>JAAALK010000289.1:61173430-61721266 GCA_019279435.1 Zizania palustris | reverse complement strand
TCGCTTCGATCTCTCGGACGAGATTCTCTGTAAGGGGGATAGGATTGTAACAGCCTCAAATAAAAAGGGAATAAAATAAAGGAAATATAATAATAAAAGAATTTCTGAAATTTTGGTATTAAAGAAAATCCTAAAAGAACCCTATTAAAGCCCAACAGAGATAAATATCCAAAATTTGGACTTGAAAATTTTATGGGATAAACTAGAGACCAGAAATATTTTTGAGAATTTTTACAAAATTTTTCCAACAGATCTTCAAGCCTTAAACAAATAAACCAATTTCTAGAATTAAATTAATTAGAAAAAGAATTTAAATTCTTATTGGGCCGAAACCCGGAAATCTCCTTCAATGGCCTTTCAGCCCGGCCCAGTCCGGCCGCGCCCACCGACAGGCGGGACCCACCTGTCGGCGCGCCCTCTCCTTCTCTCTCCCGCGCCGCACCGCGCTCAGGCCCACGCGCCAGTCTCTCAAGCTCCCCTCTCTGCCGCTGCCACTCCGGGCCCGCTCGTCAGCCCCTCACTCCTCCGCGCCCGCCCCCTGACAGGTGGCCCCCACCTGTCAGGATCATCTTCCTCCTCGGAAGGGGATCTCTCCCCTTCCATACCGACGGCCCCCTTCCGATTTCATCCACCGGCCGCCCAAAACCACGAAATCGACCACGGATCCTGACCCCCCCATCTCCGGTGATCGCTTTCCCGCAGTTCCCCACGCGCTTTCGCCGTAAATGGCATGAAACCGAGCCCTAAGGAAACCTCGCCGGCGCAAGGTTGGAAACCTTCGGGTTTCCTCGGTTCACCTTCCAATCCACCCCGCCGGCAGTCCTATATAAACTCTGGCCTTCACCGCAGCTCAGGCCACCCACAATTAGCCTAGCCACGCCTTCCCGAGCCGCCCCTTCGGTTTTTAGCTCTTTTGCCCGACTACAACTCCGGCAGGCCCTCGTCGGCGCTCCGAGCCAACGCCGCCCTCGCCGCCGCCCCCGTCAGGACCGCCATCACGCCTTCTGCCTCGGCCCCCACCTCCGTTGGACCGAAGCACTACCGGAACTCGCCGTCGCCATTGGACCCGAGAACCTCGCCGCCCCCTCTCCTCGCCGGGTCGCCGCCGGTCACCCTTCTCCACCGACTCCGGTACGGTCGTGACCCCCTTCCCCTCCTCTTTCCATTTTTGTCAACCCCGAGGGCATTGGGCCGCCGCACGCCATCGCCGGAGCTCACCGCCGCTCGGCCGGAGTTGGGGACGAAGCCTCCTGGCTCCCCCGTGCCGCCGCCGTGCCGGATCAAATTGTGGCCGTCGGATGCCACGCGGACGGCTGCGATTAAGACCTGAGATCGAGGGCCCGGATGGCTTTGACCTGGGTTGACCGGTATCGGTCAATCCGAGCCCTCCGATCTCACTTAACCACCCCGCATCGCATCCAACCGTTGGATCTGGATCGGACGGTCCAGATCTGGCCGGTCCAGCGCGCAGTGCGCAGGTCCATGGTGGACCTGGCTCACCGTGGACCCGCAGCTGATTTCTGTTTAAATAAAATTCAGAAAAATGGATTAAACTTCCAAAATTCATATCTTGCTCAAATTAACTCCAAAATTCACCATTTTAATTCTGGAAAATTTGTATTTTCATCCTCTACACTTTTATGCAATAAAAACAATATGTTTATTTGGCACATAATAATCTTATTAAATAATAAAGAAAAGTCCCCTTTAGGAAATTAATTAATATTGCAATAAAATAATTCAGATAAACCCTTAAAAATTTATAAAGTAATATAATAGCTCTATTTCACTGTTATTAACACAATAAAAATGGAATGACCATGTTGTCCATGACATTTTGTTAAATAACATTCCTAAGACCCCTTTTAGGATTTAATTAATATTCCAATTAAATAATTTAGAAAAACTCTTAACAATTTGTATACTAATTTTAGATGATCTATTAACTCCAGTACACTGTTTATAAGCCAATAAAAATATAATAATTCATTTTGCTCATTTTAATTTACTAACCACCATTTCCAAGACCCTTTAAAATAAATGATTAATTCATATAAAGGAAATACAACACCCTACAAAAATACTATGAAAAACTATATAATAAATTCAGAGGACTTCATGACTTTGTTCTACTGTTTTAATGCAACAAAAATAAACATGTTCACTATGCCCACTTTAATCTATTAACTAATATTGCAAAAGCCCTTGTAGGATAAATTAAGTAATTCATATAATAAAAGTTAAACACTTTATAAAAATGTCATGACAACTTATATAATAACTTCAGAAAACCTAACCACTTGAGTTCACTATTTTTAATAAACATAGAATATTCGTCTTGTCCACTTTATTCCACTAAATAATATTGCAAAGGCCCTTTTAGGACATTTAATTAAGGCATTTAAGAAGAAGTCAACCTTTTATGAAATTATCCTAAAACTTATATAACAAACTTCAGAAGATCTAAAATAACCTAATGTCACTATATTGATGCCATAAAAACATTAAGGTCATTTTATAACTTTTTACTTCAACTTTAAAAAGGGAGAAATAAAACCCCCTTAGGAAGAATAATTATATCAAGCTATAAGAATTAAGGAATCTCATTAAAAATTAATCTTAAATGTTTAAGTAACAAAAACCTAAAAGTGAAGACTCTATCTCCTTTACTTAATCCAACATAAACATGTATGTTGTATGGTTGTTTGTTTTGGATTGTTTATTGAATGTTTTATTTACTTTTCCGCATCGAGAAGACTACAACGTCGTCGAAGATCCAGAGATCTATCCCAAGGTTTCACCTTCACCATTCACGGATCAAGGCAAGTCATCGACCACCTCTGTGGAAACAGTTGATCATTATTGAGCCCATGATTTAATAAATTATCGCTATAACTCATAGGTTAATATTGCATTAGTCAAAGATCAAGCCCTACACTTATATTTATTAGATCCCCGTCCTTGTGTGCAAACCCAAGCCATGCTTATTGAGCCTTAACTCCTTGTCACTCTACAAATATTATGTTAGCTAGTGCCCAATGTACCGGCACAACTGCTATAGGATATAAAGAATGAGTCGTAGTTAGATGGATTCTGGTATATGAAATACCCCGTTATTCTTGTCTCTGGACTCTGTGGAGTTGGCTAGGTTATAAGTATGGTGGGTTCCGGGTGCAAGCTCGGAAACTGGTTGGTCGCACCCGGGGCACTATAAGGACCGGTCTGCGGGATCTGTTGCAAAGCACTTCCGTACCAACCACAAGTCTAATGGGTAAGTCCTAACTGGAAGTGTGGAACACTCCGTCTCTCGGCACCATAGTGGAGGGGGCAAGGGGCTAGCCTGCGGGCGACTTGTACCAAAGGAGGCTCAAGGGGGGGTATGGTGGGGCTCCGACGCGTCGGGACACCATATGAAACCTATAAGAGGGTGCTGTTGAGTCGGGGAAGACCATATGGAAGGTTTTGGCACGAGTTCCCGTGAAATGGGTCATCTCATTACACTTCGGTGTAAGTGATGAGTGCGTGCCTTGTGGGTACAGTGGTACATCTCTGATCAGAGTAATTTAATCTTTTCGAAAAGCCGAGCCCACGGTCAAGGGCGGGTTGTGTGACTACTCGCAGTTAGTTTACAATTGTTTGAATGTTTGAGTTATTCATGGCATGTAAGGACTATTGTGCGAGGAGGTGAAACGTACTCCTCGAGTTAGAAGTTGATGATGCATTCACATGTTTACTTTTCTGTACAAATAAATTACTCACATTTAATGCTTTAAAAACATGCTGCTTCCGCAAAACTAGCCACTATCTCCCTTGTTATTATCTTGCATTATATTTGCATTCGGTGGCTTGCTGAGTACATCAGTACTCACCCCGTTGACTTACAACATCAGAGCCCGTCTACTACGAGGAGGATGAAGGTCTGGAGTAGCGACCCAGTCAAGGCGAGACTGGAAGGAGGCGTTCATCTAGGACCCTTTGATTTATTAGTTTCTCTTCATCTTTATTCACTTTTGTATTAATACGGTCTACGAACCGTGAATGATTGCTCGTATTTGTACGTGGTCGCATGATGAACGTCTTGTTTTATTGATTTTCTATGGAATTTCAATAAAGTCCTGATTTATTAAATCGGGGCGCGACATGAAGCTAGTGGAGGAGTGCGAGACACCATGGCAAAATGTTTCCCCCTAGCTCTTCAAGGAGTAGCTTTGCGATGGTTCTAGTCTTTAAAACCAGGATCAATCAGTTCGTGGGGGCAGTTAAAGAAAAAGTTCGTGAGTAATTTCTAGGGCACCTTCGTGCCTCCAATGTCGACGGGAAGTATTTTCCAGGTGAAGCAGCTCCCTGGAGAAACCTTAAGACAGTACTTCAAGCGCTTCGCTCATACGAAGTCGCAAATCCGAGGGTTAACTACATCTTCGGTAGTTGATGCAGCTCGAGAGGGAGTTATCCATCCAGGCCTACTTGATAAACTTCACCGGAAAAGTATATCTTCTGTTTCTCAGTTGATGTCATATTTTGAAGAGTATGCGAGGTCAGAAGAAGGATGGCTTCGGAGAACCGCTGCAACCCCATCGATATTGCAAGAAGTGAAATTGGAAGTGAAAACTTCAGCACAGCAGCAAGAGCCTAGCTTCGTGGTTCAACATGACAAGCGTAGGGGGCAAAAGTATCCTCGTTCGGAAGTTCTGAACATTGCACCCCCGCAGAAGTTTGCACAAAGAGCTCCACAACCATCAGGAACCAAGACCAGCGGCTGGAGGCCGCCAGGGAAATCGGCTGGCAAAGGCCAGACCCTTTTCTGCTGTATTCATGGTGAAAACCAAAGCCATGCAACTGATACTTGCAAGGCTATACTTACTCTGAGAGGAGAGTATCTGGAAAGAACTTTGGGTCGAGGCACTACTGATCGAGTTCCAGCTGAAGTGCGTCCAGAGCCCGTCCAGGCTGTGGCGCGGATAGAAAACTTCGATGCGGCAAGACGCCCTCCGGTGGTCAATATTATGCCACCTCCGAAGCAAGAAGAAGGGCAAGACCGAGGAAAAAGAGTAGTCCTCCCCATCTCCGGAGGAGGTACTCTAGGAAGTATGTCAAAGAGGCAGAGAAGAGAGTATGTTAGAGAGGTGGGCCATATTGGAACCTCTTCATCTGCAGCTGCTATGCCCGAGTGGTCTCATGTGCCAATATCTTTCTCCGCAGATGATGCAGTTGGTGTTAAATTCCCACATGCAGACCCACTTGTCATCACTGCTGACATAGCAGGAACTGAAGTTCGAAGAGTGCTAGTTGACGGAGGGAGTTCGGCGGATATTATTTTTGTCCAAGCTTTTGACCAACTCTGCATCTCCAGAAAGCATCTTCTCCCAGCAGCCCGTCCTTTGCAAGGGTTTGCAGGACCCCCTCTTGATGCCCTCGGCCAGATTGGCCTGGAAGTTACTTTCGGAGAGGGGCGAATGGCCAGGACAGAAGAAGTAATCTTTAACGTCATAGATGCTTCATATGCATATAATGTCATCTTCGGAAGAGGCATGTTAAATAAATTCGGAGCTGTGGCGCATCATAATTACTTGTGTATGAAGATGCCCACACAAGCAGGAGTACTCACTGTCTTCGGAGATCAAGCCATCACAAGAAGGGCAGAGTACGGTCATGGCCCTCCTCTTGACCCAAGGAAATTGAACAGTGTGCAAGATGATCCGGAGAATTTTTCTGCTCCTAGCGAATCCTCGAAAAGATCCTTCCCAAGACCAAGTCTTGAAGAAGAGATTGCAACGAAGGTTATTGTCAAAGATGGCAAGGAATATTCATTTCAATTTGGTAAAGACTTGTCTCCAGAAGTTGCTGCCTCCTTAGAAAAAGTAGTTGAGGAAAATTTGGATGTCTTTGCTTGGTCTGATGAAGACATCACTGGAGTCAGTCGGGACATTATTGAACACAGTTTACTTGTGAACCCAAAGGCTCGACCTGTTAGGCAAGGGCTCCAAAAGATGTCTGCGGAGAGAGCTGTTCTTGCTAAAGACGAAGTTGAAAAGTTACTGAAGGCTGGGATTATCAGAGAAGTGGCTCATACGGAGTGGTTAGCCAACCCAGTCTTCGTTAAGAAGAAATCTTTAGGGAAGTGGCGCATGTGCATTGATTTTACATCCCTGAATAAAGCATGCCCCCGCGACCCCTACCCCATGCTCCGAATTGATCAGTTGGTCAACTCCACTGCTGGTTCGGAGTTATTAAGCTTCCTTGACGCGTATTCCGGCTACCATCAAATTTGGTTGAAGCGCGAAGATGAAATCAAGACAAGCTTCGTAACTCCTTCAAGAGTCTTTTGTTATGTAAGAATGCCCTTTGGCTTAAGAAATGCCGGGGCTACATTTTCGAGGTTAATTGCTAAGGCTCTAGGTCATCAGTTAGGTCGTAACGTAGAGGCTTACATGGATGATATTGTAATCAAGAGTGCTTTTAAGCACCAGCATAGCCTAGACTTAGCAGAAACATTTAATAGCCTTCGGGCATGTGGGATCCGTCTCAACCCCGAAAAATGTATCTTCGGGGCGCAGGCTGGAAAGTTGTTAAGGTACCTAGTTTCAAGCAGAGGGATCGAAGCTAGCCCCACTCAAATAACTGTGTTATAGAGGATGGCTCCCCCAAAGAATTTAAAGCAAGTTCAAAAGCTGACCGGTCGTCTAGCAGCACTTAGCAGATTTCTGGCAAGGTCTGCGGAGAGAAGTTTGCCTATTTTCAAAGCATTGAAAGGGTCCGAAGATTTTGCATGGACACCGGAGTGTCAAAAGAGCTTCGAAGATATTAAAAATTATCTCAGTAATCTTGCTACACTCACGGTGCCTGTTGTGTTCAAAACCCTACTCCTCTACCTAGCAGCTACTGGCTCTGCTGTCAGTGCAGTTCTTGTCAGAGAGATTGATGTCAACGGGAAGTTGGTACAAAATCCAGTTTACCTTGTGTCCGAAGCATTGTCCGGAGCAAAAACAAGATATTCCGAGCTTGAGAAATTCGTTTATGCTCTTATAATGGCTTCGAGGAAGCTAAGGCATTATTTTTTGGCACATAATGTTGTGGTACCAACTTCGTATCCTCTGGGCGATATGCTCCGAAATAAGGATTCCACTGGAAGAATTGGGAAGTGGGCTGTTGAATTAGCACCCCTCGGCATATCTTTCCTGGCAAGAACAGCAATTAAGTCGCAAGTATTGGCTGACTTCGTAGCAGAGTGGACTCCCCCTGCAATATGGGCTCCAGAGAAGCCAAGCGAAGAAATTTGGACTATTTACTCCGATGGAGCTTTTCAAGCATCTGGAGCAGGTGTCGGAGCTGTGATAATTTCGCCTTCAGGGCAAAAGACTTTGTACTCCGCAAGACTCAACTTTAAGTATACCAATAATACAATGGAGTATGAAGGAATTATGTTGGGACTTCGCAAGGCACGTTCTCTAGGGGCTACAAGAGTTGTTATTAAAACAGATTCTCAGATTGTAGCAGGGCACGTGGACAAGAGTTTTCAAGTCCGACATCCGCAACTTGCAAAGTACTTAGAAGAAATCCGAAAGATCGAAGCAGCATTTAAAGGGATTTCCATTCGAAGTATACCTAGAGCAGAAAATATGCAAGCAGACATTTTAGCGAAAGCTGCAGCCAGAGCTATGGATATACCCGAAGAAGCTTTTTATGAAGAACTTAATACACCTTTGGTACCACAAATTCCTGCTGCAGAAGTCCTTTGCATTCCAAGTACAGATTGGCGAAGCTCAATCATGAAAGTATTGCAAGGAGAAGCAGATATGTCCGAAGAGCCACAACTTTCAAGGTTAAATCTTAGAACTCGGAATTATCAAATAATCAACGGTATTTTATACAAGGCCGGAGTATGTTCCCCTCTACTTCGATGTATATATCAAGCCGAAGGTCAAGAAATTCTTCGAGAAATCCATGAAGGACTTTGCGGTAGCCATTTGGCCCCTCGAGCTTTGGCAGGAAAAACACTTTGCCAGGGGCTTTATTGGCCTACAATAACAGCTGATGCAGAGAGCTTGGTCTGCACTTGTCAAGGATGTCAGTGGATGGGACGAAGGAGTCATCGCCCACCAACAGCCCTTCAAGTTATAGCTCCAGTATGGCCCATGGCCAGATGGGGTATGGATATTATTGGCCCCTTCCCAACAGCAAAAGGAAATTTGAAGTTCCCAGTGGTAGCAATTGAATATTTTTCAAAGTGGGTCGAAGCAGAACCTCTAACAGCTATTACTTCGAATAATGTACAAAAATTTTTCTGGAAGAATATCACTTGCTGGTTCGGAGTTCCTAGACAACTCACAGTTGATAATGGAACAGAGTTCGATGCAGAACCTTTCAGGAAGTTTTGCGAAGAGCTAGGCATCGAATTATGTTTTGCTGCAGTGAGACATCCTCAGTCTAATGGAGCTGTAGAAAGAGCCAATGGTAATATTTTGTTAGGGCTAAATCGAAGGATAGTAGGATTGGCAAAAGGACTATGGACCGAAAAACTTCCGAAGATTTTGTGGTCCATTCGGACCACTCAAACGAGGTCCACGGGTTTCACTCCATTCAGACTATTATTCGGAGATGAAGCTATGACACCAACAGAGCTCAAAGGAGGATCACTTCACAGCACCGAACCAGAAATAGAAGGAGAAAGACAAGCTTCGCTGGATTTAACAGAGGAGACAAGACTTCGAGCTGTGGCCAATTTATCAAAGTATCACCAGCAGACGAAGGCTTGGTTTGACCCGAAGGTTAAGATCAATGAGCTTAGACCGGGTCATCTCGTTTTGCGAAGCATCATAGCGCCAGGAAAATTAGGAAATAAATGGGAAGGTCCATACTTAATTGTTTGTTCAGGACGTCCTGGCTCTTTTAAATTAGCTAATTTGGAAGGTGAAGAGTTAGTACATACTTGGCATGCGGAGCACCTAAAGCGATACTTCGCATAAGGGCTCCTTGTAATCATGTGTAATCACTTTTTGTTGGACCAGAAACGGCGACCAGAGGGGGGGTGAATGGGAGCTTTTAAAATTTCTGGCTAAAAACTAGTCTTCGGTTTCAGTTCTGTCTTCTGCGGAACAGGCTTCGAACACTACCTTCGAACACAGGCTTCGGAGGAGCAAAAGTTCGAAGCCAAGAAGACTTCGCTCCACTTACAACCCTCGAAAATCTACTCTGCTTAGTCAGTGCAGGATCCGCACACAGGGTGCTTCGAGCAGGCTTCGCACTTCACCCTTCGCAAGAGTGGACAACCCTCTGAGGACTTTGACCAAGTACTTGACAGCAGCAACTGGTGCTGAGCTTCGTACCCGAAGGTCTACACGCACACAAACAGACTACACTAGGGGCTTCGACACAAGAAGCAAAACGGGCAACAATCAGGGCTTCGCTAGTAAGCAGCGAGGTCACGCCTCCTGTTACACAGAGCGAAAGCACACTGACAAAACACACCTCGCACAAAAACAGCCTTTGCCTCAACAGGCTTCGGTGCACTACAACAGGCGAGGTATGTAACGCGAGCTCAAGAAAAAAGCACAAAGAAGCAGGGCTTCGCCGCTTGAACAAGGAAAACAAAAATGAACTCTCTGGATGTATTACAATCGAAGTATGTGGCTACAGGAGCTCAACAGTAAATGCTCAAAGTGTTAAATGTTACCTACCGAGCCCCCATATTTATAGCCCACAGTTCACCCAAAGGAAATGACTACACTACCCCTAGGGTTTACAAAAGATTTGTCTCTACAGAACTAAGGGGTACAAAAGGCAGTCCACCTTTATTTTGGAGGCTTCTCTGTCAGCTTTGCAGAGGGGGACAGTGTCAGCCTTTTACAGAACAGACAGTGTCAGCCTTTGCAGTCTTTGACCTTCTGGAATCCTCCCTTCGCACGCGAGGGTGCGGTAGCTTCGGTGAGAAGCCTGAAGCCAGATGGCCTTCGCTCCACCGAAGTCAGTCTCCGATACACTGACGGTTTTGAGCCGAAGCCATCAAAGCTCTTGAGCCTTCGCACCAACACCTCCGGAGTGGACCACCATGGCTTCGCAGCTTCACCCAGCTCGAACTCCGTCAGTCCGTGTACCGAAGCCATGCAGGCCGAAGTACCTCAAGTCATCCTCACTCCGAAGCCCCACCTTCGGAGTACCACCCTTCGAAGTCCCTCCTTCGTCCAAGGCCTCCGCATGAAGCATTCCACGAGCACTTCGTCGCAGTGTCTCTCCCCGAGTACACTCCTCGACGAGCCTCACCCGGACCATGCCTTCGATGCGCCTCCACTTCTGAGACCTTCGTCGAGCCACCTTCGAATGTCTCCCTCCGGAGCACACTTCGAATTCCATGCCTCCGCAGAGGACTTGTTCCACCAACTCCGAAGTCACTCCATTTGGAGTACCTTCGAAGTGCCTCACCTCCGAGGACTTTGTCTCGGAGTACCTTCAGCCGGAGCCATGCTCCGCACTCTCTGCCTTCACCTGGCACGCCTTGACCCGAGGACTGACCCGAACCACCTTCGTAGCCACCGTGACGGAGCTCCCCGCTCCCCTGGCATCAAGCCTCCCGCTTGACCCAGGTTCACCTGCTGCGAACCTTGTCCGTCGCCTCCGAAGTCCCTGCGCACCACCGACAAGCAGACAAGTGTATCCAGTACTCCGGAGACCTCTCCGGGTTAGCAACCTCCGGCACACACTCCGGTGTACCGCCCAAAGTACTGAACCCTTCGGTACACACCCAGTCATTGCGTACTGTCGGACCCCTCCGACGAGCACACTCCGCTGCACAGCTGCAGCAAGCAAACACCGAACACACTTCGGTGACACCACCTCCGAACACACTTCGGAGGTCCAACCTCCGAACACCCTTCGGAGGTACCACCTCCGAACACCCTTCGGAGGTACCCTTCGAACAGAGGGTAAAATCCTGTCAATCACTCATCACAAAACACCGAAACCAACCCTTTGGTTTCTCAATCTCCCCCTTGATGAGTGCATTGACAACCAAATCGAAGTTCAAGAAAATGTAAAAATTTTCAGCACACAAGTGACCATAAAAACTCAGAAAAGAGCCAAATCATGTCACTTGATAAAAGAATTTTCCTCCCCCTTTCTCAAAAGAGTAAAAAGCCCCTTCGGCAATAAAAACTCCCCCTGAGTTAAATTCTCCCTTTGGCAATAAAAAATCTTCTCCCCCTTTATGTCAACTTTTCTCCCTCTTTGAAATTATACCCCCTTGCGGCAGAGAACGAAGCAAATCTCTCCGGAATTTCTCCCCCTTTGGCAATGCAAGCATCAAGGAGCATGTAAAAGATGCAAAGCTTCGAATTGAGCAGAATAGCAAAGACATATGAAGCAAAAATATGCCAACAGTAACATCAATGATCATGGGCTCAGCTCAAATTAATATTCTCTAAAAGCATGATGAAGCATGTGAATTTATCATTCATTTTTTTGAAATAAAAAGCATCACCACTTAGTCAAAGAAACTAGACAAGTAAGAGCAAGGACTGCACAAAGCTAGTCAATTTCTACTCTAGACAGACAAGTCCAGTTCAAATGGAGCTTGAAAAGCAAACTTGATAATCAATGAATTTTGTTGTTCTTTTCTAAGTGCCAGGGGTTATTTGTTTGTCCACCTTATAATTTCCAATCAGGCCAAGCCTAGGCATGAAAGCCATAAGAAGCTTAAGGCAATGATTTTGGCAAACACTACACTATTCCAGTTCAGACCAATGTGCAATGATAAGCAGTCTAGAATAGGGTAGTGCGACAAACAAACCCACCTGGATCTTTTTACTTAAAGCATGCAAATCATGGAATTTTTGATTTTAACCAAGTGAACCAATTGTTTGGCATTTATGAGTATCCATGAAGATGAGAACAATTTTCAAGTTGCAATTTTTTAGCATCCAATGAACAGTGTCTCGCTGTCAAGCAGATAAAAGATAGCTAAAGCAGTCCTGCCTAAATATGCTAGATTCAAGACTAAGCAGTGAGCACGAGTTGATTTTGAAAAGGAATCACCATGCACATGAATGTTCCAGATGAATTAAAAAGAGCTGAGCTGACATGATTTCATGAATTATAAGCAGGCATATAAGTGCAAAATATGTAAATGCAATTTCAACACAATTTAGACAAAAGCACATCCATCTAAAACAGCTCCCCCTCACAAAATGTCGTAAGGGTGACAAATGCCAAGTTCCCCACGCAAGTAAGCAAATCGAGAAGCATCGAGGGGTTTTGTAAAAATGTCGGCAAGCTGGTGTTGGGTATCAACATATTGTAGTTCAATATCACCCTTCTCATTGTGATCTCTGAGAAAGTGATACCGTACATCAATGTGTTTGGTTCTGGAGTGCTGAACCGGGTTGTTTGCAATACAAATAGCACTAGTGTTATCACAGAAAAGTGGAACACTCTTATAATCTAACCCGAAATCCCGCAAAGTGGAAATCATCCACAAAATCTGAGAGCAACAACTAGCTGCAGCAACATATTCGGCCTCAGTCGTCGATTGTGCAACACTAGACTGTTTGCGAGAAGACCAGCAAACCAGTGAAGTACCCAGAAAATGACAAGTACCAGAGGTACTTTTCCTATCAATTCTACACCCAGCAAAGTCCGCATCGGAATAACCTCGAAGACATAAAGATGAAGACGCTGAATACCATATGCCAAATTCAAGGGTGTGTTTGAGATACCTTAGAATGCGCTTAACCGCTTGGCGGTGCGAAGCTCGTGGTGAAGCCTGAAAACGAGCGCACAGACACACTGCGAAGTGTATGTCCGGCCTCGTGGCAGTCAAGTAGAGGAGGGAGCCGATCATGCTCCGGAACTCCTTCTGATCTACGGCTTCTCCATCTTCGTCAGGGTCCAATGCTACAGATGTAGCCATAGGAGTGGCGAGGGGCTTCGCATCGGACATGTCGAACTTCTTGAGCAGGTCTTTGGTGTACTTTGTCTGGTGGACAAAAGTACCTTGTTTGCTTTGCTTGATTTGCAAACCAAGGAAGAAGGTGAGTTCACCCATCATCGACATTTCAAATTCCCTGCTCATGGTATCTGCAAACTCGGCAACCAAAGCATGAGAAGAGCCACCAAAGATGATATCATCCACATAAATCTGAACTAGGAGGAAATCTTTGCCATGCTTGAGAGTAAACAAAGTTTTATCAACAGAGCCCATCAAATACCCTCGCTCAAGCAGAAAAGACTTAAGTCTATCATACCACGCCCGAGGGGCCTGCTTGAGTCCATAAAGAGCCTTATGAAGTTTAAGGACTTTATGTGGGTACTTGGGGTTTTCAAAACCAGGGGGTTGTTTTACATAAACATCTTCACCTATGAAACCATTAAGAAAAGCACTTTTGACATCCATTTGATAGAGTTTGAATCCCCGGGATGTCGCAAAAGCAAGCAAAATCCTAATGGCCTCAAGGCGAGCAACAGGTGCAAAAGTTTCAGTAAAATCAATCCCTTCTAGTTGAGAAAAGCCCTGAGCTACAAGTCTAGCCTTGTTTCTAACTATAGTCCCATCCTCCCCTTGTTTATTTTTGAAAATCCATTTTGTACCAATGAAATGAACATTTGGTGGAGGATCAACTAAAGTCCAGACTTGGTTTCTCTCAAAATTTTCAAGTTCCTCATGCATGGCATTGATCCAACTAGAATCAGAAAGTGCATGACTAACATCTAAAGGCTCGAAAGAAGCAACAAAAGCAGCATTAGTGAAATGAGCGTGAGAACGTGTTACCGTTTGATCAAGCTCACCAATGATCTGCTCGGGAGGGTGCATGCTTTGGACATGATGTGGAGCCTCGCGGCGGGATGCAGTCTCCCCCTCAACTTGTGCGTTGGAGTGGTCCAAGATGACCGATGTTGAGGTAGTCACTTCGGGACCTTGTGCCGAAGTAGTTGAAGCAGGGTCAGCTTCGGGGGTTGACGTCGAGGGTAGTAGGGGTTCATCCTCGAATTCTCCGGGATCTTCTTCTTCGAACAAAGTCTGTTCCATGTCGTGTTCATTTGCCTGTTCAAAAGCAGAACTAATAGAGGGGGTTGATTCATCAAAAGTCACATCACATGACTCGATGACAGTGTTAGTTTCCAAGTTATAAACACGATAAGAATGACCATGTGTTGTATAACCCAAAAAGATCCCGTCAGAAGATCGCGACTCAAATTTATCCAAATTGCCACGTTTTAGGATAAAGCAGCGACAGCCAAAAACTCGAAGATGAGTAACCTTGGGCTGTCTCCCAAAACGCAGCTCATAAGATGTCAAATTTAAAATTGAGCGCAAGAAGATTCGGTTTGAGATGTAACAAGCAGTGTTCATGGCCTCAGCCCAGAATTTTCTAGGAGTCCTATGCTCATCAAGCATCGTCCTAGCCATCTCAACCAAAGTGCGGTTCTTCCTCTCAACAACACCGTTCTGTTGAGGAACCCGCGGAGCAGAGAATTGATGTTCTATGCCATGCTCCATGCAAAAGTCAACAAAGAGACTATTTTTGAACTCGGTGCCATTATCGCTTCGAATGAATTTTAATGCACCAGGGAGTTCAGTGAAAAGTCTCAAAGCCAAGCTCCGAAAGTGTGAAAACACTTCATCCTTGCTGGCAAGAAAGAAGACCCAAGAGTAGCGAGAGAAATCGTCGACAATTACTAGAACATACCACTTCCCGCCTAAAGAACTAACCCGAGAAGGACCTACAGTGTCCATATGGAGAAGTTCTCCGGGTTGTTCAGTCATCACTGTGGTGACTGGCGAATGCGAAGCGGCAATCATTTTTCCATATCGACAAGGAGCGCAAACTAAATTCTTCTCAAACTTGAGCTTGGGCAATCCTCGGATCAGACCTAGGGCGCTCAAACGAGCGAGCAACTCAAAGCTCATATGCCCTAGTCTCCTATGCCACTTCCAAAGCTCAGAAGTTGAATGTGCAACAAGACAATGAGAAGAACCAGATGACTCTGAAAAATCAGCTCCAAAAACTCTCCCAACTCTAAAGATCTTACACACCACAACGCCATCAGAATTGAGCACTTGCGAAGTATCGCGATGAAATCGCACTTCGAAGCCCTCATCAAGCAACTGAGATACAGACAACAAATTGTATCCCAGATTTTCAACCAAAGCAACATCTTTGAGAGTGAAGTTCGAATTAATTCTTATCACACCTTTACCTTTCACTCTACTCCTTCGATTGTTTCCGAAGGTGATATGTTCCCTTTGCTTGGTTGTGGTGAGGCTGGAGAACCAATTTGCATCTCCGGTCATGTGGCGCGAACAACCGGAGTCCATGATCCACGTGCCCTCCAAGCCTCGATCTGTCACCTACACATGATAAGAATGTCTCGATCGCTCAGTGCTGGGGTGAGTGAAATAATGACGAGGCATCCAGCACTGAGTGACACGAGTAGTAGGCACAGTAAAAGCAGACGGTCTACGCACATAATAATCAGAATGATGCAAAGTGCGATGTCTACCTACATGCTGTGAACGAACAACATGTCGAGGTCTCCTACTCTGACGAGGTACAAATCTGCTAGCCCGAGGTCTACCACCATATGGAACATGGTGAAGACCTCGAGGAGCAAAACCTCTCTGAGAAGCACGAGGAGCCTCAAAAGCAGGATGATAGTAAAACTCAGACTCATGCATACCTAAAGATGGGTAATGCATGTCCTGGTAACTCATCGCCTGAGAGCGTCGCTCATCCTTGATGCGACGAAAACAAAATCCAACCAAATGACCCGCCCGCTGACAATAAGAACAATGGAACACTCTCCTAGGGGCACTCTCATGGGTCACAGGAGCAACTCTCACAGGCTCCTTAGGTTTCTTCTGTGTGGTTTTCTTGGGAGGATTTTTCTTGGCAGGAGGAGTGGCTTTCTTTGGAGGATGGGTAGGCTTTTTGGCTGATGGGGTGTCCAACAGAGCTCTCTCATTCTCTAGGGTGGTGGGAGAGGTAAAAACAGTTTTGGTCTTACTGTCTGAAGGTATCCTCTCAAAACCCAAACCTAGAGCTACCCCTGCTCTGTCAGCACACAACTTGGTCTTGGCCAAGAGCAAATCCATCCTACCCTTTCCCTCAGTGCATTTGTTTACCACGGAAAGAAGGTATTCATTTTCTGACATGAGGTTCTCAGCTCGCTCTCTAACAGTGCCTAGCTGGTCCTTAAGGGTAATGCAAGTGTCACACACAGGCTGCACATCCTTAGAACTACCGGCCCTTTCCAATCTAGCCTCCAAATCATGAACATGCTTATCACGTAAATTAATGCTATCGCGTAATAATGAGCAGTTCATGCAATCAATAATATCATGAGGTCTAGAATCCACCTCCAAAAGCTGCTTCTGTGCAGTCTCAAGCTCAGAAAGAGTTTGAGCATGAACAGAACGCAACTGAGCAAGCTCACTCATGACAACGGAACAAGACTCACATTCAGCATCATCAAATTTAGACTTAAGCATGGCATATTCAGTAGAAATAGATTCTAGCCTAAGTCTAAGGTCTTTTCTTTCTCTAGCGGCTTGCACAAGTAATCTATCCTGACCAAGCACTACTTCATTCAGCTCATCTAATATAATTAGAAGCTGGTCAGACGATAGGTTTACCTCAGATGAGTCAAGCTCATCGCCGCTGTGATCGCTGTCGGCCATGAAGCAAAGGCCGGTGAAGTCTCGTCCCTTCTTGTCCTTCTTGTCCTCCTTCCTTGGGGACTCCTCCTCCTCGGAGCTCGACTCCTCAGTTGAGGATGTGTCGATGTCGCTGAGAGCAGCAACAAAAGCTCTAGAAGCGGCCTTGGCTACTTTCTTAGCCATCTTGCCGCGCTTGCCCTTCACAAAGGGCTTCCTCTCCTTTTTGTGGTATTTGGGGCGGTCACTCTCATCTCTCTTCTTGATCTTGGGGCAATTGGCCTGAATATGAGAGGTGTCGCCACATTCATAGCAACCACTAAAACCACTTCTCCTCTGATCCCGTCTCTCATGATGAAAGCGGGTGAACCTCCGGGCAATGAGAGCAAGCTCATCATCAGCTAGAGTGTCCACCTGCTCCTTTGTGACGGAGACCAGGGAGGACAAAGCAAAACCATCTGTAAGAACAGAAGTGCCTGATGTACTTGGTTCTGCAGTGGTGCCACGGCTAGTGCTAGAAACCAATGCCAATGGCTGTGGCAAAGAGCTTCTGTGCACAGCAAGAGATGCCTTGGCAATCTCTGTGGACTTTAGCTTGCTAAAGAGTTCATCACAGGTTAGAGTGTCATAGCCTGTGGACTCCTCAATGCTGGATATCTTCACTTCCCATATGAACAGTATATTTCTTGCCTTGGAATTGGCATTATACTGATCCTTCTCTGTTTGAGAGGTGCGAGTCTCAGGGATGGAGTATTGTAAGTCCACTATCTCCCAAATTGCATTTCCTTGGCTTAACAAGTAAGCCTCCATGCGCACCTTCCAGTATGCGAAATCTGTCCCATCGAACAGAGGAATTTTACTGCCTCTATCCATGTCGCCAAAAGATCACAAAACCGGTTAAGGTCAACTGGTGATCTTAACCTGCTCTAATACCAATTGTTGGACCCGAAACGGCGACCAGAGGGGGGGTGAATGGGAGCTTTTAAAATTTCTGGCTAAAAACTAGCCTTCGGTTTCAGTTCTGTCTTCTGCGGAACAGGCTTCGAACACTACCTTCGAAGGTCTGGTTCGGAGGTACTTCGACACCTTCGAACACAGGCTTCGGAGGAGCAAAAGTTCGAAGCCAAGAAGACTTCGCTCCACTTACAACCCTCGAAAATCTACTCTGCTTAGTCAGTGCAGGCTCCGCACACAGGGTGCTTCGAGCAGGCTTCGCACTTCACCCTTCGCAAGAGTGGACAGCCCTCTGAGGACTTCGACCAAGTACTTGACAGCAGCAACTGGTACTTGACAGCCCTCTGAGGGGCTTCGACACAAGAAGCAAAACGGGCAACAATCAGGGCTTCGCTAGTAAGCAGCGAGGTCACGCCTCCTGTTACACAGAGCGAAAGCACACTGACAAAACACACCTCGCACAAAAACAGCCTTCGCCTCAACAGGCTTCGGTGCACTACAACAGGCGAGGTATGTAACGCGAGCTCAAGCAAAAAGCACAAAGAAGCAGGGCTTCGCCGCTTGAACAAGGAACACAAAAATGAACTCTCTGGATGTATTACAATCGAAGTATGTGGCTACAGGAGCTCAACAGTAAATGCTCAAAGTGTTAAATGTTACCTACCGAGCCCCCATATTTATAGCCCACAGTTCACCCAAAGGAAATGACTACACTACCCCTAGGGTTTACAAAAGATTTGTCTCTACAGAACTAAGGGGTACAAAAGGCAGTCCACCTTTATTTTGGAGGCTTCTCTGTCAGCTTTGCAGAGGGGGACAGTGTCAGCCTTTTACAGAACAGACAGTGTCAGCCTTTGCAGTCTTTGACCTTCTGGAATCCTCCCTTCGCACGCGAGGGTGCGGTAGCTTCGGTGAGAAGCCTGAAGCCAGATGGCCTTCGCTCCACCGAAGTCAGTCTCCGATACACTGACGGTTTTGAGCCGAAGCCGTCAAAGCTCTTGAGCCTTCGCACCAACACCTCCGGAGTGGACCACCACGGCTTCGCAGCTTCACCCAGCTCGAACTCCGTCAGTCCGTGTACCGAAGCCATGCAGGCCGAAGTACCTCAAGTCATCCTCACTCCGAAGCCCCACCTTTAGAGTACCACCCTTCGATGTCGCTCCTTCGTCCAAGGCCTCCGCATGAAGCATTCCACGAGCACTTCGTCGCAGTGTCTCTCCCCGAGTACACTCCTCGACGAGCCTCACCCGGACCATGCCTTCGATGCGCCTCGACTTCTGAGACCTTCGTCGGGCCACCTTCGAATGTCTCCCTCCGGAGCACACTTCGAATTCCATGCCTCCGCAGAGGACTTGTTCCACCAACTCCGAAGTCACTCCATTCGGAGTACCTTCGAAGTGCCTCACCTCCAAGGACTTTGTCTCAGAGTACCTTCAGCCGGAGCCATGCTCCGCACTCTCTGCCTTCACCTGGCATGCCTTGACCCGAGGACTGACCCGGACCACCTTCGTAGCCACCGTGACGGAGCTCCCCGCTCCCCTGGCATCAAGCCTCCCGCTTGACCCAGGTTCACCTGCTGCGAACCTTGTCCGTCGCCTCCGAAGTCCCTGCGCACCACCGACAAGCAGACAAGTGTATCCAGTACTCCGGAGACCTCTCCGGGTTAGCAACCTCTGGCACACACTCCGGTGTACCGCCCAAAGTACCGAACCCTTCGGTACACACCCAGTCATTGCGTACTGTCGGACCCCTCCGACGTGCACACTCCGCTGCACAGCTGCAGCAAGCAAACACCGAACACACTTCGGTGACACCACCTCCGAACACACTTCGGAGGTCCAACCTCCGAACACCCTTCGGAGGTACCACCTCCGAACACCCTTCGGAGGTACCCTTCGAACAGAGGGTAAAATCCTGTCAATCACTCATCACAAAACACCGAAACCAACCCTTGGTTTCTCACTTTTTGAATCAATAAAGCATATGGTTCAGATAATGCCTACCCCTCATAAACTTCCAGCTTCCGAGTGGACGCACTAGAACCGCGGAGTTGATCGAGAGGGAAGTGTCATTAATTTGAATCATATTTTCTGAGGTAGTGGGCTGACATAATCCGGAGTCCAAGCCACTGGCTTGAAGACATCCGTAAAAGTGCCCGAAAACCACAGAATGCGGAGTCCAAGCCACCGGCTGGAAGACATCCATAAAAAGAGTCCAAAGAGACCAAATGATGCGGAGCCCAAGCCACCGGCTTGTAGGTATCCGTAAAAAGAGTCCAAAGAGACCACTGCGAACTCCAAACCACTGGTTTGACAGAATTCGCAAAAAAGAGCCAAAGGAGGCCAAAACAAAACAGAGTTTGAGCCACGAGTTTCGAATGTCTGTTAAGAAAGTCCAAAGTGACAAATTATCTAAGACACTAAAGTGTCCGGAAAGTTATCTCAAGTGATTTCTTTCAAAAACATAAGGTACTAAGTTGCCAATCTTCAGACTACAAATAGTCGAAGACATTTTATAAGATTTTACTCGATCTTTAAATTACTGAGGGTCTCCGAACCCCCAAAATTGTACTCCTAAGTTTTCTTTGTGCCTAACCATCTTTGAATACAATTCGAAGTTGCTTATGCCCAAAGAGGGGCTAATAAATAGGGAGACAATTTTAAATCGGTATTTATTATTCGAACAAATATGATTACATCATGAAAAATCGGTATCTATACCAAGAAGGAATCGAAGACCTCTTCGATCTCTAGAGCTAGGGTTGGAACGAATAGTTCCAGTGCCGGGAGTCCTAACAACTTTGCGTTTAACTCTCCTACTTCCCTTCGAAGCTCTAAAGTCTTTTTGTTCTTGCTAAAGCTCGGCCCAAGTTCGAAGCCGTTCGGGGCTCCTTTCCCAGCTTCCAAGTTCTTCAGGCTTTTTACCTTGAGCTTCATCTTCGTCTTTGGACCATATAATGTCTTCAGAAGATGAAGTTTCCAAGTTAACTTCTTTTTCTTCCTCTTTAATGCAAGATAATATATCTTTGCTTATTTCAGACGTAATCATTCCAGAACTTGTGAAGTTTTAAGATTTCGAAGGTAGCCCATAATAAGCGAAGTTCGTCGTTAACGTCTAACACTTCGACATCTTCCACATGAGGCAAAGCCTAAAAACATGATAAACAAATCTTCATTCATAAATGTACAAAAGCGTAGTGCTTTACATAGTTGAAGATCCTAGGGTAATTCTAAACCTACGGGTTTGGAGGAGGCTGACTGCTCGAAGCTTGGGACTGAGCCTACTTCTGGCGTTGTCCTTCGTCAATCCAGGCCTTAATCGCAGAACGACCTTCGGCTCTCCATGAAGTTTGAAAGGCTTGCCAAGCAGCGGCCACACCTTCGGAGGGAGTGAGAAGCTGGTCGTCGTCGAAGGTAATGGGACCCTCTCCTGCGCTCGGAGTTATTGATCGGCCCAAATCTTCGTAGTAACGAAGTATGCCGACAGCAGCCACTTGTCCGGAGATTTCTCCGTACCGAATGCTTGCTGTCTTCATTTGCTTCGCTGCTCCTTGGATCCTCTTCAGCCAGCGCAGCAGAGAGATGTTGTCATCCGAAGGAAGCGTCCCAGTAGTACCGAAGTACTACAGAACGCCTAGCAATTGGTCCATAACCTCCGAAGCTACCTTCTCTGACTTCAGCTTATCTTCAGTTAATGCATCCTTCGTCGAAGTTAGCTCTTCTACTACTCCAGAGAGCCTAGCAGCCTCCGTAGCCAAAGAATTCTTTTGATTCAGTAGCTGGCTAGCTTCTTCTCGGAGTCTAACAAGCTCGGCCCCCGCAGTAGCGTGCTCCGCCCGCATCTTTTCAATTTTTGCTCGAAGCACAATTTTTTCTGCTTCAAGCTCCTTGTTCGCAGCCTCCAAGCCTTGTCTGGCCCTGCGCTCCGTTGAAACCATGTTGTCCATGTGGGCCACTCCACCTTTGGAGATAGTAAGATTTCGTTGAAGAGCTGCATTTTCCTCTCGAAGGCGAACGCTTCCACGTTCATTGGAGATGTTCGCAGCTCGGGCCAAGACTGTTTGCTGCGAAAAGAAAAACCAAGGTGAGAAATTATTTGTATATAAATTTGATGTTGTTTTGCAGATACTTCGTACCTGGTATGCTGCGCGTTCCATGGCAGCGTTAAGCTCCGAACTCTCCGCCTCGCTCAAGATAGCCACCAAGTCCGTCTCCCCGACTTCGCGACTAGCTCAATCCAAAGGCTCGAGCAAAGTCCGAAGCCCAGTTCTTCGCTCCAAGAAAGGAGCTAGAAGGGGGAGCATTCTCAAAGCTTGCTGGTCATCTTCGCTTGGCGAAGGCCCAGAGTGTTGAGTTGTGGTCTTCGGAGCCCCAGTAGACTGGCCCCCCTCAGTAGATTGGCTCTCGTCTATTGACTCAGACGGAGTTGATCCTGAGCTCGGAGCAGGGAGGGGGTCCATCTTCCCTTTGCCTTTTCCAGGCCCCATCTGAGTGGCTCCTGGAATTGGCTCCGAAGTCATCGAAGGTCCAGGAATTGTATCTTCGGGACGGACCTCTTCCATGGAAGTGGACTCTGGAAAAACAAATGCATTATACATTGTATAATTTCGCAGGAAAAAAGAACAAAAAAAATTATGCGAAGTTTACCTTCGACATTTTGGCGGTGGGTAAGCATTGGGCTGCTTGGCGGATTGAAGGCAAGGTCGTCGTCGGAGTCAGTAGTCAAATCTTTGACTGTCGGAGCATTTTCCTGAACAACCGTTGTTGCTTCACCCGGAATCGAAGCTACAGTAATTTCGACTCCGCTCTCATCCATAGGGGCTCCGTTTCGGACTTCCTCCTGAGGTAAATCTTCTTGAGCAGCCGGAGTCCTCTCTTGTTCGAGGTTGACTTGAGACTCTGGCACGCTCGCAGCATCTTCAATATGTGCTTCTTGTTGGGCTGCATCCTCGTCAATTAGCCTCACGAGCAACCTGCCTTCATCCTCTTGAGAACCAGAGATTGAAGCTCTTGGACTCGAAGGCGCAGGAATTCTTGGCTTTCGAGCTACCTTCTTGACCGGAGTCTTGGCAGAGCTCGAAGTTCCAGCTTCAGCTTTCCTCTTCTTAGGCCCTTTCTTCGAAGGCACCCAATCCACCAAAGAGGGCGGAACCACTTCGAGTAGCCCTCATACTCGGTTGGATCGCTCCCAACTACCAACCAATTTGATTCTCCATTCTTTCTCGGTCGGAGTTGGGACACCCAAAATCTTCTCCGAAGCTCGTACGATTTGCTCCGAAGTTATAGGGGCTGAAGAAGCTGAAAAATAAGTTAAGTTCGTTAACTCCTCGAATAAATATACATAGAGTATGTTGTTTCCGAAGTTACCTGCAGGACTCGAAGTTGAAGAAATTTTGCGAAGACCGCCCTCCGAATCTTCTTCGAAGGTGATCGGCCAGTTGGCCATCAGGGGAGGAATTTGAAGCCCGAGGAATTCTTCGGCTAAGTCCCGCATACTCAGGCGGCGACTGATTTTTTGAAGCAAGCTAAGGCGAGCTTCAAGCTGGCCCAGATCCGGATGCACAAAGGCTTCCTTTCGGAAATTAATATCTTGCAAAGGTCCAGCTAGGCGACTGCTTGCCCCAACTTCGGCATAAAACCATTTCAGGATCCAGTCGGTGTACCATCTGGCATTGATAGCCTTGGCAAGAAACCGGAGAGCATACTTGTCACGGAGCCTAAAGTTGATGCTTCCGAAGGCCACCACCATCTTGTCACCTCCGGGCCCAACGAAGGTTTTTGGTTGGCACGAAGCTCTGTGCAGTGCTGCGAAGATCTCCGCCCTTCCTTCACAACCTTCGGCTCACAACGCCCATTCGAAGATGGCGAGACGTGCTACAGCATTCTGAGAGAGTTGGGGGAGAGTGACGTGGAACAAGTCCAATACCTCCGCCAAGAAATCAACTGCCGGAAGCCCCAAACCAGCTTCGAAGAAGGCTTCAAAAACGACCACTTCTCCGGGCCTCGGTGACGGAATGATTTCCTTCCCAGGTTTGCGAATCATAACCCCGGAACTGATTTTGCCTTCTACTGCGACCGCAAGCGATTCCCTTTTGCAGCTTGAAGGCCCCAGTTGATAAGACTGGTCTGTATACTTTGTTGACGCCGGGAAGAGGTCTTGAGGGCCAAGACTTTGGGGATTTCCTCCCACCGGTGCCATTACCGCCACTGAAGGATTTGGAGTTGCCATCGCCGATGACGCCGCCGCTGCTGCTGCAGCAGCTTGCTGCCGGGCCAAGGTCGAAGTCGCTCCAGGACCTTTGAAACTAGTTTTCGCCATTGGGTTTTGTGGATTCTTTCAGAGGAAAAATGGTGGCTAGGGCTCGGGTGATGGCTTGTTTGCACGAAAGCAGTGAAAAGGTACTCAAGAAGGGTTTGGGCCCTCTATTTATAGCCTAGACCCTGATTTTTTACCGTTTGCCTGTGTCGTTTCACATTTCCAACCGTTACTTTGCTCAGAAATTAAAGCATTCCGTAACTTCCGTTAGAAGAAAGTAATTTTATTAAAAACTGATTCAAAGTTTATATCTCCACGTAGTCCGGAGATGATTTAAATCTGTTAACCCCTACGCATGATTATTTTTCTTGCGTATACTACTCTCCTAATATTACAGATTTAGCGAAGAAGCGTATTCGAGGGGCTACTGTTGGAGGAAAATATTCTATCTTCAGGGTTATTGCAGTGACGAGATAAAGACTGGGGATTAAGACGAAGCCTTCCAACATATAATTTTGGAGATGCATCAAGTCAAGTTCGAAGTATGATGACAGGCTTTAGCTCGGAGTATATCTTCGAACTAAGACTCTTCCGAGAACTTTTTTGCCAGCTAAGATGGAAGACTTATCTTCTTTCTCATTAGATTAGTCTTTTACCATTTTAGCCCTATTAAGGGTACCGAATAGTTTCCACTATGTCAGTTGTAATAGAGGGGTAAGAAGGTCTTTTCCTTAATGTTTGGGCCTATAAATACCCTCCGTTCTACCCTGTAATGGGAACCGAATACAAGTTATTCAATACACACTTTCAAACTATTCTAAGTTATTATCCTTTCGGAGGCTTGGAATAGTTTCCTTTGCAAACACTTCGTTTGTTAGTTTCTAATCTTCAGAAACCTGTTAGCGTAATCTTTTACGCCAACAGACGGTGGCACCACCGTGAACCTAATGCTGTAATCCCTTCTAAGGAAGCTCGGCAAATATGACGACGACCAGAAGAAGACCATTGTTACCCTCAATAGCTTCAACAGCGACATGACAGAGGCTAGTGGCATGCTGTCTCTGGAACTGATAGTAGGGAACAAGACGCTACCTACCACCTTCTTTGTCGTCGATATGCAAGGTAATTATAATGTATTGCTTGGGCTTGATTGGATCCACGCAAACCAGTGTGTACTGTCTACCTTGCACCAGCACCTAATACAATGGGATGGCGACGAAGTCGAGATAGTACACGCCGATGCATCGGCCCATGTTAGCCTTGCCAATGCGTCCAGTGACGCCACCCATAATGAGATAGAATTCTTGTCGGGGCGGGACCTCTCGGATTATGACTTTGTCAGCGTATCAGAGGGGAGGTTCGTTCCTATTTATCTGAAGCCGGCCGGTGTGGCTTGGTTGTGTCTAAGGTCGCAGAATGTCTAGCGCTAATCTTGATTGGCTAAAATCTCGTGTGGAGCAATATCGGTCTTCTCAAGATGGTATCGCCGAAGCCATTGAAGATTTTAGCGAAGTAGAGAAATTAGGTCAAGGCTTCTCATCGGCCTACCCTTTGTAACAAGTAGACATAGGATATGGTAGTGTTCTGAGGCTGACATTTGTAAATCAGAATTTGAATAATGATGTAAAGGCTGAAGTAATAAAATTGCTTCGATCGTATGTCGATTGCTTCACATGGGACTACAGCGAGATGCCCGGATTAAGCCGAGAGCTTGTTGAGCATCGGATCCCCATCAAACCCGGGTTTAGGCCTTATAAGCAGCCGCCGCGTCGCTTCAATTCGGCCATCTATGACCGAGTTAAAGAGGAGGTTGAATGTCTATTAGCGACAAGTTTTATTAGGCCATGCAGGTACGTGGAATGGGTCACTAACATCGTGCCTGTCGAGAAGAAGGAGAGTGGCAAGATCCGCATCTGTGTTGACTTCAGGGATTTGAACAAAGCCACTCCGAAAGACGAGTATCCCAAGATGATAGCTAACATGTTGATCAACGATGCCTCAGGACACAAGGTACTAAGTTTTCTTGATGGCAACGCTGGTTATAATCAAATCTTTATGGCCAAAGAGGACATTTTTAGAATGGCCTTTCGTTGCCCCGGTTTTGTCGGCTTGTTTGAGTGGGTAGTAATGACATTTGGTTTAAAGAATGCTAGCGCCACATACCAACGTGCCATGAACTTAATCTTTCATGACTTTCTAGGAGTTATGTTAGAGGTTTATATAGATGATGTTGTGGTCAAATCAGATGCTATGGAGAGCCACCTAGCCGATTTGAGAGTTGCTACGAAAGGATGCGCCAGTATGACTTAAAAATGAACCCACTCAAGTGTGCTTTTGGCGTGTCAGTGGGCAAGTTCTTGAGATTCATGATCCATGAAAGAGGCATTGAAATGGATCCTAAGAGGCTTGAGAAAATTAGAGGATGTGCAGCGTTGACATGTAAGAGAGATGTGCAGAAACTGCTAGGCAAGGTTAATTATTTGCGACGCTTTATATCTAACTTGTCTGACAAAATTGACGCTTTTGTCCCGATACTCCGGCTAAAAAATGAAGCCGAGTTCACTTGGGGGGCAAGTTAGCAATGTGCCTTTGAGAAAATCAAAGAGTGCTTATCAACGCTGCCGGGAGTAAGGGTGCCGAAGGCCGGGATTCCATTTTAGCTTTATATCGCCACAAAGTTGAGTGTTATTGGAGCCATGTTGACCCAAAACATTGAAGGAAAGGAGTACATCATCACCTTCTAGAGTCGTCGACTTCTGGATGCCGAGACCAGGTACGTGTTTGTGGAGCATATGTGTTTATCCCTTTATTATGCATGTACCAAATTGCGTCACTATCTTCTCCCTAGCACATGTGTTGTCACTTGCCAAACAGATGTCATAAAGTACATCTTGCAAAAGCTGATTCTGAGTGATAGAATCGGCAAGTGGGCATATGCGTTGATTGAATATGATTTGGCTTATGAACCGTTGAGAGCTATGAAAGGCCAAATCATTGCTAACTTTATAGTGGATCACCATGTAGATGTTGATTGGAGTAACGAAGTTGCTTTAATTGAGGTATCACCATGGAAACTTTATTTTGATGGTTCGACTTGCAAAAGTGGCCAAGGTGTTGGAGTGGTGCTCGTATCACCAAGTGGTATGTACTTTGAGACCTTGACCCATCTAGAATTTCATTCAACTAATAATCAAGCCGAATATGAAGCCATGTTGCTAGGTCTTGAGTTGTTGAACTCCATGGGTGTAAAATATGTTCGTGCATATGGTGATTCTTTATTAGTTGTGCAACAAGTAGCCAAACTTGCTCAATGTTTTAATGGTCTGCTAAATAGCTACTTGGACAAGTGTCTAGATCTAATTGCCACCTATGATGATTTTGAGATTACTCATGTATCTAGAGAAGCCAACTCACTTGCAAATAACTTGGCTCAACAAGCATCAGGCTATGAGATAAGGAGAGGTAAATTCTGCACACGAGAAAAGTCGATGCTTAGAGACGATGTATCATTCGAGAGTACTAACGTTGGTCTGACCAGCCTTGTAAGCACGGTCAGACCGCCCTTGCATTCCCGGTCCAAAAAGCCATGTCAGGCCGGTTAGACCGACCCGTGCTAGCTATCTAGCAATAACCGGTCGAACCGGGTCAACATGGCCGGTCTGACCGACCGTGGTCAGGAGGGTTTAGCACTCGGGGGGCAGGTCAAAATGGAAAATCTAGAGGCCAATTCTAGTGGAAATTTGGCCATTGCTCCTTTGATTTGTAAGGACGATTGGAGGATCCCAATCGTTCAATATTTAAGAAATCCGAACCAAAAGGTTGATCGGAAGGTTCGGCGACAAGCATTCAAATTTGTTTTGCTTGACGATGTGTTGTATCGCCGGACTATCGATGGAGTACTTTTGAAGTGTTTGGACTCCAATAAAGCTAGAGTTGTTGTAGGTGAAGTCCATGAAGGGCTTTGCGGTACTCACCAGTCAGCCCCGAAAATGAGTTGGATGCTCAAAAGAGTGGGTTTTTATTGGCCGACTATGATTGAGGACTGTTTTAAGTACTATTGATGGTGTGAAGCATGTCAAAAGTTTGGTAATATTCAGCTAGCACCTGCATCGAGGCTTAATCCTATTATCAAACCATGGCCATTCCGAGGTTGGAGCTTAGACTTCATCGGCCAAATTCATCCTCCATCTTCAAAAGGGCATCGGTTCATGTTGATGGCAACATATTACTTCACCAAGTGTACCGAGGTCGTGCCGCTCAAGAACATGACTCACAATGAGGTAATTGATTTCATCTTGAAGCACATTGTACAAAGATTCGGCATTCCCCAAACTCTCACTACAGACCAAGGTACTTCGTTTGTTGCTAAAGAAGTGAGGAATTTTGCCGAATACTATGGGATCAAATTGGTAAACTCTTCCCCGTATTATGCTCAGGCCAATGGTCAGGCCGAGTGTAGTAATAAAACTATGATTAAACTAACCAAGAACAAGATTTAAGTGTTTCCAAAGAGGAGGCATGAGGTGCTTTCCGGAGCTTTATGGGCTAGTAGAGTTGCAAAGCACGGTGCCACTAAAGTCAGCCCATATGAGTTGGTATATGGACAAGAAGTCGTTCTACTGGTAGAGGTGGATCTTGGCTCACTTAGGTTTCTTAAGCAAGATGGCTTATCGGTCAATGAATATGAGACGCTTCTAAAGGATAATTTAGAAGAAGTGACCGATAAGAGGTTGAGGGCTCTAGATGCAATAGAGAAAGATAAAAGAAGAGTAGCTAGAGCCTATAACAATAAGGTCAAAGCAAAATCGTTTCAAATCAACGACCTAGTATGGAAGACAATTTTGCCATTAGGCACTAAGAGTTCAAAATTTGGTAAATGGTCGCCTAGTTGGGAAGGACCTTTTAAGGTAATTGAAATCGCTCCAGGCAATGCTTATGTATTAGAGTCTTTACAAGGAGAGCGATTTCGAAGGGCTTTGAATGGTAGATATTTGAAAAAGTACTTCCCAAGTGTGTGGCAGGACGCTTAGAGTGTTAAAAGGCCGATATTGAAGGTATCGCCCAAGGCCCATCATGCTTTTAGCTCACTAAGTTTGCTAAAAGGCAGGGGCATGTGTTTATAGCAAAAAATGGCACTAAGGGTCAAGCTGAGCAAAATACTAAAAATGGTATTTTTGACCGAAAATATGCCAAACCTGGCAAAGCCCGGTCTGGCCGGCTATGGTAGGCCAGTACAACCGGCCAGGCCCGGTCAAACCAGACCCATGGGCTCGGTCAGACCGGCCAGGGATTCAGAATGTGAATCCGTAGTGGATTTGAGTTGTTTTTATCAAAATCTTATCTCAACCGAATTTTGGTTGAATCCTACTGTATTTTTCGCCAGGGATCTCCAGCCCACACCTATAAATACTAGGGGCAAGGCTGATTCAGGGCCCTCTCTCCAATCTGAAAAATCCAAAGCCCTAGCTTTGAATCACATTTTCTCTACTTTCCGCATCTTTGTGGGTTTGCTTGAAAGCCCTCCGTCTACCACATCCGTAATCACGGTAACCCTTGCTATCCTTTTTATTAGTTTTTTCCATCATATTATGCAATTCGGCCTCTTGGCCGAATTATATTTGATCTCTTGCCGTTTTTGCAGAGTGATTGCCTTCACAAATTCCCCCACGAAGTTTGAAGGCAATTGGATCTTGTTTGCTAGGTCATCCGAACCCTAGAAGATTCGATCTATCGTCACCGGTCCGACCGGCGGCAGAGGGCCAGTCTGACCAGAGCCCCTCCATCAGGCCGTTGTCAGCAACGCCCGGTGAGACCAGCGGTGTTCTACCGGTCCAACCGGGACCCTCTGTATTGCGCTATGCCGAAGCCCTACCGAAGCCTGTGCGATGAAGCCTATCCGCACGGTTCGACCGAGGGGTACCCGTCGGTCCAACTGGGGATACTTCACCGGTCAGACCGTCGGAGCCACCCTTCGCTGCTACCTTCGGGATACAATCCCGAAACTCCCTTCGCAACCCCCTGGTCCGACCGAGGTCGTACCTCCGGTCCGACCGGCCCTAAGGAAGAAGGTGCCCTAGGGACCCTTTAGGCCAATTTCTGCCGTAACTCCGAATCGGCCGATTCCAGGTATTTTGGCTATTTTTTCCCGTTTACATTATTACTAACACTTTCGGCCAATTGGATTAAAATATTAATTATTTATCTGATTCCCTGGTGACTCCAAATCCCTTATCACTTTTTAGGGTAGTCGGAGCGCGACGTCGGTATCGCTGCGATACTTTTGGATGTCGAACCGGCCCAAGTGCGGGGGCGCATTTCCACATCAACACAACATTTTCTCTCTATATCGAGACCAGATAATAATCAGAACTTCTGATACTACCTATCACAACTTCCGATCCATGAAATTTTCTTGAGCATATCCTTCAAGCTGCACCTCCGCACTAGGGGCTTCGACATCTAGAATCACTAGAGTGGTCCCCGAAGGTTCCGTAGACTCCGAAGGCCCCTAGAGCATCAAGGCGATGAGTCTTGGGGCTCGTCATCATTCGCCCTCTTCTGCTTCAACCCCCTGCCTGAAGGTGCAGGATCCGAGAGTTCTGGAAGAGGATGTACTTCGTCAGCACCAAGATGAGCCCATGCTCGGTTGTAACATTCCTAAGTCCCCACCAGAGAAATCCTTCAGCTTCACTCGTTTGGTGTAAGAGCCCCCACAACGCGCTCGACCTCTATGACGGCCTCCTTCGGTGTCAACACTTTCTGCATGGCTGCAACAACGAAGCCCAAGAAATCAATATTAAAGAACAAGGATCAAGAGAGTAGGAGTTGTGATCCGAAGCCTTACCAAGAAGCTCCGAAGAGATATCCTTCAAATCACTTGTGGCAGAGTCCACGAAAAGGTTCTTCAGCTAGATGCGCTTGAGGGGACTAATTCAAAGGGTTATAAACTTATCGGCAAGGTCCCTCATGCTCATATTCCGAGCCACCCTCCACAGCAGTTCGATCTGAGACTTGATGGTGGCGGAGTCCAATGCCACTTGAGCTTGATAGTGGTAGAAGATGAGGGCGTTGGTGCCTCGAAGAGGGGAGTCCACACCAACGGTGATGTAGAACCACTTATGGTCCCACTTTGAATACTAGTGGTCGTTCACCGCCCTAACCGGGAAGGACTCTACAAACTCCTTGTGAAGATGGAAGTTAACACTTCCGAAGGCCAGGGCCCTATCCACACTATTTGTCCCAATCCTCCTCCTTTGTTGGTAACTGGTGTCATGAAGTGGAGCGAAGACATCTGCATGCCCCTCACACCCCTCGGCCTTCATAGCCCACTCGATGACAGCGAGTCGGACCACATCATTCGGAGACAGCTGAGGGAGCTCCAAGTGATACATCTCCAGCACTTCCCCCAACATGCCTTCGGTCGGGACCACGCACTCGGTTTCGAAGAAGGCTTCGCAAACTACTACCTCATCAGCCCGGTGCGCAGGGATAATCTCAGACTTCATCACCCGGAGGCCCACCTTCTTGGTAACCCTACCAGCGCATACCCCGTTGATGGACTTCACTGTGGACGCTGTCGCCCACAGTTCAAAGGTTTGCTCAAACTTATATGATGGTGGACGAAGGTTGAACACCTCATAGCACTTCGCTGGAGTCTTCACAGCAGCTGTCGCCACCGCAGCCTGGGCTTGAACAGAGCCGGACCTACCGCCTAGTGCGAGGCCTTCTTCCACGAACACTTCTTTGGCATCTTGATTGCAGGCTCCGAGCGGAAGGAGGCATGGGTCTCTAGAGGCAAAAGGCTAAGGTCTCCAAAGGAAGCTAGAGAACTCAGGGAGAAGAGAAAGAAAATATGCGAGAGTGTAATGAGCCCCAGGGTGCTGGTGGGATTTTATAGGCGGTGAAAAGCTACAACACTCCCCTCAAGTCACATTTTTTACTACCCGCAAACCACACCCCGTAGTCTATGATTGGTGGGGGCAAGGTGAATGCAAGGCATCCCGCCTCCGTATGGCAATGGCTCAATTTCGAACCGTTGGCCGCCCGGCGTCGGATGGATTTCCGTGGGCATCCCATCCACACCTAGAAAGCATTAAATGCTTCAGAATGGCTCGAGGATAACCTCCGAAGCTAGGCGCCGAAGCCTCAGGCCCAAAGAGAGCTACTTCGAGGTGCCATTTGTCAGAATGTGCACGCACCCCTTCGGTAAAATGGCCCACATGTGAGGGCTACTATTGGGGGAAATAGTTTTACCTTAACAGGGGCCAAATGTCTACATCTTCGAAGCCTCTATAATGTTGTAGCCCTCTGGAGCACCGAAGCCAAAAAGTAAGCACACGAACACTTCATCCTGACCAAAGAATGTATCCGAAGACTACTGTGAAGATTAATTCAAGAAGCCACAAGACTAGAAGCAAAAGTGCCAAGGCGCCCTCCAAGGCTCCCTCTGAGGCCCCCTCCGAGGTCCCCTCTAAGGCCCCCTCCAAGGCCCCTCTAGATCAAAGCCTCTAGCCCACACTCCGACGCAGGTAAAATATCTTTAAAACACTCTAGCATAAAGACCTAAACCAGGGGCCTTCGCCCCTAATATTTGCACATGTATTTGTATCTTACTAACTGTTTTACTCCTACGAAGTCCTATAAATAGAGTCATGTATGACGGTTGTAAGTAGAGGGTAAAATAGGCTTTTCCTGTTATATTTGCCTATAAAAGAGGGGCACTACCCTTGTAATGGGGACAGAAGTTACGAAATAGAGAAATCAATATGAACTGGATGTAAGGCTATTATCCCTTAAGGATCCCTGAACTAGGATAAATCCATGTCCCATATAAGAACCCTTTGAGGTTCATACTCCTTGTTACTCTACTTTCTTAGATTTTATCACCATTACTGAAACCTGCTTGTAGCTAATGCAGTTGCTACAACAATGACATTGTAATTAAAAGTGCAAAAAAGCACCATCATAGCTTAGACATTTTAAAGTCTCCGAGCAATCGGGATCCTCCTCAACCCTAGGAAATGTTTCTTCAGGGTGCAGGCATGAAAATTGTTAGGGTATTTAGTTTCGAGTCGAGTCATCGAAGCTAGCCCAACATAGATCAGTGCATTATGAAGGATGGCTCCATCGTAAAATTTCAAATAGGTCCAGAAGCTAACTGGCCACCTCGCCGTCCTGAGTCGGTTCCTCGCAAGATCCACAGAGCATAGCCTCCCAATTTTTAAAGCATTAATTGGCTTTGAGGACATCGCCTGGACCCTGGAATGTCGAAAAGGCTTCAATGATATCAAGGATTATCTCGCCAATTTATCAACGCTCATGACCCCCCTCGCTAAAGAAACCCTACTGTTGTACCTTGCGGCCACTAGCTTCACCGTAAGTGCTATACTTGTGCGAGAGGTGGAGCTCGAAAGGAAGCTAATTAAAAAATACAGTATACTTCGTATCTGAAGCACTGTTGGGTGCGAACACGAGGTATATCAAGCTTGAGAAAATTGCATATGGCCTCGAGGAAGTTGTGGCACTACTTCCTTGCTCACAGTGTAACCGTCCCAAAATTCTACCCCCTCGGAGATATGCTCAAGAGCAAGGGCCCCATTGGGAGAATAGGGAAATGGGTTGTAGAGCTTGCCCCCTTCGGCATAACGTTCATTGCGTGCACAATGATAAAATCACAAGTGATCGCCGACTTCATGGTAGAATGGACTCAGCCAGCAATATGGGCGCTAGAGGGGCCTAGTGAAGGGATTAGGACCATCTACTATGATGGTGTATACAAAGCATCCGGAGGGAGCGTCGGAGCGGTAATAATTTCACCTTTGGCTCAAAGAGCGTTGTACTCTGTAAGGCTCAATTTCAAAGCCACAAATAATGTAGCTGAGTACGGAGGCATCTTGTTGGGTCTTCGAAAAGCACGCGCACTTGGCGCTGCCCGGGTCATAGTCAAAATAGACTCCCAGATTGTCACTGGGCATGTAGATAAGAGTTTCCAAGCTCGACATCCAGACCTCAACACGTGCCTAGTTGAGGTCTGTAAGGCCAAAGCAGCATTCTCGGGGATTTCAGTCCGAAGTATTCCAAGAGCCGACAACCAACAAGCTGATTCCCTCGCCAAAGCAGCAGCCAGAGGTCAAGATATCTCTCAAGGGGCCTTCTTCAAAGAACTATCAGCCCCTTCTATACCACCCATGATACTTGTTGAAGTACTTTGCATACCCGATAATGACTGGCGGAACCAAATCATGTGTATGCTCCAAGATGAAGTCGTGCTTCCGGAAGGCCCCAAGCTCTCAAGGCTACAGTGCAGGGTCCGATGATGTCACATTATCAAGGGGATCCTATATAAGTCCGGAGTATGCTCGCCACTACTCCGATGCATCACCCAGCATGACAGCCAGCAAATTCTCCAAGATATCCACGAAGGCCTATGCGGAAGCCACCTGGCAACTAGAGCCCTAGCCGGGAAGATGCTTTGGCAAGGACTCTGTTAGCCAATAGTAATGGCCGACGCTGAAGGCTTGGTGCACACTTGCTAAGGGTGCTAATGGATGGGGTGGCAAATCCACCGACCACTGATGCCACTACAAGTTATAGCCCTAGTATGGCCCCTAGCCAGGTGGGGTATGGATTTAATTGGACCATTCCTGAAAGCAAAAGGAAGCCTGAAATTTGTAGTGTGGGCAATCGAATATTTTTCAAAATGGGTCGAAGTTGTGCCCCTAAAAGCCATCACCTCAAAGAGTGTCTAGAAGTTCTTCTGTCAAAATATCATTTGCAGGTTCGGATTGCCCAAGCAATTAACAATTGATAACGTCACACAATTTGATGTGGAACCCTTCAGAGAATTCTACGAAGGCTTGGGCATTCAGCTTTGCTTTGCAGCCATCAGGTATCCACAGTCCAACAGAGTCATTGAAAGGGCCAACGGAAACATATTATCTGGCTTCAATCACCACATTATAGGCCTCACCAAGGGGCTATGGACCAAGGAGCTGCCAAAGATTATGTGGTCCATTCAGACCACCCAAGCTAGGTCAACAGGGTTCACCCCGTTCAGACTGCTATTCGGAGACAAAGCCATGACCTCGACAAAGTTGAGAGGGCGCTCCTTGCAGACAATAGAACTCAAAGATGAAGGTGAGAGGCGTGCTTCGCAGGACCTATCCAAAGAAACACGACTCTGTGCCATGGACAATCTGATGAAATATCGAGACCAAACGAAGGCCTGGTACGACCTTAAGGTAAAGCTAATAGAGCTAAGGATTGGATACCTTGTTCTCCAGAGTATAGTTGCCTAGGAAAGCTAGGAAATAAATGAAAAGGTTTTATATCATACTTCGGTCTGGCAGACCAGAATCGTTCAAACTAGCCAATCTCGAAGGGGAAGAGTTAAAGCATGCAGACCATATCAAGAGCCACTTTGCATAGGGAATTTGTAAGCAAAAAATAAAGGTTAGTACTTCGAATAATGGTTCTAATTCAAATAGTGCACGCACCAAAACAAACCCATACCAAAGTGGATGCATTGCGGTGTAGGTAGCGTTTCTGCAAGGTATGGCATCATTCCTATTACAACACCGCTACCCATAGCCACCGTCCTGGCACGAGAAAAACAAAGGGTCTAACACGCGTAGCAGTGTAGACACTTCGCACAAAGATGGATGTCCTCTGTTCAGGGTCGCTCCCCTAGTACGGTTGAAAGTACAGACTCGAGGCCCACCAAGGAGGCCACAAAGAGGATTTCAGGCCCACCCCAAAGCATTCAAAAAAGAGTCCAAAGAGACCACAAAAGGATTCCAGGCCTCTGACCCGAAGCATCCGAAAAAGAGTCCAAAGAGATCAAAAAAAAGATTTCGGGCTCCAACACGAAGCATCCGAAAAAGAGTCCAAAGAGACCACAGAAAAGATTCTGGGTTCCATCCTGAAGCATCCAAAAAAGAGTCCAAAGATACCAAAAAAGGATTTCGAGCCCTGGCCCAAAGCATCCGAAAAAAGAGTCCAAAGAGACCACAAGAGGATTCTAGGCCCTAGCCAAAACCATCCCAAGAAAGAGTCCAAAGAGACCTATTGACACGGAAATCGTGCCCCACACTTGGGTCATTTTGACGATCCAAAAGTGGGGGATACTTAGGAACAAGCCTAAGCGTAACACAACACCGACGTCGTGTTCCGACTACCCTTAACAGTGGCAAGGGGGTGGAGTCGCTAGGTAATCAGATCACCCAGAAATAATCCAATTAGCCGAAATATATAGATAAAATAATTCAATCAGCCAAACGAAGCCTGATTGCTATAGAGTTTACCGTGCGAAGGGTAGACTGAAGGGGGGGGGGGCTTCGGTGTCTGATGCGAAGGGTTCGCCGAAGGTAGTCTTCGGCGTTCGGATCAATCTAGTCGATGACAGGATTCGAACAGATCTCTGACGTGAAATCACCTACAAACGACAGGGTTTGGTGCGAAGTTTCTAACACGACAAAAGTCCAACATAACGTGCTAGCGCGACTTCGTTCGGTGCGGAGTACTAGCCTAGCGAAGCCTACTGTGGAGCGTGCTAGCGTGGGAACTCAACCAGACTGACAATAGCGTGACAGGTCTGACACGGGTAGTCGAAGTAGGGTTCCGCTGAAGGGTGTTCTGGCAACCTCCGAAACCAGCTTCCTGGCTCCAGACACCTTCGGCAAAGGGGCTACGAGTGTGAAAACCTGCAACAGAAAAGAGATCAAGTGCCAATTCGGCTTAGAGACCGAATTTATTAAGTGTTGCAGTAGGAAAACGAAGGTAGCAATCTGTTACGTAGATTAACGGATACTTCACAAGCGAAGTAACAAGATGATAGCAATCTGTTACGTAGATTAATGGGTACTTCACGAGCGAAGTAACAGGGCTTACCACTGTTTCGACATGGCCGGCGGAGGGCTTCCAGGAAGACCCATGAAGGTTGTGCGGAAAGGTAAATAAAAGTAAAGTATGGTTCAAAGCTAGGGCTTTATGGTTGATTTGTGTCGGGGGGGTCTGATGAACCATCCTCACCCCTATATTTATAGGGACTAGTCTTCTTATCTCTAAAGCTAATCTGGTAGGATTCGACCTAATAATGTTTAGGGATAAAAACAACCAGAATCAGACTCAAACTCTATCTCCGAAGCATGCCCTAAGTGGGCCTTCGGCAGGCCTACCGAAGCTTGCTCCTCGGGCCGAAGCTTCGGCGAGGCAGGCCTCCAAAGGGCCTTCGGGCCGAAGCTAGCAAGCTGCTAAAAGGCCTCCGAAGCCCAACATTTGATGGGCCTTCGGCCCTAAAAGGCTTCGGCCTGAACAAGGGCTTGTATATTTTTTGCCCAAACTACCAAAATTGATATTTTGACAATCTTAACCATTAATGCCATTTTTTGCTATCAACACACCCCCCTACCTTTTAGTGAACTGAGTGAACTAAAAGCATAACGGCCTAAGGATGATACTTTCTATATCATCCTTTCGACACTTTTAAGCGGTTTGCCACACTCTTGGGGAGTATTTTTTCAAATACCTGACATTCAAAGCTCTTCAAAATCACTCTCCTTGTAAAGATTCTAGCAAGTATGCATTACCTAGAGAGATTTCGGCTACTTTAAAAGGTCCTTCCCAACTAGGTGACCATTTACCAAATTTGGGGCTCTTAGTGCCTAAGGGCAAAATTGTCTTCCAAACCAAATCACCAACTTGAAACTATTTTGGCTTAACTGTTTTATTGTAGGATCTAACTATTCTTATTTTGGCTTTCTCTATAGCTTTTAAAGCCCTTAACCTCTTAATGGTCACTTCTTCCAAATTATCTTTTAAAAGAGTTTCATATTCATCAACTGATAAGCCATCTTGCTTAAGAAATCTTAAAGAGCCAAGATCCACCTCTACTGGTACAACGACTTCTTGCCCATATAATAACTCATATGGACTAACTTTGGTAGTACCGTGCTTTACAACTCTACAAGCCCACAATGCTTCTGAAAGCACTTCATGCCACCTTTTAGGGAACTCTCCGATTTTCTTTTTAATGAGCCTAATCATGGTTTTATTACTAGACTCAGCCTAACCATTGGCTTGAACATAATATGGTGAAGAGTTTGTCAACTTAATACCATAAAATTTGATAAAGTCTCTCACTTATTTTGCAACAAATGAAGCACCCTGATATGTAGTGAGAGTTTGGGGAATACCGAATCTATGTATAATGTGCCTCAAGATAAAATCAGTTACCTCATTGTGAGTCATGTTCTTGAGAGGCACGGCTTCGGTCCATTTGGTGAAGTAGTCCATTGCCATCAGCGTGAATCGATGCCCTTTCGAAGAGGGAGGATGAATTTGGCCGATGAAGTCTAAACCCCAACCTTGGAACGGCCATGGCTTGATAATAGGATTAAGTAGCGATGCAAGAGCTAACTGAATATTACCAAACTTTTGGCATTCTTCACACCCTCTATAGTATTTAAAACAATCCTTAGTCATAGTCGGCCAGTAAAAACCTGCCCTTTTGAGCACCCAATTCATTTTCTGGGCCGACTGATGAGTGCCACAAAGCCCCTCATGGACTTATCCTGGAGCTACTTTGGACTGATAGGCATCCAAGCATTTTAAAAGTACTCCATCAATAGTTCGGCGGTACAATGCATCATCCAGCAACACAAATTTAAACGCATGTCACCAAACTTTCCGATCAGTCCTTTGATTAGGATCTCTTAAATACCGGATTATTGGAATTCTCCAATCATCCTTGTGGACATCCGGAGGGTTTGCTAACTCTTTTCCTAGAGCAATGTCTAAGTTGCTTACTTTGGAGTGCCCCGGTCCTTTCCTGTTTCTGCCGAAGGTTGATCGGATCGGCCATGCAGAGCCGATCAGACCGAAGCCCCCTGCCAGATGGGTTCGGTGTGCGAAGACTTCTGTTGCCCAGAAGGCCTCATCGCAAGGGCTCTGGAGTGCAGTACCCTTTGGCAGATTAGGGGCCCTGGTACGAGGGCTCCAGCACGCAATACCCTCCGATGGTCAGAGGGGTCCGACCCGGAGGGTCCGACAGACCTCACACCTGCCTAAAGTTTATAGCTTCGGCAGTGAGACCAAGCATTGGATTTTCTTGTACAGAAAACTTTCCTCTCTTGACTTGATAGCAAAATGCTTGCTGAGCCAAATCATTTGCAGTGGAGTTGGCTTCTCTTGACACGTGAGAAATTCTTAAGTCGTCGAAAAGTAGCAACTATGTCTAAACATTTATCCAAGTAACTATTCAGCAAGCCATTAAAACATTGAGCACTTTTAGCTACTTGTTGTACTACTAACAGAGAATCATCATGCGCATGGACATGTTTAGCACCTATGGATTTTAGCAATTCAAGTCCTAGCAATAAAGCTTCATATTCAGCTTGGTTATTAGTAGAAGGAAATTCTAAATTGGCCAAGGTTTCGAAGCGCATGCCGCTAGGTGATATGGAAACTACTCCGATACCTTGGCCATTCTTACAAGCTGAACCATCAAAATAAAGTTTCCATGGAACTACTTCAATTATAGCAATATCATTACCCCAATTGACATCTACATGGTGATCAGCTATAAAATTAGCGACAATTTGGCCTTTCATAGCTCTTAGAGGTTCATAAGCCAAATCATACTCAATCAAAGCGTAAGCCCACTTTCCGATTCTCCCACTTAGAATCGGCTTTTGTAACATATACTTTATGACATTGGTTTGGCAAGCGACAATACATGTGCTAGGAAGAAGATAGTGACATAATTTGGTACATGCGTAATAAAGTGATAAACACAAATGCTCCACAAACACGTACCTGGTTTCGGCGTCCAGTAGGCGGCGGCTCAAGAATGTGAGGATGTACTCTTTCCCCTCCACTTCCTGAGTTAGCACGGTTCCTATCACGCTATCTTCTACAGTAATGTATAGCCAAAACAGAATTTTGGCCTTTGGCGCTCTCACCACGAGCGGCGAGGACAAGCACTCTTTAATCCTCTCAAAGGTGCTTTGCTGACTTGCCCCCCAAGTGAACTTGGCTTCATTCTTTAGCCGGAGTATAGGGACAAAAGCATCGATTTTACCAGACAAGTTGGATATAAAGCGACGCAAATAATTCATCTTACCTAGCAACTTTTGCACATCTCTTTTACATGTCGGCACTTCAAATTTTCTAATATTTTCAAGCCTCTTAGGATCAATTTCAATACCTTTTCATGAATCATAAATCCTAAGAACTTTCCTACCGACACGCCGAAAGCACATTTGAGCATGTTCATTTTTAAGCCATATTAGCGCATCCTATGAAAAGCAACTCTCAAATCGGCCAAGTGGTTTGCCATAGCGTCCGATTTGACTACAACATCATCTATATATACTTCTAATATAACTCCTAGCAAGTCATGAAAGATCAAATTCATAGCATGTTGATATGTAGCGTCAGCATTCTTTAAACCAAAGGTTATAACGACCCACTCAAACAAGCCAACAAAGGCAGGACATTGAAAGGTTGTCTTGTAGACGTCCTCTTTGGCCATAAAAAATTGATTATAACCAGCGTTTCCATCAAGAAAACTTAGTACCTTGTGTCCTAAAGCATCGTTGATTAACATGTAGGCTATCGGCATGGGATAGTCGTCCTTCGGAGTGGCTTTGTTTAGATCCCTAAAATCAATACAAACTCGTATTTTTCCGCTCCCCTTCTTTTCTACAGGCACAATGTTAGTGACCCATTTAGCATACCTGCATGGCCTAATAAACACAGCCTTGAGTAATCGTTCTATCTCTTCTTTAACTCGGTCATACACGGCCGAATTAAAGCGACGAGGGGGGCTATTTATAAGGCCTAAACCTGGGGTTAATAGGTAACCGATGCTCCACGAGCTCACGTCTTAATCCGGGAATCTCACTATACTCTCATGTGAAACAATCGACGTACGACCAAAGCAATTTTATTACTTTGGCTTTTTCATCAGCCTACAAATTTTGGTTTACAAAGGTCGGCCTTGGAATGCTACCATTGCCTATGTCAACTTCTTCTAAAGGATCGTCCGACGCAAAACCTTGTCCTAACTTTTCTACTTCACTAAAATCATTAATGGCCTTGGCAATACTGTCTTTAGAAGACCGATATTGCTCTACGCGAGACTTCAGCCAATCAAGATTACTTCTGCTAGACATGGCTACTAATTTAGAAATAGCCGTGCTACACCAGCCAGCTTTACAGACACAGGTACAAAACATCCCTCGGATACGCTAATGAAGTCGTAATCCGAAAGGTCTCTACCTGATAGACACTCTACTTTGTCATGAATGGCGTCGATGGACACATCGGCCAATGCTACCTAGGCCGAAGTGTCCGCTGGTACGACTTCTACATCATCATCGTCCCATTATATTAGGCACTGGTGCAAAGTAGAGGGAATGCAGCAATTCGCGTGAATTCAGTCATGCCCAAGTAGCACACTATAGTTACCTTGTACGTCAACGACGAAGAATGTTGTCGGTAACATCTTGTTACCCACCATCAACTCTAAGGAGAGTACGCCTTTTGTTTCGGAAATCTTGCCGTTGAAGCCGTTGAGCATTAGGTTGGTTTTCTTCAAGTCTTCCTCGCCCTTGCCAAGCTTCTTCAAGAGAGTGTAAGGCATTAAGTTGACAGTGGCACCATCGTCGATAAGAATTCTGGAGATCGACTTCTCGTCAATCTGACCCTTGACGTAGAGAGGATTTAGGTGACGAGCCGTATCCTCAGGTTTTTCGAAAATAGCATCTCGTGGGCCGAAGTTCAACTAAGCGACCTTGACCTCATCTCGTGGCAGAGCGAACTCGGCAGGAAGCATGACGACGTTGATGTCCATCGCCTAAGGTGCGGGCCCCTCGAAGACGGACGTGTAGTCGTCGTTGAGCATGTCATCATCATCACTCGGAACAGGAGTTGGGTTCTTTGTCTCCATCAGTTTAGGTCTCCATACCTGTTTCACAATTGGCCGAGGGAGGATTTCTTCAAAAATGGCATCTCGCTCATCATCAGCCTTCTTTTCGCGCATCTCCTGTGATCGCAGACATTATAGGCATCTTTTCTATGATTTGGACATGCTCGGAGGTGCCCAATATGGCTGTGGCTTTGTACCAGGTGCCACCACCTTGCTTCTATGATTTTTGGCCAAAGGGGTGTTACCCGGGTTGGCCTCGTGTGTCTTATACTTGGTAGGCACCCCGCTGCGGACCCTCTTAGTCGGACTGGCCCCGTTTGGCCAGTCGGACCGGGCTTCGGCATTGGCCTCGGCCGGACTAGGGGGCTTACCTCCGACAGGCTTCGGCGAGGGGGCCTTTAGGATTGAGACTTCCTGAGACCCTACCCTCACCGTGATGTCTTCGAACTCCCTCTCCTTCTCCTGCTCGCGTCCATCTTCCTTAGCTCCGTCTTGTGGGAGTCGATTCGGAGGTACTACGGACAACCCGTGGAAGACGTCTCCCTTTGTCGTGTCTGTTTGTCCCTGCTAATTATAATACTTTGAAGGAAAACAGGGGGCAATGTTATACTACGAAGGGTACTCGGTGGGCGAGGTGTACGGAGCCCACAGGGTCCCTGCCCAATTTCATGGCCGAGGCATTGGTGGATCTAGCAGCTTCACCCACTGTGAGCCGAACCCATTGCCCAGAGGGGGGTTCGACCATGTCGATGGTATTTCGGACCATATTAGCAAAGGGTTCTGTCAGGCTAGAGGTATGTTTGGCCATTGTGGGCCGAAGCCTCTGACCGGGGGGTTCGCCGAGAGTGGAGCTGAGTTCGGCCATTAGGGTCCGAACTCGCTATGTGGAGGGTTCGGTCACTAGGGTCTGAAGCCACTGTGCGGAGGGTTCAGTCACTGTGGTCCAAAGCCATCCTCCAACTACTTTGGCCCCTTCAAGTGTCTTAGCTTTTTTGGATGGGGTCCTATTTCATTGGCTTTTTTCTGGTGTTTGTTCAACATCATCTGATATGTCACCTTTGGTTTCTTGTGAGCCCTAGTCGAAGGAGACATGCTGACATTCCTTTTCCACACTCTCTTCTCGTCGAGGTCAAAGGTGTTCACGGGAAAGGGTTCTTTGACCAGCTTCATCTTTGGACTAGGGTCTATTTTCAATCGTCCTTCTTCTATGGCCGATTGAACCTGTCGACAAAAAACATTGCAATCGTTAGTATAATGAGATTGCGAAGCATGCCACTAATAGTAGGGGCGCTTCTTTAGCTCATCGGTGGTTGGAATGACTTGGCCCTTAGGCAACCTAATAAGCTGGCTCTTCAAGAGGAAATCAAATATTTTATCGCACTTAGTTATATCGAACGAGTATTTGACTTCGCTAGGCCGACTCTTAGTGGGAGACGGTCGTAACTCAGAACAAGTGACGGGTTTGCTTTTAGCATTCCAAACCCATTCAGCCGCATACATGTCAGCTGAATCCTCCTCTTCCTCCGACTCCTCCTCGTCGGAGTGTTCCATGATGTGGACTTCAGCCCTAGGCTTGTTGAATGTTTTAATAAACTTTTTATCTTTGGCTCGGCCTTCTTGGACCAAAGCCTGCTGTAATACTTGTCTAACTTCTAAAAATTTTTGGTTCTCTAGCCTCTATTTAATCTCAGAACACAACCCGTTGAAAGATTGATCCGCCAAATCCCTTTCTGAAATATTGAGACTAAAACATCAGTTTTTGGTATCTCAAAAGCGCTTGATGTACTCAGAGACACTCTCTCTAGATTTCTGCTTGACCGATGTCAAGTGTGAAAGTCTGAGTTCTGTTTCACTCGTATAAAAATAATTATGGAAATTTTGTTCCAATTCGGCCCATGTTTGGACAGAGTTCGGCGGGAGCGCGGAAAACCAAGTAAAAGTGGTGCCATATAGTGAGAGAGAAAATAGTCTAAGTTTTAAAGCGTCCAACCCACTAGCTTATCCACATTGTGCTAAGAACTGGCTGACATGCTCTAGTGTGGTTTTGTTACCCTCACTGTCGATCTAGGTGAATTCAGGGACACTATAGCCGTGAGGGTATGGTATAGTGTCAAAATGGTCGAGGTACAGTTTCTGGTAAACCCTAGCCCGACCCCTAGGTACGAAGACGGTGCAATCATTAAATAGCGTGTGGATCCGCTCCTCAATGTCATCTTGGCCTCCTGTCTATGCGTGTCTCTCATGCGGGGCACGACACACGGTGGTATGTCGGCGTGTCCGCCGCAGGGGTCTTTCTCGTGCACTAGCTTGAGATGTATGACGTGTTCGGGCCTATGTGTTTATGTGGGATCATGCGGCGCGGGCAACACGGGAAACACTGGCATAGGTGTAGGTTGCGCGCAATAAACATGGTTAGCTTGGTAATGACTCGTCTCGGCCGTATATGTTGAGGCCGGAGACGTGATGGTTTTGCCAGTGCTACCGTTCGTTCTGCTATAGATACGATTCACCGGGGTACACTAGCAATTGGAGTTGGAGGACCGGCCTCGGTAAAGCCGAACCTTCTAAGAGTCGCCTCTACTTGAGAGCTAACTGTCGAATCTAAATGGTTGGCTAGCGAAGCACTAACAGCTTGATCTACCGACGTGGCTATTTTTTTCTCAATCTATATAGAAGATAAAGGAGGTGATACTAGTGTTTCTTGGGTCCGAGCGAGGACGAGGACGTCGACGTCGCGCTTGATGAAGCTTGCACGTGTCTTGACGTAGCTCCCAAGCATGAGGTCTTGTAGCACTTTCATTTTTGCCTCGATATCTGACCGGTCTTCTTTGGGGATGTCTTCAACGGTAGGCGTCATGATGTTGTGGTTGTCGATATCTACGCCACCTATGGGATCCATCGGCAATGTATACGTAGTGGTCGTTGTAGACGTACCTGCAGATGATGTAGATGTACTCGTCATATTGGCGTAGCCTTCCCCAACGGAGTCGCCAAAAAGTGTGTTGACACAGAAATCGTGCCCCCGCACTTGGGTCAGTTCGATGATCGAAAAGTGTGCGGATACTTAGGAACAAGCCTAAGCGTAACACAACACCGATATCGCATTCCGACTACCCTTAATAGTGAAAAAGGGGGGTGGAGTCGCCAGGTAATTAGATCACATAGAAATAATCCAATTAGCCGAATATATAGATAAAATAATTCAATCGGCCAAACGGAGCCTGATTGGTACAAAGTTTACCGTGCGAAGGGTACACCGAAGGGGGGGCCTTCGGCGTCTGATGCGAAGGGTTCGCTGAAGGTAGTCTTCGTCGTTCGGATCGATTTGGCCAAAGAAAGGCTTCGAACAGATCTCTGTCGAGAAATCACCTCCGAACGACACGGTTCGGTGCCAAGTCTCTAACACGACAAAAGTACAACGTAACGCGGTAGCGCGACTTTGTCCGGTGCGGAGTACTAGCGTGGCGAAGCCTGGTGCAACGAAGCCTAATGCGGAGTGCGCTAACGTGGGAACTCAACCAGACCGGCAACAGTGTGATGGATCCGGCACGAGTAGTCGAAGCAGTGTTCTGCTGAAGGGTGTTCTAGCTGCCTCTGAAACCAGCTTCCTGGCTCCGGACACCTTCGACAAAGGGGCTCCGAGTGTGAAAACCTTCAACGAAACGGAGATCAAGTGCCAATTCAGCCTAGAGACTGAATTTACTAAGTGTTATAGTAGGAAAACGAAGGTAGCAATCTGTTACGTAGATTAACGGATACTTCACAAGCGAAGTAACAAGGCGATAGCAATCTATTATGTAGATTAACGGGTACTTCACGAGCGAAGTAACAAGGCTTACAATTATTTCGACGTGGTCGGCGGAGGGCTTCCAGGCAAACCCACGAAGGTTGCGTGGAAAGGTAAATAAAAGTAAAGTACGGTTCAAAGCTAAGGCTTTATGGTTGAGTTATGTCGGGGGGGTCTCATGAACCGGCCTCACCCTATATTTATAGGGGCTAGTCTTATTATCTTTAAAGCTAATCTGGTAGGATTCGATCTAATAAAGTTTAGGGATAAAAATAACCAGAATCAGACTCAAACTCTATCTCTGAAGCAAGCCCGAAGTGGGCCTTCGACAGGCCTGCCGAAGACCGCTCCTTGGGCCAAAGCTTCGACGAGGCAGGCCTCCGAAGGGCCTTCGGGCCAAAGCTAGCAGGCCGCTAAAAAGCCTTCGAAGCCCAACATTTGATGGGCCTTCGTCCCTATAAGGCTTTGGCCTGAACCAAGGCTTGTGTATTTTTGGCCCAAACTACCAAAATTGATATTTTGACAATCTTGACCATTAATGCTATTTTTTGTTATCAACAAGACCACAAAAAAGATTTTGGGCCCTAGCCCGAAGCATCCGAAAAAAGAGTCCAAACAGACCACGGGAGGATTCCAGGCCTCGGCCCAAAGCATCCCCAGAAAATGTACAAAGAGATCACAAAAGGATTCTGAGCCCTGGCCCGAAGCATCTGAAAAAGAGTCAAAGGTGACTGATAAAATCATCTAAAAAGCAATAGGAAGTTATATGACATACGATCCATCCTCTGAGTTGTACTAGACATTGCGTGCGATTGGCACTTATTGAGAATAAGTTACCCCTACCCTACCCCCCACCCCTGCAAAAAGGGGAGAAGGGTAAAAGCACGTTTATAAATTACAAAGTATGGGCATCGTACTGATACAACACAAGCAAACAGCCGAAGTATGTTTACATTACGAAAATTAGTATCCAGCCCAAGGAGGAACCGAAAGCCCCTTCAGTCCCAATGGTCTGGCTGGCTCCGAGGGCCCCCACCTGGACCCGGTGCTCGAGAGGTAGTAGAAGCTAACGAAGCCTTCTTCTTAGCCTTGGTCTTCGACCGCTTCCCCTTTTTCAAAGCCCTCTAGGCCTTCTGCTCCTCTCACAACTCCACCCAGGTGCGAAGCACATGATGGATAGACTCCACCATGATAGGCTCTTGCTCCACATCAGACTAGTCCACATACTCTAAAGGCGAAGACAAGACCTCAACAAATTCTTCATATCCACCGGACCAGTCTACAAACTCCGACGACGAAGACAAGACCCCTACTCTCTTTTCCTCCTCTTTTATAGAAGTAATTACTTCATTAACCATTTCGGGTAAAACATTTCCTAATATATCGTGTGGAATAGAAAAGCGAGCATGCCTAACGGGTTTTAAGGCTTCGAAAATCACCCATTGGTGACGAAGGCATTTGGTGGCTTTGAGTACCTCAATTTCAGGAGACGAGACACATGCCAAGTCCTGAGTGCAAAACAGCCCAAAAGGAGGCCTTCTCATTTATAAAGTTAAGGAGATTTACAAAAAAGAAGGTTGCGTCCACGGTTGCTTCTGATGGTGGGCTTCATCCATCTAGGCCTTTGTCGCCTCTATACCTTTGGCCTTCCAAGGCACTTGAAATACCTTCCAAGCAGTGGTGCTCGCCTCCTAATGTGACAAGTGCTATCTCTGTCGCTAGTGAGATGACGCTACCGACATCTTCAAGATGATGGACGCTGAGGGCAACCACCCTCCTAGCGGTGGTCTCCATCATCTTCACCACTACTTGAACAAGCTTCAATCGATGGGCTAGGGGATCTTTCGCAATGGTGGAAGATGAAGGGCAAGATGTGCCAAAGCGCTCCAACACATCCCGAAGGACGTCCATGGTCTCGACCGCCACCCCTTCGTTCTTTGACCGTTCGGTGAGGAAATCCTCTGCCAATGACCTTAGCTCGGAGTTTGATGCTAAAAGGTTAGAAGCCCACTTTTCAAAGATGGCCTTCTGTGCTTGAAGCTTCTAAACTTTGGCTGCCATAGCGTCTCGCTCGGCTCAAAGGTTTTTTCCTCGACCTCGAAGGCTATCCACCTCCCCTGTTCTTGCTAGAGAGCATCCTCTAGATTCTAAGCCTTCTCCTCGGAGTCGACAAGGTGGTCATGGAGTTCCATAGCCTCGCCCGTGAGCTGGCCACACTACACGTAAAAAGAGGTCATAGCCCCCTGGGCTAAGATGATGAACTGTGGACAAGTAAAGGAAAGTAAGTAAAAGAATAACGCTTCGACAAAAACTCACAAAAGGATATTGGGACAAGTGTACTTGGTAAGAATCCTGTTCAAGGGCGGTGCCCAGCTCGACTCTATCTGAATGGCTCACATCGGCGACCAGCTTAGTCTCACCCAAGTCGCTACAGATTTGAGCCAAGGGCTCCACCATCGCATGAAGGTCGGGCCTCAGAGTCAAGAATAGAGCAAGTAGAGGGAGCTTCGTCATCACCCACTAGACGTCTCCATGTGAAGAAGTCTCCGAACGATGGGAAGCCCCCTCCGAAGCCTCTACCGAGTGGGCCCCATTGTATGACCCAGACAAGTGTACTACCTCCATGGGAGCCTTCTCCTTCACCACGGGTTTCTCCCTAACGGGCAAAGGAACCTTAGAAGGACCCTCCGCCAAGGTACCTAAAGCACATTAAGATATGTGTGGGATACTAAAAAAAATATAGGTACCATGGGGTAAACTCGAGATATGACCAAAGGGGGAATGTACCGGTACCAGCGCCAATCGAGGACTGCACCAGGCTGTTGACGTGCTCAAACATCCATAAGAACTCCACGCAAGAGTCTCTCGGAGACCCAAGGGGTGGAGATGCCACCCTAGTTGTTTCTCCCTCAGCCGCCACCGGTTCAGCAACCGTCGATGCTGGAGCCTCTAGCTCCATCATTAGGACCCGTTCGGTTGGCCTCTCCCTAGCTATGGGTGCGAGGGTCATCTTCTCAGCCAAAGAAGTCAAAGGAGACCTCAGGCCAACCAAGATCTTTGGCTTACGCACCGTATTCTTCGAAGGGGGGCTTCGAGGCCCCTACCGGCCCTTGTCCGCCTTCCTCTTCCTTGGGATCGGGTCCGAGACATCCAAGTCCAGGAGAGCAGGGAACTCGGTCCCAAGCTCGCTCCGCACTCGGTTATATCGCCGGGAGTAGAGGCTTCGATGACCTTCTTGGCTGCCTGGACCACCTGCTTCGGGGTCATAACCATTCACAAACCTGAACAAACAAATGGTAATTCTTCGATAAATATTCACAGAAAGAAGGTTGTTAAAAACTGCAGGAACGGTCTTTATTACATACTTATCATGCCAGAGGTATCTCATGGATGGCGCCATCCTGAGGACTCCGGAAGATGAGAGGCCAACTAGCCTTGAGAAGGGAGATACAGAGGGAGATGAATTCCTCTACTAAATCTGCATACTCATATGTTGGGCGACTATTTCCATGAGTTGGAGGCAGGCCCGAATCAAGCCCACGTCCGACAAGCCAGAGTCCACCCCTACCTCCATGTAAAACCACTAGAGGATCAAGTCGGAGTACCACCTCTCATTGACGCTCCCGTAAGCTAGCAGTTTCGTTGAACCGTCTATGCCATACCGCTTCAATCCTTTGGCTATGAGAAACCAAGTGGATATGTACCTTAGTTTTGTCTTAGTGATAAGTGATTAAACAGTTTGCCTGGTTTAGAGTTTGAACGTGTGATTGCCTGTTTGAGTTCACCAAAGTGATCGGTGTGTGTGGAAAAAAGTGTTTGCTTGTATCATTGTGTGTAGGATTGGGATGCTAGCCAACTGTCAACGGCGGGTGATCAGGCTCAAGCGGGGAGCTTTGTGCCTGACGATCTAGGAGGCCGGGTGAAGTTGAGGATGATCTCAGACGTACACATGGAGATGAAGCAAGACATGGATGGACGGATGATCAAGATATTGTGTTGACCAAGTCAAACAAAAGGGATGCCGGTGCAAGTGACAAGGCTGCTCGAGGGATCGAGAGCGTGAGAGACTTTCCGTCTGTCGATTTCACGGGATTGGTGACACATGTCAAGATCTATAGAAACTTTGTCGGTTTCGGCTCAAAATCGTCAGATCCTGAAGCGACGTTGTAGCTGCTATGAAAGTTCTGTGTCAAGAAAACTACATTTAAATATGATTTTACTTTTTTTCCTTGTAGGTTTTTGAGTATGTAAAAAACCCTAGGGATATTTGAGTCATTTCCCATTTTTGAATTGGCTATAAACGGTCACCTAGCCCTCTAAGATTGGTACCCATTTCTAAAACCGCTTTACCATTTAAAAATAATTGGGCCACTTTATTTTGGGCTTTCTTCTTCTTCCATCGTTAGCCACCACCTGCGATCTCTTGTCCAGAAATCTCCGCATCCAGTTATTTTCTCTGCCACCGTTGCTTGCACTGTTGATGCTAGGGCCAAACTCGAGCACTGTGCTTCGGGGTCTTTGGCAAGCCGCCGGAAGCACCTGTTTTCTCCGCCCTTGCGCAGGAGCTAACGTGTGGCTTCACCGATTGAAGTCCTGCCGCCGGTTTTGTGAGTCCGGTTTTCTTCTCCGGTGGCATTGTTCTCCTGTGGTACCTCGCGCTGTGAACGGATTCGAGGCCAAGCACAGAAGCTTTCGCCCAGACGCACACGACGGGCGCTGTAGAAGGCTCGCAAGGCAGGAGCAGGCATGCATCGACGCTTGGGTGCCTAACACTGTAGCGGCCACAGGAAGCTAGCTCGCAAGGCAGGAGCAGGCATGCATCGACGCTTGGGTGCCTAACACTGTAGCGGCCACAGGAAGCTTGTTCAGCCAACACACAAGGTTGGGGTATCTCGATTCTCATGCTCCTATTGTATTTTCTATTGAATGCCTTGTGTTTGATTCAATGTCTACGAGTAAATGATTTTCAGATTGCAATATAAACATTTATTGAAAAAATGCTTTGATTATTTTAGTGTTTTATGCATAATACTTGTATGATGAAATATTTGTGAACACCAAATGCTTGTTAAGTATATGATCACATTTCTACTTGCATTTTAAGAATGTTGATGAATGGGTTTGCCTAGGTTTTGCTTAATCTGCCTTTAAGCTCTGTGGTGGTATCTTTTCATCTAGGATACTGATTGTTTTTAGGCTAGATTATTTTTAGTACTTGTGATCTCTTAGTCTGTCGCATCACATCATCTCTGACATGAGAGTTATAGCGCTGACATTATCTAGGTTTACACTGTGAAAATTTATTTGCTTCTATTTGTTCCTTTAGAGGTGCGTTGGGTGTTTAGAAAAGGCCATCGATTCGAAAGAAATTATTGAGGCGCTTATTCACCCCCTCTAGTCGCCTGTATCGGTCCTACAGGCTGACAGCTAGCCTCGTGCATCATTGTGAAGACCTCGACCCTTCCTTCGCATTCCTCCGTCCTCATGGCCCATTCAAAGACGGCCATATCGGCTATGGCATTCGGAGAATGTTCCGGGAGCTCCACGTGGTAAAGGTAGAGGACTTCGACCAGCAATGCCGAAGAAGGAAGACTGAGCCCCACATCGAAGAAGGCTTCGAAGATAACTACTTCCCCTTCGTGTGGCTTGGGAATGACTTCATCATCAGGAACTCGCATCACGACTCCATGTTCAAGCCATTCGAACACTGCCTCCTTTGTGTGGCAAAAGGTCTGCTCCGAGTACTTCTCAAAAGGCGGCTAGTGATCTCGAGGGGCGTAAACCCTAGGGACGCCCAAAGTTCCCGACGCCACCACCGTTGCCACTGCCGCCACCACTTACTGTTGGACCAAAGGGGAGTCCGAAGTGAACCCCTTGGCACCCTTGTTGGTCATCTTCCAGGATCCTTGGGTGCGCTCGAGAGGCGCGATGAAAATGGCAGTGAAAAGGGCTTTAGAGCAAACTGTGTGAAAGCTAGGATTTTGAAATAGAAGACTTTACGGTGATGGAAGGCGTCATTCCCCTTTTATAGGGCTAGAGGCTTATACTGCAAGGTTCAGCGCAATGCCTTTTTTCACCCCTTTTGCGCCCCCTCGCCGCTGATGAGTGGGGCCACAACCAAAAAGTTCTTAGAAATAAAATCCTGAGATATTTGCGGCGGTTGGGATTTCAGATTTGACGTTCTGTTAGAAGCGGTGATTGGTTACCTGAGGCAACCCTCGGAGATCCCTAGGCAACGTTTGGAAGGCCGAGGAAACATTCGGTTGCCCGAAGCAACATTTGGGCGTTCTGAGCCCGAAGCCTTACATGGAATCATCGGCAACAGGTACTCAGGCTCTGGACCCCTTCGCCTAAACCCCTCAGTACCTTAGGGTATGATAGAGCTAATCATAAGGTCCGCATATATTTTAATCTCACAATGTAGGGTATTCGAAGAGAAATATTCGACGAGCTACCGTTGGGGAAAAATAATCCCATCAGTCATGCGATTAGGCGAACGCCTCCGAAAGGATTTAGAAACATGCAAAGTTCGAAGCCTTTTGACATCTCTATAGTACTCCGAAGGAGGAGGCTCGAAGCCTATGACGCTAGCCCTGACAACTGTAGAGAAAGAGGGATTTGGACCCTCGAAGTGCCCAGTGGCCCCTGCCACCTCGCTGCCATCCCGAGCGCCCCGCTCCGAAGGGGTGCCGTAAAATGGGACAAGACATTTGTTTTACCAGAGCGTTCACACATGTTCTTACCATCCTACTGAAGGAAGTATGACCAAGAAAATTCCAGGGATCAAATGTTCAGATAGGTGTACCAGTAGTTCTGATTATTTTCGAAACTCGAGTCAGAGAGAGAAACTAACTTTGGAAGTTCTGATATGGTATTGGAAGTTCCAATGGTTGGCTTCGCGACATGAATTGGAAATTCCGATTTGGAATTGGATGTTCCCATTATTTTCTAGACTTGAGTCGGAGAGAAAAAGTTGCTTCAGAAGTTCCGATGAGCTGGAAGTTTCGATTTAGAATCAGGAAAAATTGTACTGATCGGAAGTTCCGACATGTGTATCAGAAGTTTTGAGGTGGGTGAAAACAGATTGGATATGTTACGGTATCGTACTGAATCGAGAGACCAAAATATCCTCTCAGAAGTTCCGATGTAGGATAGGATGTTCTGACGTGGGAAAACAGATTGGATCTATTATAACACAAATCAGTTACAATCGATTTGTTGGTTTCGAGATGTGGATGACCAGAGGATCTCAACCCTATATAAAGAGAGGGGGAGGAGGTCTTTGAGAACAAGCAATTGTATGTTTAAACCTAGCAACCAAGAACTCCTGTCCTCCCTTTCTTGATCTCAAAAGTTGAGATTGAGGATCTCCCGTTCTCACGTGCGGTGCTAGCACGCCATCGGGGGAAGTACTCCATCCCTGTATGTGTGGATACCATGGCGGAATTGCTCCAATAGTGACACTCGTCGACTTTATCACATGAACAACTACGTCGTCTTCACCGGTTGGATTAGTGAGGAATGGTCGGGATGAAGCGAGGACAGGCAACGACGTGTTTCCTCAACAGCTTCTTCCGCTACACCTAGCGCGTCTTGTGCTAGAAGGTACCGATCTATGATCTCGCACGAGCATGCATCTTGGGCTTTGGGGCTTATTTTTGTAATTTCTAGCTAGCGTAGCTTCCCCTTTCCCCAACAGTGGTATCAAAGCCTACGTGCGTAGTGTTCGATCTAGATCCCTCATGTATGGAGATACATGGTGGAAAAAACAGATTAGATTTGTTTCAGTCCGTGGAAAATCGGAAGTTTCGATGCCAATCGAAAGTTCTGATGGCGGATCGGAAGTTCTAATGGCAGATCAGAAGTTCTAATACTAATCGGATGTTCCGATATCGAATAATGATTCATTATAGAGAGCAATTGTTGCTACAAGGAATTCCAATATTGATCGGAAGTTCCGGTGGATCAGAAGTTCAAATGCTAGATCGAAAGTTCCGATCCACCCAAATTTGAAATTCCGAGCCTATTGAGCTGGGATTTTCAGATCCAAATTTCAGTCACTTTTAGATTCCTCGCCTAACTTTGTTTTGCAGAGAATGTTGCGACTGGCATGGCCTTGGATAAATATGATGTATGAGATGCATACAATGTTTGTAAATTAAATATGCCTTGCATGTCATGGTTATTTTCAGCCCAAGGCCGATGTAAATTTAAATACGGCTTGCATGTCGTTTCCGCGGTGCTTCGTCCCATGTAACTAGTATATGATATACGAGATATACTAGTACACTTCATGGAGGCTGGGAGCACGTACTCAATGATGGGAGCCATGGAGATGGAGATCGCCATGTGAAGAGGGTCATGCCATGTCACAATTAATATGATTGCTTGTAATGCTTTCTTATGTTCCTGTTATACTATTCTTGCATGTTTCGTGTGCACTAGGGACGTTACCGTGCTAGAATAGTTTTTCCTCAGAAAATTAAGTATTGATGCTCTTTCTAATAAATGCACCCACTAAGGATCTCGATCATCGATAGTGGGTCTGCCAAAGCAGGGTGCTATATTTTATCTTCACTAGATGGGGCGGAAGTCAGACTATCAAAATGGGGCTATCAAAATGGTTTTGGGCCTTGGAGCATGAAGTTGGCGTAGAGCATAGGATGCTTCTCCAACGACAAGAGTCACATACGATGTGATTAGCAAAGTGTTGCTTACCTATGTCACCTAGCTTCTAGTAGTGATGCCAAAGCTCATTAGGAGTTAGAATGAATATGGATCTTGCGCCACTATTAGTCATTAGAGGGAAAGTGATTGTTTTAAATAGTGGAACATCTTTTATTCGATAGATGATAAACATTGCATAGTGCTAAACCTTGCATTTAATCTTTTGTAGATCATGACACCAACTGTTATGAACATTGTATTCTTTGTTTTGCGATCGATTTTTTTTGGAACAATTTTTATTCATTGGTTTAGAAACTTGAGAAGTGTTCTCAAGCGAAAAGAAAAGGAAAATGTTCCAGAGGAGTCCAATCATGATGAACTAGTTGACCGAAGGGCTTGTAAGAAGCACTCGAATGAGCCACTTAATGTAAGTTGTCTCGTACCTGCCTGTTTGTCCTTTGAGATTTGGAAGCAAGATGAGAACAAGAATGTCTGTAGTATGACTATGGGACATCAAAGCATTTTTGAGAGGCGAGCTTGGGCTAAGAGGTATGGTACCTCAGTGTCCTTGTTTGCCTGCAAAACTTGTCAATGGTTCAAAAATAGCAATTTGTACTTGGAAGAAGTTTGGAAGAAGAAGGGAAGTAGGACTTTCTCTTCTACTTCAAGTATAAATATTATTGAAATCAATCTTACTACTCGTCCAAATGATTCATGGGTATTTGATATCGGGTCAATGATTCATACTTGCAAATCATTGCAAGGACTGAGTAGGTCAAGAAAGTGTGAATTAGGTGAACTAGATATTCGTATGGGCAATGGTGCAACGGTTACAGTGTTGGCCATTGACATTTAGTCTTTGTCACTACCCTCAGGATTAGTTCTAGAATTGAATAATTGTTATTATGATCCAACATTAGGCAGAAACATTATCTCTTCCTCATTTTTGGAGGAAGATGGTTATGAGTTTGTGATAAAGAGCAAATGTTGTTCGACATTCTCGAATGACACGCTCTACGGTGTTTGTCCATTGGTGAATGGAATATATATTCTAAGTCTTAAAGATGCACATGTTTATAACATTAGTACTAAGAAACAACGACTCAATAATTTGAATCCTACCTACGTTTAGCATTGTCGTTTGGATCATATAAATAGAAAGCGCATGCAGAAGCTCCATAGTGATGGACTTTTGGAGTCATTTGATTTTGAATCATATGACACATGTGAGTCTTGCTTACTTGGTATTGATAGAAAAAATGGCATTAATGGTCAAAATTGTCAAAATATCAGTTTTTGGTAAGTTAGGCCGAAAATATGACCAACCTGGCACAGGTCGATCCAACCGGCCATAGTAGGTCGGTCCAACCGGCCATGTAGGCTCGGTCAAACCAGCCCAAGTCTGAAAACTAGAGATAGAGTTGGTTTCGGGCTGTTTTGATCTCTAATTAAATCTTAATCACTTTTTGGTTGAATCCTACTCGGAGTAGGTGTTAGGAAACTTGAGACTAGTCCCTATAAATATAGGGGTGAGGCCGATTCAAAGGGTATCTCCACAGATCAATACTTCAAACCCTAGTTTTGAATCGTACCTTTACTTTTAATCTACCTTTTACCTAGCATTACTTTACTCCTAGAAGTAGATAATTGTTAATTTTATCAGCAAATTGTTCGTACTTCGCCACGCTACAATGAGTTCTTTGTGGGTTTGATCCGAAAACCTTCCATTTCACCCTCGTACGGGTTTTTTTATTGTTTTATCGGTTTTTACCGGTGATTTGGTCCCTACGACGAATTGTCGTCGGTTTCTTGTGTTTTGCAGGAATCAAGGTTGTCGTCTTCATCAAACAACTCCACTGCAATAATCCAAGTCATTGGAGAGATTGCCACCAAGCTAGAGGCTTTGTCATCCCCCTTATCGGTTCGACTGGCCATCTATAGCTGGTGCGACTAGGTGTTGCTGGCACCCACCGGTCCAACCGATGGCCTTGACTCAGTCTGACCAGACTCGACGTACTTCGCGCCGGAGGTCTTCATAACGCTGAAGGCCACCTTCGCACCAGAGCCTATCGGTCTGATCAGACCTCTACCTACGGTCCGTTAAAGCCCCTTACACTAGAGGACTTCTTCGCGTCAATGACCCCCTTCACGTCAACCTCTGGAGCCTCGGGTACCCTCCGATCTGACCGAAGGAATACCTTCGGTCCGATCGACCGAGGTGTCAAATACCCCCGTTCGGAGTCCTATTCACCGAGGACCCCTCACAATCTGCACTTTGGTCTGACCGAAGTCCTAACGCTGGTCCGACAGATCAGGACACTAAAGGCCCCTTTGGGGCCCCTTCGGCATTCCTCTCTCTTCGAATCGAACGCCGAAGATATCCTTCAGCGCCCAACTTTGCATCGTCGGTTCGACCAACGGCAAAGTGTCGGTCTAACTGGCCCGCATAGGCCGGTCTGACCGCCGTGATTACTTCGGTCCAACCGGCCCTAGCTTGGCCGGTTGATTGCTTTTTCACACACTTCAGCCAATTGGGTCTTACCCCTAGGGTTTGATCTAGTTGCCTGGTGACTCCGTTATTCCCTTACCACTTTTTTAAGGGTCATCGGAACACGACGTCGACGTCGTGTTACGCTTAGAGGTTTACCTCTAAGTATCCACACGCTTTTGGATCGTTGGATCGACGTCCGTGTGTTTGGCGATTTTTCGTTTCAACAAACTTTTTGGCCACTCCGCTGGGGACATACACGCCAAATACGACTACATCAACGGCAAATATGACTACTACGACTACATCGACGGTACCTTCTACGCCAACAAGCATGGTGCGGATCACGGAGGACGACGACGACTCCGGTACTGTTACCCTAGAGGATCTCTCAGAGGAGGACCATGCAGAACTTGAAGCCAAGGTGAAGGAACTTCGCGATCGCATGCTTGCAAGATACGTCAAGATAGGTGACACATTCGTCAAGCGCGACGCGAGATCCGTCACCATCACCACCTAGGCTAAGGTAAAATCACGTCCTCCCCTCTTTCCCCTAGACCTCGAACAAGAGATAGTTTCCAAAGTAGACCGAGCAGTGAACGCTGCATTGGACAAACACGTGGAACATGTGGTTCCCAGAGTAAACTCTAGGATAGATGTAGTGTTTAGAAGATCCGGTTTTTCCGAAGTCGATTCCCCTATTATGATCGCTAGCACTCCCCCTGTTCATCGCGTACGCAGTAGAATGGATGGAGCATGGGGAGATATGTCACATCTATAGCCTCGGCTTTCATGGCCAAGGCCCCTCTAGCTCTTGTCGTTCTGACCAAGCCAGGTTCCCTGGTCCAACCGAGTGAACATGGTCGATCCAACCAGCCATACCAGGCCAGTCCAACCGTCGCGTGCCATTCCTTAACACTCAACCCTAGTGTTGCCATGCCACCAACAACGGTCGGTCTTACCACCTTCTGGGATGGTCCGACCAACTCACACCAAACGGCGATGATCGGCCACTAGGTCGGTGCGACCGCACCTTCAACAAACGTCGTTTTGACAGGACCTAGTTGGCCGGTCCGACCGAACGAGTATAGTCGGTCCAACCGGCCAAAGCAGGAAGGTCTGACCGACGCCCACTCCGCTATGGTTTTCACATACCTGCATCGATGCGTCCATTGCCAGGACCTGTTGTACCCCTAGATACCCCGCATGTGTGTACGTCTGGGCACACACCTTGTTATGCTGCATCGGCTCAGAATTACTTGTCTCGCCCTGCCGATAATATTTCAACACCCCCTGTTAGCCCTCCAAAATCGGTCTATCCGCATGCACCAATAGTAGCAGATGATGATGCACATTATACGCTGGTCAAGGATAACAATCCCACAGCCAGTCCTGATGGCCAGTGGGTTAGCCTGCTCACACTCCCGTTGTGCCCTCTCTCTTTAGGACAATAGTGCAACAAGATAGCAATACAATGCCTAAAAGTTTGAGGAAGAAAGTGTACACCACGCTCAGGAAGTATTTAGAAGTCGAGTTCAAGGATCGGATCAATCAAAAGTCATATCCTATATATTTTGAGTACTCCAAGCTTCCCGATGGTTTCGAAATGCCATAATTCACAAAATTCAGCGGCAATGATGTTGAGATCACAAGCAACTATATAGCACGATTCTAAGTCCAGTGTGGTGAGACGAGTAGTTGCAATGAGCATAAGGTTAGTTTGTTCTCTTTATCTTTATGCACAACTGTTTATGAATGGTTTATGTCTTTGCCCACTCATTTTATTTTTATTTGGGAAGATTTAGTCCAAAAATTTCACATGCAGTTCTCTCCTAGTAAAATAGAGTGTCAGTTAGATGCTTTGAGATCGTTTAAACAATATACCAGTGAGACCATTGACTCCTACATTCAGAGGTTCCTAGAAACCAAAACCCAATACTCTAACTTGACTACGAGCGATAAAGATTTAGCTAATCTTGCACTTGACGGTTTGCTTGTCCACATTAGAGAAGCTATGCATGGTCAGACTTTCATGGATATTGGTCAGGTATTACGAAGCGCTCTGGCTATTGAAAGTCGAGTTGTGGACAAGGGAAAATCTAAGGATGACTTAGAAAAGAATGACAGCGAGCGATCATTTGGCAAGAGTAAGAAATTTGATGTCTATACAGCCGAATGGACTTGGACTGATGAAGGAGATCCATTCGTATGCGTTAGTTTGAAGCCAACACCTCGAAAGATTTCAGGAGGTAAGTATACCTTTGATCTAACCAAGTGCGATAAGATATTCGACTATCTTTTTGAGAAGGGACAGATGGAGCTGCGTGAAGGCCAAGTCATCTTGTCGACGGAGGAAGTAGTAGGCCGTACATACTATAAGTGGCATGACTCTTATACTCGTACTATTAATAAGTGTTATGTTTTCCGCCGACAAATTCAATCGGCCATCAATGAAGGATGATTGAAGTTTGAGAATGATCCTTCTCTACTTAGTATTGATTGCAACGCCAAAGTGTTGATTCGTCATGATCAAGCCAAATCAACTAAAGGAGAGAATATGATAGTTTAAGAGCCTCGGTCTGATACACATAATTCTATGGACAAAGAGAAGCCACTTGACGACAAGACGGCTAGGCGACCAAGAGTTACTTTTGATGCGCTATTAAAAAAGTATGAGCATGTGGCCAAACAAAGAGCAAATAATCAGCCTAGTAATATAGAGAGACCAAGTTTAACTCCTAAGAAATGATTTGGTCATAGCCCTCAATCATTGGAACCATTAATGCCATTCTATCCATATGGATTTCCGATGATGTCATTGGGGGCTTGCCCAATGCCCCAATACAGTGGTCCTCCTCAGTACTTTGCCCCATGGATGCCATTCTCGCCACCGCAAGTGCCGTTCCACCATGAATCGGTAAAGCCAAAGGGATCGGCAAAGAGGCAAAAACGTAATCATAGTGATGGTCATGTTCATGCAAAAAATCGGCCAAAGTCTTCAAGGATGAATGAAAAGAACAAAGGAGATAAATACAATGAGGCAACCGTTGTTAGTAGAACGGCTTTCCACAACATCCCAATCCCTGAAGAATTCCTTCTAGAGCAAGACGGAGGCAACCCAGAGGAGACCGCCGAAGGTACCACTGCCGGTCCAACTACCACCCTAGGGCTGGTCTGACCGGCTTACTACGGCTGGTCCGACCGCATGTTTGCAGATTCTCGGTAATAGCCAGTTTGAGCGGCCTAGCATGGCCAGTCCGACCAGTAACATACAAGAAGATGATCAAGATAAGCGCAAAATTGTCGAGGATGATTCGGGTATTTCCCATTCGGCTCAAAATTCTAGCAGTAAGTTTGTGGTCCCGGGAACAAAATAACTACCTTCGTGGGCACCTCCGAGAATGACCAAGTCTCAAAAGAGACACCTACAACGTCTTCGGGCCGAACACCTTAAAGAGAAGAAGGCCGAATAGTTCAAGGGTAACTTCCTCAACAAGTCCAAAGCTTTAGCAAGGCTGCGACATGTGTGGAGACCGAAGTTAGTTGAAGAGCCAGCTTCTAGCCTCATTGAGTAGGGCTGCGTTCCTACAAGAGACTTGGGGCCTCGTTGAGTAGGGGTGCGTTCCTACAAGAGACTCGGGGGGCAAAACTAGTAGAAGCATTGAAGGGTAAGTTGGTGTAAAATTCGGCACTTAAGTCCCTTAGTCATATTAGTAATTCATGCAAATCGTCCTCATTAAATTCAGATGTCTTGAGTTATGAAATGAATGGTTTGGTAGGCAAAATAAATAGTGAGTACTTTTAAAGTACTCGGCAAAAACATTTGAGAAATCATAAGTCCAATATGGATTGTATCGCCCTTAGCTCATTGTGCTTGTAGCTCACTAAGTTTGCTAAAAGGCAGGGGGGCATATGTTGATAGCAAAAAATGGCAAATTGTCAAAATATCAATTTTTGGTAATTTGGGCCAAAAATATGCCCAACCTGGCACAAGACGGTCCAACCAGCTATAGTAGGTCGATCCAAGCGGCCATGTAAGCCTGGTTAGACCGGCCCAATGGGTCCAGTCAAACCGGCCCAAGTGTGAAAACTAGAGATAGAGTATGTTTTAAGATGTTTTGATCTCTAATTAAATCTTAAGCACTTTTTGGATGAATCCTACTCGGAGTAGGGGTAGGGAAACTTAAGACCAGCCCCTATAAATATAGGGGTGAGACCGATTCAAAGGGTATCTCCATAGATCAATACTTCAAAACCCTAGTTTTGAATCGTACCTTTACTTTTCAATCTACCTTTTGCCCTAGCATTACTTTACTCCTAGCAGTAGATCTTTGTCAATTTGATCAACAAATTGTCCATACTTTGCCACGCTACAATGAGTTCCTTGTGGGTTTGATCTGAAAAGCTTCCGTTTCACCCTCGTATAGGTTTTTTATTGTTTTATCATTTTTTCCAGTGATTTGGTCCCTAGGCCAAATTGCCGTCGGTTTCTTGTGTTTTCGAGGAATCAAGGTTATCGTCTTCATCAAACCAACTCCACTGCAACAATCCAAGTTGCCATAGAGATCACCGCTAGGCCGAAGGCTTTGTCATCCCCCTTGTCAGTTCGACCGACCATGTATAGCTGGTCCGACTGGGTGTTGCCGGCACGCGCCGGTCCAACCGACGGCTTGACTCGGTCTGACCAGACTCGGCCTACTTCGCACTAGAGGTCTTCATCACGCCGAATGCCACCTTTGCACCAGAGCCCGTCGGCCTGACCGGACCGACAGAGTGTGGTATTTATGATGAGCCATGAGTCCGAACAAAATTTTAGTAGCATAACCCGTTGTTCTCAAATTTGCATGCCTAATAATGGTTTAATGGAGAATAACAAGGTTATGACACTGAAATCTCATTCGGACTCATGACTCGTCATAAATACCACGATCTGTCGCCCACTCCGAGGCTTTTGAAAAAGGACAATTCCGGACCTACACATCTCACGCATGACACGTGTGACACCTGTTGGACCGAAATGGGTGACGCATAGGTTTCGTTACACTACTTACGTTTTTCTCATATACATTATTACATACAAAAAGAATATATAAGAAAGTATGTATATATAATACTAATCACCCTAATGAAATCATCAACAAACTACAAATTAATACTAGAATAAAATTAATAGCATATATAATATCATAACATATATTGCATATGAAAAAAAGAACATCACATATGAAACAAATGTAAAAGCACAATATTAATACATGAATAAATGTAACAGCATAACCCTAATTAAATCATCACATATGTAATAACACACTAATTATCAAGTCTTCACCCTAATGAAATCATCACAAATATAATAACACAGTAATTATCAAGTCTTCACCCTAATGAAATCATCACATATATAATGAAACACTAATTATCAAGTCTTCACCCTAATGAAATCATCACATATATAATAACACACTAATTATCAAGCCTTTATCCTAATGAAATCATCACATAATTGTTAATTCTGAAAAATAATGAATATCTCAAAGGTGGTGACGGGAGAGCGAGTAGATCGACGACGGGCGGGTGGAGACGAGATGGAGACGGTGACGCCAACGAGCTTCAGTGGGACCGGCGGCTGCGGCCGGCGGGATGGAGGTGGCTGGCGGGCGGTGGAGGCCGGTGGGCGACGAAGGCCAACGGGCGGCCAGAGGCGGCAGGGCGCGCGACCGGCCAGCGGGTGGCAGCGACGGCTCGGGCGCGTGGGCGGAGGAGCTAGAATAGGGAAACTAGGTTTCCCTGTTCGCGCGCGCAGGGGAAAATCCAACTTAACTTCCATCGGCTTTCACTCTAGCTGACGAAAGTTATTTTACTGTATTCGTGTAGGGGAAATTCCCACTTTAACTTCCATCGGCTACAATGAAAATCGATGGAAGTTAGCTTAACTTCTATCAACTCCTACAGGCCGATGGAAGTTAATTAACTTCCGTCGCTTTTCGGAAATACCGACGGAAATTAATTAAGCCGATAAAATTACTATTTTTCTTGTAGTGTTTCTTATTAGGCCATGTTTGTGGTGGGCTGGTGGCATGGCCATGTGATTCAATATGTAGTCATGTACTCAAAGGATTCCGATTCCTACTATTGTCTATCTTCAGTTGCTAATACGGGCACTGTAGCAGTTGTAGTCCACATGCTGCTACAAAATGTCGCGCATCTTTGTGAGATGGCTAGATAATACGAACTAGTTTTGAGAGCAACGCAGGACATCTCTTGGACAGAAAACATGCCGCATATTGTGAACCAAGAAATTTCTAGTCTTGCCAAGAGATTTCCTAAGCTGAAGACTCTGAGAAGATCTGATTCATTATTCCTCCCCGCCATATAATTGAATACATGACTACATATTGAGTAGATAGGTGAGAATATTTCCATGTTCCTCCCTGCCATCGGTAAAGCTAATGCAGAATGTTTAGGGTCCCTTTGGTTGTGCTTTTGGGAGCACCTTCTGATTCCTAAAGCCAAAAACCAACCAAAACGCCTTTCCACCACAAGTGCTTTCTCTCGAAGCAACTTTTAGCGTAGTACAAAATCCACAGCACCTCTAGACCAGTTTTAGTGGCTTCGACTCCCTTTCCTTGTCTGCCCTCTAGAGTCGCAACGTTGTTTCCTCTGCTTCTCCATCATGAGAGCGCTCCTCCTTCCTTCCCCGATGCCAGATCTGGCTCATGCTATGGCATCTTCTATGGCACCCGTGGCGGTCTTGCTCCTGGCGCTGCTCCCTTGCAAGCAACAGAGGAAGCTCTAGAAGTGGCCGCACGATTTCTGCGTCGCCATCAACCCCGACGACCTCCATGTCCTCGAGCTGGTGCCCTAGGACCCCTGACTCGCTCAGATGCTATCCTCTTCCTCCACGCCACCCCCAATGTCTCCAACTCCATCCATTCTTCTCCTTCGTATTCATCCTCCTTCTGGGCACACATACATCATCAATTAACACAATTGTTTTCTTTTGGTTGCTTGCAGTGATGAGCTCAAGGTGATATAACAGAGGATCCACACCAAGAAGCACAACAAGCTCATGCTGCAATCCGATGACGCCATATACGTGGACCTGAATTAGGGGATATTACATATTATTTTCCATGTGTATTCTTTTTCCTCAAAAGAGAAATTTGATTGGGCAAATGTATGTACATGGCCAACCTGCCACATACATGTATTCCTCTATTCATATTGGGTGTAAGACCATTTGAGTGATTTCTTATATACCAAGAAAATACCTAGGGTGAACATCATGAAAATATATCTCAAGTTGGATGGAGAAATGCTGAGGCTTGAAGGGATGACAAAGTCATACATATATAGTTTCATAATAATTTTATCTACTCAACACATTTAAATGGAACTTTGTCAAAATGTTGTCATTCTAGCGATCAAAATCTTATTGATTGTATATGAAAAACTAAAGAAGATTGATTTCCTTTATTTAAAATTGTTATTTATATGTGAATCATTGAATAACATAGTATTTTACAACTATTTTACATATAATCAATGTTCGAAGTAGACAAGAGTATTATAGACTTTTACACATATCACAGTTCAAAGTAGCTTCTTCACAGCTTTTTTAGCCAAACGGCTTTCAGATTTCTCACAGTTGACATGTTGGGGAATAGGGGAGCTACGCTAGCCGACAAATTCAAAATTTATGCCCTAAGACCAAGACTCGTGCGCGTGTGAGATCATGGATCGGTACCTTCTAGCATGAGACGCGCTAGGTGCAACAGAAGAAGATGTCGGAGTAGCGCATCAAGCCTATCCTCGCATCATCCTTGCCATCCTTCGCTGATCCAATTGATGAATATGACGTAATCATTCGCATGTAGATGTCCACGAGCATCGCTATTGGAGCAACGCCTCCACGAAGTCTACATGTACAGGGATGGAGAACCTCCCACGGCATCGTGCTAGCACCACATGTGAAAGACGGGGATCCTTGACCTCAATGATTGAGATCAAGAAAGGGAGGAGAGAACTATCTTGTGGCTAGGTCTAATATCGGAATATGTTATCGCCCACCACGGAACTTCTGATATCATATTGGAACTTCTGATCAGTACAAAATTCCCTGATTCCAAATCAGAACTTCTAGCTCATCGAAACTTCTGATACTATATCAGAACTTCCAAAGTAACATTTGTTCTCTATATTGAGACTAGAAAATAACCGGAACTTCCGATACTTCCTATCGGAACTTTCGATACGTGGAATTTTCTTGGGCATATCCTTCAATCTCCCACTTGCACAAGAACCAATTATTTGCATGTTTCTAATCCATCCCAAGTGTGTGACTCGATAGGTTCATACACTAACGACTGTTCACCGGAAACCATTTACGACTCACTGATCAATAGCGGCACCTAGCAACACATATTGACCCTTGAAAGCGCACAAAATCAAATTTTCATGAACCTTGATATATGCAAGCATCAATCCCTTTACCACACGCCGTCAGTCAAGCTCAAGGCGAGATATGTGCCACCCTTGTTGGTTAGCTCGACATTTCACTTGATCAAGTATCGGATTCAAATCATGACTAACTCCTTAGTCATAGTGGCATGGCCATGCACTTTTCCAATCCAATATCTCAAGGGGCCTAGAGACGACTCTCCCGTTATTCAGGAGGGGTAAATTCCATCTTGACCGCTCATATCCCAAGACATGTTTCACAACATACCTGAGAACAACCCTTATTACTACCTAGTTACGGAATAGCGTTAGGAAGCATCTAAGTGTGTCACTACGCATTTTAGAATCAAATGACAATCTCAGGTCCAAGGACTTTGCAGGTACACCATTTGAGATGACAACTGTTGGCACATTACAATAACAATCCCAGTAGTATCTCAAGTGGGTCTGTCCAACACCATGTTCACAAACATGTGTCCACATCACTGATTTGACATATCTATGTCTATGATCTATGAAACACATGAAGGATATGCCCAAGAAAATTCCGTGGATCGAAAGTTCCGATAGTGAGCATTGAAACTTCCGGTTAATTTCTGGTCTCGATATAGAGAGTAATTGTTGCTTCGGAAGTTCCGATATGGTATCGGAAGTTCCGACGAGTCAAAAGTTCCAATTCAGAATAAGGGAATTTTTGTACTAATCAGAAGTTCTGATATGGTATCGGAAGTTTCGAGGTGGGCGAAAACATATTGGATCTGTTGCGTGTCATGCTGAATTTGGAGACCGGAAAAATACCTTGTCAGAAATTCCGATCCAGGATCGGAAGTTCCGATGTGGGGTATCAGATTGGATCTGTTACGAATACGGATTAGTTGTAACTAATTTGGGGGCTCCAAGATGTGCACAACCCAGGGGGCTTTCAGCCCTATATAAGGAGTGGAGGAGATCTTGGGACAAGGAATAAGCCTAGATTAGACCTAGCCACCCAAGAGTCCTCTCCTACCTTTCTTGATCTCAAACGTTGAGATCGAGGATTTCCCATCTCTCACGTGTGGTGCTAGCACGCTGCCATGGGAGGAACTCCATCCCTGTATGTGTGGACTCCGTGGAGGCGTTGCTCCATAAGAGACGCTCGTGGCCGTCACCACGAGGAAAGGAAACTTCTTTATCGATTGGATCGGCGAGGAACGACCGGGACAAAGCGAGGATAGGCTTTACGCGCTTCATCAACCTCTTCTTCTGCTGCACCTAGCGTGTCAAGTGCTAGAAGGTACTGATCTATGATCTCACACGCGCATGAGCCTAGGGCCATAGGGCGGAAATTTTGAATTTACCGGCTAGCATCGCTTCCCTATTCCCCAACAACATAATCACCAATCAGTCGGATGTGCTAATCCATGTATCATCACTGTCCCACATAATGACAAGATTAGGGACCCTCTTTGAACAACATCATCATAAAGCAAATAGTTTCAAATGACAAGTTGTGCTTATTAATTAAGTCCAAACGACATTTATTCAAGGAACAAGATAACAATTATCCTCACACATTAGCATATACTCTACTAGCATCTTCCACATACACATGACTCACTCACGCAAGTCTCTTATACCCATGGAGCTCGGGTGCGCCTCATGCTTGGGCTGTAGAAGAGGCTTCATCAATGGATCCGCCATGTTCAAATCCGTGTGCACATTGCAAATCTTCACATCACCTCTCTCAATGATCTCGTGGATCAGGTGATATCACCGAAGCATATTTTTGGATTTACGGTGCGATCTAGGCTCCTTGGCTTGCGCAATGGAACCACTATTATCACAATAAAGGTCCACTAGACTGGACGCAGTAGGAACAACACCCAGCTCAGAAACAAACTTTATGATCCAAACGGCCTCCTTCGCAGCTTCTGAAGTGGCGATATACTCAGCTTCTGTTGTAGAATCGGACATAGTATCTATCTTGGAACTCTTCCAACTTACTATGCCTCCATTGAGGCAGAACATTTCCTCGGTCCTTCTCAAGTATACTCTTTAATGCATCCCAATGACTTTCACTTGGGTTCGATTGGTACCTGCTCGTAACACTTAGAGCATATGATACATCTAGGCGTGTACATAGCATGGCATACATGATGGATCCAATTGTAGAGGCATATGGGATCACACTGAGTCTTACTAAGAGAAATACCATGTGACATTGAAAGAAAACCCTTCTTAGAATTATGCATTTTGAACCGTTTCAAAACATTGTCAATGTACATACTTTGACTTAATCCAATTAACCATTTCAATCTATCTCTATAGATCTTTATGCCCAGAATGTATGCTGCCTCTCCAAGATCTTTCATTGAGAAACTATTTTTCAATGAAGTCTTGACAGCATTCAAGAGAGGAATGTCATTTCCGATCAACAATATGTCATCCACATATAAGACCATAAATACGAGTGAACTCCCACTAAGCTTTTTGTAAACATGAGGCTCTTCTTCATTCTTGATGAAGTCAAACCCTTTGACTACCTCATCGAAGCAAAGATTCCAACTCCGAAAAGATTGCTTTAATCCATAAATGGACTTTAACAACTTGCAAACTTTCCCAACATTTCCCGGACCGTCAAGACCTTCAGGATGTGTCATGTACATATCCTCACTTAGGTTTCCATTCAGGAAAGCCATATTGACATCCATTTGTCATATCTCATGATTATAAAATGTGGCAATTGCTAGGATGATCCGAATAGACTTAAGAATAGCGATGGGCGAAAATGTTTCATCATAATCAACACCTTGAATTTGTCTGAAACCTTTCGCCACCAATTGTGCCTTATAGATTTGAACATTTCCATCAATGTATTTCTTTTTCTTGAAGATCCATTTACACTCAATGGTTTTTGCACCATCGAGTGGATCAACCAAGTTCCAAACTTAGTTGACTCACATGGACTCCAACTCAGATCCAATGGCTCCAAGCCATTTCTCAAAGTCCGGTCCCATCACTTCTTCCGCATATGTCTTGGGCTTGTTGTTGTCCAACAACAACACATCTCGATGCCCAGTGGTCAAGAACATGTACCTCTCTAGCGCATGGACTACTCTCCCAGACCTTCGTGGGGATGGCGCATGTATAACAGGCTCTACAACACTTTGCTCATCCTATTGTTATTCAATTGGATTTGGAACACTTTCCAGCGGCTCTCGAACCTCTTCAAAATGCACCGTCATCCCACTAACTCCTTTTGAGAGAAACTCTTTCTCAAGGAATACACCATTCCGAGCGACAAAAACTTTGCCCTCCTCTCTATTATAGAAATAGTATACTTTGGTTTCCCTAGAATACCCCACAAAGAAGCACTTGTCAGACTTAGGACTGAGCTTGTCAGACGTCATACATTTGACATACGCCTCACATCCCCAAATCCTTAGAAAATACAAATTGGGATGCCTCCCACACCACATCTCATATGGCGTCTTCTCTACTGACTTAGATGGAACTCTATTAATCATGAAAGGATATGTTTCTAGAGCGTGACCCCAAAAGGATAATGGAAGATCAGTGTGACTCATCATGGACCTCACCATGTCCAACAAAGTGTGGTTTCTCTGCTCGGACATCCCATTCCATTGGGGCATGCCGGGTGGAGTAAGCTGTGGAACAATTCCACACTGCTTCAGATGATCACTAAACTCATGGCTCAAATATTCACCCCCACGATCAAATCGTAGAAATTTAATTGTCTTGCCCATATGATTTTGTACTTCATTCTGGAACTCCTTTAACTTTTTGAAGGATTCCCACTTATGCCTCATTAAGTAGACATAACCATATCTATTAAAGTCGTCGGTAAAAGTGATAAAGTGTTGAAAGCCTTTCCTAGTCGTGTCACTCATTGGACCACACACATCAATATGTACTTTGGCCAATAGCTCACAAAACCTCTCACTCTGTCGAGTGAAAGGCATCTTTGTCATTTTGCCAAGTAAGCAAGACTCGCATGTGTCATATGATTTTAAATCAAATGACTCCAAAAGTCCATCACTATGGAGCTTCTGCACGCGCATCTCATTTATATGACCAAAATGATAATGCCAGATGTAGGTAGGATTTAAATCATTGAGTCGTTGTTTCTTAGTACTAATGTTGTAAACGTGTGCATCGTCAAGACTCAGAATATACAATCCATTCACTAATGGACAAACACCATAAAGCATGCCATTTGAAAATAATAAACAACTCTTGTTCTTTATTACGAATTAAAAACCATCTTCCTCTAAACATGAAGAAGAGATAATGTTTCTTCCTAAGGCGGGAATGAAATAACAATTATTTAACTCCCAAACTAGTCCTAACGGTAGCGACAGTGAATAAATGCATGTTGACACGGAAATGTGCCCCCACACTTGGGTCAGTTCGATGATCCGAAAGTGCACGGATACTTAGGGACAAGCCTAAGCGTGACATGGCACCGACGTCGCGTTCCGACTACCCTTAATAGTGATAAGGGGGTGGAGTCGCCAGGCAACCAGATTACACAAAATAATCCAATTAGCCGAAAGAAATAGATTAGACAAAATAAAATCAAAAAACCAGTCGGAGCCCCGCTTGGTTCGAAGTCTGGTGCGAAGGGGTCATCGAAGTATACCTTCGACGTCTGGTGCGAAGTGCTCCACCGAAGGGTGCTTCGGCATTCGATCTGATCCGGCCGAAGACGGACTCCGAACGGATCTAGACGCGGTGATCACCTCCAAACATCGGGGTTCGGCGTGCGATCTCTGATACAGCAAACTACAGAATAGTGACGCGAGGGTCACGCGCGAGTGCAACTTCGTCTGGTGCGGAGTATGGTCATGGCGAAGCCTGTTGTCGGAGCCTGTGGTCCCGCCGAAGGGTGTCCTAGGGACCTCCGAAACCGATCTCTCAGCTCCGGACACCTCCAACGAAGTGGCTCCAAACATGCGAACCTGCAACAGAGATGATGCGAAGTACCAATTCGGCCTGAGGACCGAATTTTGCTAAGTGTTGCACTAGTAGCGAAGGTAGCAATCTATTACGCAGATTAGCGGATACTTCACAGGCGAAGTAACAAGGTGATAACAATCTATTACGTAGATTAATGGATACTTCACAGGCAAAGTAACAAGGATTACCACTGTTCCGTAGTAGCCGACGGAGGGCTTCCAGGCAAACCCACGAAGAGGTACAAGAAAATAAAGGTAAAGTAAATACGATCAAAGCATGGGCTTTGGTTTGGTTTGATTTGGGGGGGGTTCTCCACGCTGGCCATGCCTCTCTATTTATAGGGGGTTAACTCCTAATCTAATCTGCTATTAATCTGGCCAGATAGAGATAGAGATTGAGACGGTGACGCAAACAACTCTATCTCTGCCGAGGTGGGCTTCGACCAGGCCCGTCGAGGCCTGCTCCTCGGGCCGAAGCTTCGGCAGCGTGGGCCTCCGAAGGCTTCCGAAGCTTCGGCAGCGTGGGCCTCCGAAGGCTTCCTGGCCGAAGCCCATGGGCTAGCTAGAGGCTTTCGGAGCCCATAGCTCAATGGACTTCGACCCTGTAGGGCTTCGGACAGACCTTGGACATGTGTACTTTCGGCCCGAATCACCAAAACTTGATATTTTGACAATCTAGCCATTAATGCCATTTTTGCTATCAACACATGCCCCCCTGCCTTTTAGTGAACTAGTGAACTAAAAGCACAATGAGCTGAAGACGATACCATCCATGTCGGCTTTTCGACACTTTTATGATGTTTGCCACACACTTGGGAAATACCTTTTCAAGTATCTACCATTCAAAGCTCTTCGAAACCGCTCTCCCTGCAGGGATTCCAACACGTATGTGTTGCCGGGAGCGATTTTGGCTATCTTAAAAAGACCTTCCCAACTAGGTGACCATTGGAAAAATTTGGGACTCTTCTTGCCTAAAGGCAAAATCGTTTTCCATACCAAGTCTCCTATTTGAAACGATTTTGGTTTAACCTTCTTATTGTAGGCTTTAGCTACTCTCTTCTTGTCTACTTCTATGGCTTCTAAAGCACTTAGTCTCTTATCGATCACTTCCTCCAGATTATCTTTTAGAAAAGTTTCATACTCGTTGACCGATAAGCCATCTTGTTTCAACACTCTTAAGGAGCCAAGATCTACCTCTACGGGCAGAACGGCTTCTTGTCCATATACCAACTCATATGGACTGACCTTGGTAGCACTATGCTTTGCAATCCTACAAGCCCATAGCACCTCGGAAAGCACCTCATGCCACCTCTTAGGGAACTCTTCGATTTTCTTCTTAATGAGTTTAATTACGGTTTATTACTAGACTCGGCCTGACCATTGGCCTGAGCATAGTAAGGCGAAGAGTTTACCAACTTAATACCATAATATTCGGCAAAGTCCCTTACTTCTCCAGAAACAAATGAACTACCTTGATCCGTAGTAAGAGTTTGAGGGATGCCGAATCTATGTATGATGTGCTTTAAAATAAAATCACGTACCTCATTGTGAGTCATGTTCTTGAGAGGTACGGCCTCGGTCCATTTAGTGAAGTAATCTGTCGCCATCAACATGAACCGATGCCCCTTTGAGGAAGGAGGGTAGATCTGGCCGATGAAGTCTAAACCCCAACCTCGAAACGGCCATGGCTTGACAATAGGATTGAGCAATGAGGCAGGAGCTAATTGGATGTTGTCAAACTTCTGACATGCCTCACACCCTCTGTAGTACTTGAAACAATCTTCAGTCATAGTCGGCCAATAAAAACCCGCTCTTTTGAGCATCCAACTCATCTTTTGGGCCGACTGATGAGTGCTGCAAAGCCCCTCATGGACTTCTCCTGTAGCCACTTGGGACTGATCATGGTCTAAACACTTCAATAGCACTCCGTCGATGCTTCGGTGATACAATGTGTCATCCATCAACACGAATTTGAACGCTTGTCACCGAACCTTCCGATCAACCCTTTGGCTGGGGTCCCTCAAATACTGGACGATTGGGGCTCTCCAATTGCCCTTACAAGCTTCAGAGGATTTTGCTGGTCCATTTTCTAAGCAAACCTCTAAACTACTGACTTCGGGGTGCCCCCCGAGCCATTCCAGCTCCTGCCGAAGCCTGGCTGAGGTGGCCGTTTGGAGTGTGCTGGGCCGAAGCCCTTCAGAGGGTTCGGGCTCCTGGGAGTCCTCTCCGTGCGGGTGGCTTCGGCCTACGGACTTTGGCATGCCAGCACCTTCGGTCGGCAGGGTACTCCGATCTAGGACCCTTGGTGCGCAGTGACCTTCGGCGGTCAGAGGTGTTCGACCCGGAGGGTGCGCCTGCCCACCGTTACTGGCTTCGGCAGTAAGGATAAACACCGGCTTCTCCAATATAGAAAATTTCCCTCTCCTGACTTGGTATCCAAATGCTTGCTGAGCCAAATCATTGGCGACTGAATTGGCTTCTCTTGACACGTGAGATATTTTGAAATCATCAAAAGTAGCAACTATGTCTAGACACTTGTCCAAGTAACTATTTAGCAAGCCATTAAAACATTGAGCATTCTTAGCTACTTGTTGCACTACTAATAACGAATCACCATATGCGTGAACATGTCTAGCGCCTACGGATTCTAGTAATTCAAGACCTAGTAATAAAGCCTCGTATTCGGCTTGGTTGTTAGTGGAAGTAAATTCTAGTTGGGCCGAAGTTTCAAAGTGCATCCCATTAGGTGAAATGAGAACTACTCCAATGCCTTGGCCACTCTTACAAGCCGAACCATCAAAATAATGTTTCCATGGCACTACCTCAACTAAAGCAATAATATCATTCCAGCTAACATCTATGTGATGATCAACTATAAAGTTGGCTATGACTTGGCCTCTCATCGCTCTCAGCGGTTCATAGGCCAAATCGTACTCAATCAACGCGTAAGCCCATTTTCCGATTCTTCCACTTAGAATCGGCTTTTGTAACATGTGCTTTATAACATCGGTTTGGCAAACGACAACACATGTAGTGGGGAGAAGATAGTGGCGTAACTTAGTGCACACGTAATAAAGTGATAAACATAATTGTTCCACAAATGCGTACCTGGTTTCGGCGTTTAGCAGGCGGCGGCTCAAGAATGTGATGATGTACTCCTTCCCTCCTACCTCCTGGGTTAGCACGACTCCAATCACGCTATCTTTAGCGACGATGTATAACCGAAACGGAATCCCGGCTGTAGGTGCTCTCACCACAGGTGGTGATGATAAACATTCCTTGATTTTTGTCGAAAGCACTTTGTTGGCTTGCCCCCCAGGTGAACTCGGCTTTGTTTTTTAGCCAGAGTATGGGGACTGTTGGGGGAAATTGCTTCACTTGGAATACTTAGAGATCGATAACTCGAAGATTCCTTAAGCTTCGGAGCTGGTGGGCTCTTATTCTAAGGGGGAGGCGTCAAGCCGAAGGGTGCCTCGGTATGACGTCCTGAGGAACCCTCCGCAGGATACGGAGGCTCCGAAGCAGGGCGACAAGATTGATAAGATGTCTGGCTTATCCATCCGTATTGGAGAATTTTACCTTAATTAACCTTGCTCCGGGTTCTGAACAGTCCCGTAATGTCGGTTGTAATCTAGGGGTAATAAGGTCTTTTCCTTAGACGTTTTTGCCTATAAATACCCCCCTCTCTACCCTGTAAAAGGGATCCCTCGATCATTTAATACACAGATTCGGACTACTTGAGCTATTATCCAATACGGACGCTCGAGTAAGTTCTTAAGCACAAGCATACTGTTCGTTTGTTCTTGATAACAGAGAACCTGTTGGCACAATCTTTTGCGCCAACAGTTGGCGCCGTCCGTGGGGATCCAAGTTCTAAAAGCTTGTTCTCTACTGCTAACCACACTTCGAAGAGCACTTACGGAGGGAGCTTCGGAGTCCCAAGATTCCGCGCACCCTTCGGTAAGAGGCTTCTTAGGTGGTTTGAAGGCCCCCGTTCACCTTCCCAGATCAAGCAAAGTCCCCGATCTTCGGATCTCTCCGCAAGTAGCTATGCCTCCGAAGCGAAGCCAGGCCGCAGGTCCCCTCCGAAGGTCCCCTCGGACTGCAGGAGCGGGGCCCTCTGCCGCTCCAACAATTCCCGAAGATACCACTGGGCGTCGAGTGCCCAGGGGTCCTCGAGATCCTCCTACGGTGCTTCAGACTGATTACGTCAGCTCCCAAGACCCGGAGCTACCCTCCGATGAAGACGAAGACCTTCCAGGAACCGAGGCTACTCAATTAGCCAGGCTTCAGGAGGAAGTAGCTAGGTGGAGGCAAGAGGCTGCCGATCGCCTCCGCACTCAAGCCTCCACCGAAACTCCCGAAGGGCCTCAAGATGGTGGTGCTCACAACCCCCAGAAGTTATCCAAGTCCCGGAGGAGGCCGAAATTGCATCTTTCGATGATGAGTCTCCGCTGCATCCGGACTTGCAAAGAGTCCCCTTTTATCCCAGGTTCAAGGCTTCGAAGTTACACAAGTACTCCAGTGGGTCAGATCCCGGAGAGTTCGCTCGCTCATATGCCCTCGCCATAGAAGCAAGCGGAGGGGTGCGCAACATGATGGCGAAGTGTTTCCCCCTCGCTCTCGAGGGTGTGGCACTTCGATGGTTCTGGTCCTTGAAGCCAGGATCGATCAGGTCCTGGGAGCAGCTGAAGAAGAAGTTCGTGAGCAACTTCCAGGGTACCTTTGTGGCCCCGATGTCCACAGGAAGTTTGTTCCCAGTAAAGCAGCGGGCGGGAGAAACACTCCGTGAATACTTCACACGCTTCGCCCACACCAAGTCACAAATTAAAGGCTTGTCTACCTCTTCGATAGTCGACGCCGCCCGCGAAGGGGTGCTAAACCCCGACCTCCTCAGCAAACTCCACCAGAAGCTGGTGACGTCGGTGGCACAGCTCATGGCGTACTTCGAAAAGTATGCCAAGGCGGAGGAAGGCTGTCTCCGACGGACCGGAGCCCCATCACCTTCACTTACCCTCCGAGAAGTCAAGACGGAGCCTGAAGCCTCGGCCCCTCTGCAACCCCCTCAAGATAACTGCTTCAACGAGCACAGATGAGGGAAGAAGCATTTCCGTTCAGAGGTGCTAAACATTACGCCCTCCGCCCCGAAGGCACCTGCCAATTTTCAGCAGGTACAGAACTTCAAGGCTGGGGCCCCAAGGCCTCAAGAGAGAGCACCAGGCAGGCGCCAGAGTTTTTTTTGTTGCGTGCATGGCGACAACAGAAGCCATGACACGAAGGACTACAAGTCGGTGTTAACCCTTCGGAGCGAATACCTAGGACGAAGTACCGGGAGGGGCACTTCAGATCGAGCCCCACCGGCGGCACGGTCGGAGCCTGCGCAGATCGTGGCCCGAGACGGTGTCACAGAAACCCCCATGCGACTTCCGGTGACCAATATTATGCCACCGCCGAAGCAGGAAGACCCGCAAGACCGCAGCAAGACGGTGGTCCTGCCCATCTTTGGAGGGGGGACCCTCGGAAGCATGTCAAAAAGGCAGCGGCGTGAGTACGTCCGCGAGGTTGGGCACATTGGGACTTCGAGTTCCGCGGAGGGAATGCCAGAGTGGTCCCACATTCCCATCTCGTTTACTGCTAGTGATGCCGCAGGGGTGAAGTTCCCTCATGCTGACCCCTTGGTCATTTCCGCAGACATAGCAGGGGTGGAGGTCCGAAGGATCCTGGTGGACGGCGGAAGCTCCGCAGACATACTTTTCGTCCATGCCTTCGATCAAATGTGCATCTCCCGGAAGCACCTGCTTCCATCGGCCCGGCCGCTCTAAGGGTTCTCACGACCGCCTCTCGATGCCCTCAGCCAGATAGGCCTCGAGGTTGCCTTCGGAGAGGGGCCTCTGGCCAGGATAGAAGAGGTGATCTTCGATGTTGTTGACGCCCCCTATGCTATAGCGCACCACAATTATCTTTGTCTCAAGATGCCCACGCAAGGTGGAGTGCTTACTATTGCAGGAGACCAAGCTGTAGCCCAGAGAACGGAGTATGGTCACGGGCAACCGATTGATCCCCAGCAAGTGCACAGCATAGTAGAAGGCGTCGAAGAGGCAACGGAGGTCGCTAGAGAAGCACCGGAGGTCTCGAACCTTTCAAAAGGAATCTCTATCAAGCCGAGCCCAGAAGATGAAGTCAAGACGAGGATAATTTCAAAAGATGGCAAAGAATATCCAGTGCAGTTCGGCAAAGGGCTATCCCCAGAGATAACCACCTCATTGGAAGAAGTCGTCAAGAAGAATCTGGACGTCTTTGCCTAGACCGACAAAGACATCACCGGGGTGGATCGAAGCATCATCGAGCATAGCCTGCTTGTCAACCCGAAGGCCAGGCTAGTGCGCCAGGGGCTCCGCAAGCTGTCTGCAGAAAGAGCAAGCCTCACCAAGACCGAAGTAGAGAAACTGTTAAGAGCTGGCATCATCAGGGAAGTAGCCATACCGAGTGGTTGGCTAACCCTGTTTTTGTAAGGAAGAAGGACTCGAACAAATGGCGCATGTGTATTGACTTTACTTCATTAAATAAAGCATGCCCGCGAGACCCCTACCCGATGCCCCGAATAGATCAACTGGTAGATTCCACAGCAGGCTCCGAATTGCTAAGCTTCCTCGACGCTTATTCCGGGTATCATCAAGTCTGGCTGAAACGCGAAGACGAGGTCAAGACAAGCTTCATAACTCCTTCCGGAGTATTTTGCTATGTAAGAATGCCTTTTGGCCTTCGGAATGCCGGAGCCACCTTTTCACGTTTAATAGCTAAGGCTCTAGGTCATCAAATAGGCCGAAATGTCGAAGCCTACATGGATGATATTGTAATAAAAAGTGCTCAAAAGCACCAGCATAGCCTAGACCTAGCTGAAACATTTGAGAGCCTCCGAGCTTGTGGAGTACGCCTCAACCCAGAAAAATGTATATTCGGAGCCCAAGTAGGGAAGCTACTAGGGTACTTAGTTTCGAGCAGAGGAATCGAAGCTAGCCCAACGCAAATAACTGCACTACAAAGAATGGCTCCGCCAGGAAATTTGAAGCAAGTCTAGAAGCTAGCAGGAAGGCTCGCAACCCTTAGCAGATTCCTGGCCAGGTCAGCAGAGCGAAGCCTCCCAAATTTCAAATCCCTAAAGGGGTCAGAGAGCTTCAGTTGGACACCGGAATGCCAGAAAAGCTTTGATGACATAAAAGCATACCTCGGAAGCTTGTCAACACTTACTGTGCCCCTTCCAGAATAAACACTTCTCCTTTATCTTGCAGCAACAGGCTCCGCAGTAAGCGCAGTACTGGTCCGAGAAGTTGAGCTTAAGGGAAAGCTGTTGTAGAACCTAGTCTATTTTGTGTCAGAAGCTTTATCCGGAGCTAAGATAAGATACTCCGAGCTCGAGAAATTTTCTTATGCCCTAGTAATGGCCTCGCAAAAGTTAAGGCATTATTTCTTGGCGCATAACCTAATCATTCCAACCTCGTATCCTCTGGGGGATATGCTCCGGAGCAAAGACTCTACAGGAAGGATTGGAAAGTGGGCTGTTGAGCTAGCCCCCGTCAGAATCTCCTTCACGACAAGAACAGCTATCAAATCTCAAATCATAGCTGACTTCGTAGCAGAGTGGACTCCATCTGCCGTTTGGGCCCCGAAAGAACCCTCCGAAGGTTTATGGACGATATTTTCTGATGGAGCTTATCAGGCATCCGGTGCTGGAGCAGGGGCGGTCATCATATCACCATTAGGGCAGAAAGCCATGTATTCTGCGAGGCTCAATTTTAAAACCACCAATAACATCGCAGAATATGAAGGGGTTCTGCTAGGCCTCCGAAAGGCTAAAGCACTCGGAGCTGCAAGGATAATGATTAAGACGGATTCCCAAGTCGTCGCAGGGCATGTTGATAAGAGTTTTCAAGCAAAGAACATGCATCTAGCACAATACCTTGAAGAAATCCGCAAGGCTGAAGCAGCATTCAAAGGATTCACTGTTCGGAGTATCCCTCGAGGAGATAATCAGCTCGTAGATATTCTGGCAAAAGCTACAACTGGAGCGGTAGACCTCCCGGAGGGTGCTTTCTACGAAGAACTAATGCAGCCCACAGCTAGCCAGGTACCCTCTGCAGAAGTACTGTGCATACCGGCTACAGATTGGCGGGCTCCGATTATGAGTATATTGCAAGATGGCATAGATCCCTCAGAAGGTCCGGATGCACGAAGATTGCAAGCAAGAGCCAGAAATTACAAGCTTGTCTATGGAGTATTGTACAAAGCTGGCGTTTGCTCCCCTCTACTCCGATGCATCTCCCAACCTGAAGGTCAAGATATACTTCGAGACATTCACGAAGGTTTATGCGGAAGTCATCTGGCACCTCGAGCTCTAGCTGGCAAGACACTTCACTAGGGGCTTTACTGGCCAACAATAGTGAGAGATGCGGAGGATTTGGTTCGAACATGCCAAGGCTGCCAATGGATGGGCAGGCGAAGCCACCATCCGCCAGTTCAACTACAAGTTATTGCCCCGGTATGGCCAATGGCTCGATGGGGCATGGACCTCATAGGCCCTTTTCCAATGGCAAAAGGTGGCTTGAAGTTCGTGGTAGTAGCAATCGAATATTTTTCGAAGTGGGTTGAAGCAGAACCATTGACTGCTATCACCTCGAGGAATGTGCAAAAATTTTTCTGGCAGAACATTATATGCAGGTTCGGACTGCCAAGGGAGTTGACAGTGGATAATGGGACCCAGTTCGAAGCTGACACATTCCAAGCATTTTGTGAAGAGCTGAGCATTAAGTTGTGCTTCGCCGCAGTACGCCATCCACAGTCCAACGGAGCTGTAGAGAGAGCCAATGGGAACATCCTATCTGGTTTAAATCGAAGGATTGTGGGGCTGGCCAAAGGGCTGTGGGTCGAAGAGCTCCCCAAGATCTTGTGGTCCATTCAAACCACTCAAACCAGATCCACAGGTTTTACCCCATTCAGACTACTCTTCGGAGATGAAGCCATGACTCCTACGGAGCTCAAAGGGGGATCCCTTCGTGCGATGCAGCCCAGAGGCGAAGATGACAGAAACACTTCGTTGGACTTATCAGAAGAAACAAGGCTTCGAGCTGTTGCCAACCTAACGAAGTTCCAAGGACAAACAAAAATATGGTATGACCCGAAGATAAAGCCAAACGAGCTTAGACCAGGTCATCTAGTTTTGTGAAGTGTAATAGCGCCGGGGAAGCTAGGCAATGAATGGGAAGGACCATATATTATCCTACGCTTAGGACGACCCGGATCATTTAAATTAGATAATTTAGAAGGAGAAGAGTTGAAGCATGCGTGGCATGCGGAGCACCTTAAGCGTTATTACGCTTAGGGGCTCCTTGTAATCACTTGTAAAGCTTTCTTTTCTAAATAAAAGCGGGGGGTCGAATTTTGTTTACTCTTCGAGTATCCCTTACTTCGGATGGACGCATTAGGAGGACGGAGATGCTTACAGAGTCAAGCATCTTTCCCAAGACCGAGATAGCAGTCTGCGAACCATGGGTTCGAGGACTCCGCTGCCAGCCTACGGATTCTAGGCTCCGGCTTGTTAGGATCCGTAGAAGAGTCTAAGGACTTTAAAACGAATAGATTTTTGGCCCCCGGGTTCGAAGTATCTGTAAAAGAGCCGAAGGTGGCCAACCTACGGATTCCAGGCTCCGGCTTGTTAGGATCCGTAGAAGAGTCTAAGGACTTTAAACAAACAGATTTTCGGCCTCCGGGTTCGAAGTATCTGTAAAAGAGCCGAAGGTGGCCAACCTACGGATTCCAGGCTTCGGCCTGTTAGGATCCGTAGAAGAGTCTAAGGACTTTAAAACGAACAGATTTTCGGCCTCCGGGTTCGAAGTATCTGTAAAAGAGCCAAAGGTGGCCAGCCTATGGATTCCAGGCTCCGGCCTGTTAGGATCCGTAGAAGAGTCTAAGGACTTTAAACGAACAGATTTCCGGTCTCCGGGTTCGAAGTATCTGTAAAAGAGCCGAAGGTGGCCATCCTACAGATTCCAAGCTCCGGCTTGTCAGGATCCATAGAAGAGTCTAAGGAATTTAAATAAAGTTTCAAGGCCCAGGCTAACGAGGCATTTAAAAAAAAGAAGAGAATCAAAAATCCTAAGCGACAAATCTAACTTTGAAATTTACGAAGCCTAAAAAGGGTCAAGTACGAATGTTAAGTGTAATACGAAGCATAAAGTAATCCGGCATAGCATTGTGCCCGGCGAACCCTTTACATAGCAAAGGGTCCCCCACGCCCACAAGGAGGGGTAGGAGGGTAAAAAGCAAACAAAATACTTTCAGAACAATTCACATTAATCCATTGTACTTGTACATCAGGAGAAGTTTTGGTCCAAGCCTAGGAAAAATCGAAGACCCTGTCGGCCTCTAGAGCTACCCCTTTGGCTACTCTGTCCTTCGGAGCTCGAAGCTGCCAGTTTAGTCCTTTTCGTCTGCGCACCTCTTTTCTTCTTCGAGGCTCGCAGTTTCTTTTGCTCCTCTTGGAGCTCGGCCTAAGTCAGAAGCCTTTCAGAGTTAACCTCCGTAGTGTCCTCGGCCTGATACTCTGAGTCAGACCAATTCATGTGTTCGGAAGACGAGGATGCCTTCTCTTTCTCCTCTTCCTTGATATACGCTAAGACCTCATGAAAAATGTCGGGAGGTATCTCCCCATTGTCTCCACGAGGAACAGAGAAGCGAGATCGGTGGTAGGGCCTTAAGCTCTCGAGGTTTGTCCACTCCTTCTGGAGCCCTTCGGTAAACTCTAGTATTTCGAGGTCAAAATTCGAAGGGCACGACAGAACCTAAAAAAGAAAGCACAACACCCAAACGAGTTTCTTGATTATTACTTTTTCATTGATTAAAGGGGCTTTACAGCAGTTTGCATACATGGTGACCCTAAGAGCTAGACCTGTGGGTCGGTTGGCGGAGCAGGGATTGCCAGAGCTGGCGACGCAGGAAGTGGGGGCTTTGTCTACGCCTGTTTCTGTCGTCGGGCCTCGTCAATCCAAGCTTTGGCCGTAGCCTTGTGGTCCGACTTCCAGGTTGACCGGAATGCTTCCCAATCCAAGGCTACGTCCGACGAAGGGCGCAACAGGTCTTCGGAGGCAAAGCTTCCAGGGATCGAACCCTCGACTGAACCAAGAGGGATTCGAAGGGACTCTAGGTGGTTAAGAACTCCGATACCGGCGCACTGCCCGGAGATCTCCCCGTACCGGACGCCAGAGTTCATCATCAGCGACGCTGCCACTTGGATCCTCTTTAACTTCTGATCGAGGGGTTCGCTGGTTGCTGCAGAAGACGAAGGGCACATAGTGCCGAAGTATTCCAAGGTACCCTAAAGGGCGTCCAAGGTACGTTCTGCCGCACTAGCATTCTTCTTCTCCGTTGCTTCCAGCCCCGCAGCAGTAGCCGACACCTCGGCCACCTGGAGCATTAAAGAGCTCTTCTGGGCCATCACTTGGTTGAGAGCCCCTTGGAGCTCCACCAACTGGGCGCTCGAAGTGGCCGCCGATTGACGAAGCCTTTCAACTTCTGCCCGAAGAACTACGCGTTCAGCTTCAACCTCTTGGGCCGCAATGCGGAGCGCGTCGTTCTCTCCACGCGCCGTTCGGAGAGCTTCGTCAGCCGAAGCCCTGGCCCTCCGTTCCGCTAAGGCTTCCTCCTCTAGCCTTAGGGATCTTTCATTGGAGTCATTAAGGGCGGTTTGGAGGGTGGTAACCTTCCTTTTGAGTCGATTAATTTCGACCTCGTTGGAAGTCGTTGCCGCTGTAGCAAGGATGAATTGCTGCAAAGAAAAAGGAACAAGTAAGTACCAAAGTATTTGTAACCATTAATTCGAATTAGCTATGGTGTTCTTCATACCTGTAGTGCAGCCCTTTCGAGGGCCATGTTGAGCGTCGAAGCCCTAGCTTCGCTCAAAACAGAGACCAGGTCCGAATTGGCGATGTCCTGGCTCTTCTCTCCTAGGGGTTCCAAGAGCGCTCGGAGGCCTTCCCGGTGCTCTAGGAACAGAGCCAGCAAAGGAAGCCAAGACGAAGCTTGGCGGTCGTCTGCCGTGGCCTCTTCCTCCGAGTTGCTGACTGAAGTCGTCGCGAGGCTGGGGGGAAGGTCGAGGCTAGCCATGCTTTTGCCCCTCCCCGGCACGAAGGCAGGCGCTGCGTCTGAGGCAGAAGTAGCCCTTTCTTCATCAGCTACCCCTTCGACCGAAGCCGCGTCCGCAGGGGCGACCTCGGTCGCCGGAGCCGCTACAGAGAAGACGACTTCAGTTCTCGAATCCGCTCCGGTGGGCACGACTTCTGCTAACTGGCATAGAGCGTCCGAAGGAGCAGGAGGGTCCGCCTGGGCCACGACCCTCGAAGATGCTAGGACTTCGTGTGCAGCCGAGGCTTCGTCGCCTTTCGAGGTACCTGTCTTGTCAAGATATTTGATAAGTATTTACAAGAAAAGATTGCTGTAGGTATCCAATAAGACAGGAGTGTCAAGACGTACCTTCGGAGGCCCCGTGAGGCAAGATCGTCGGATCCTCTAGAACTTCGTACAACTGAAGGGTATCCTCGAAGTCGTCTCCCAAAGTCCTCTCCACCACGTTCCCTGCCAGAGCTGCGACTCCCACCATGACCACCCCAGTTACGGGTGTGTTGGGAGTGGTGGAATCCGAGTCCAGATTAACGACAGTGGGCACGGAGGCGAGCGTTGGATCCACAGCCGTAACCTCCCGAGCAGAGGTTCCGTCTGGGACTTCCCCTATATCTTCATCGTCCTCCAGAAGGTAATTCTCGAGGCTCGACGCTAACTGGACGTCGGAGCCCTCAGGCTCCTCGGAGGCTGAGTTCCGAGCATCCGGGGACGAAGCTGACGAGGCAGGGGTCAGCTGCGAAGGAATCTTCGCTACCTTCTTCTTCTTAGATGGCGGCTTGCTGGCTCTTTTGGGCGGTTCAGCAACGATCTTCCATTTCCGGGCAGCTGCCCCAGTCGCGGTGAAGTCGGGAAGAGGAGGGGGCTCCATCCCGAGAGCTCCCCACACTCTATTGGAGCGTTCCCAGCTCCCCACTAGCTCCAGCCTTCGCTGCTTTTCAGTCACTGAAGGAGCTCCGAGGACCCGTTCGGTGGCCCGAGCTATGTCCTCCGGAGCCAATGCCAAAGGAGCCGCTGAAGAAAAGGGGTAACGTGTCATAAGTATGTCATTCTTATCATATAAATACAGTAATGCAGGAATTGAAATCTTACCTAGGGTTCGGAGATCACCCTCCGAGGCCTGTTGGAACACTATTGGCCAGTCGGCTCCGAGAGGTGGAATCCGAAGGCCAATGAACTCTTTGGCCAAGTCGCGCATGCTCATGCGGCGAGCCACTGAAGTCAACAGCCCTAGCCTAGTGGAAAGCAGGCTAGGGTTCAGAGCTACCTCCGCCTCCTTCCGGAACCAAATTTCTTGGAGAGGCCCTGCGAGGGGGGAGTCCTCCCCGACTTTGGCGTAGAACCACCGAACGATCCAGTTGGTATACCATCAGTCGTTGATAGCTTTCGCAGGGAAGTGCAGGGCGTGCTCCCTCCGCAACTGGAAGTTGACACTGCCGAAAGCTGTTATCACTTTGGAATCCCCGGGCCCATCCTGTGGCTTCGGCTGGCAGATGGCTTCGTGAGTTGCGGCGAAGATCTCCGAGCGTCCTTCACACACTTCGATCCGGAGCGCCCACTCGAAGATAGCCAGGCGGGCGATAGCATTGGTGGACAACTGAGGAGGTAATGTAATATGAAACATGTCCAGTACCTCTGCCAAAAAGTCGATGGCTGGGAGCCCCAAGCCGGCTTCGAAGAACGCCTCGAAGACTACTACTTCTCCACTTCGCGGCCTCGGGGTCGACTCTGATCCTGGGACCCGAGTCCTCAGCGCGGCTCCCAGTTTCCCTTCTACGGGCTCCTCGATGGATTCGGCGGTGCTCGTAGATTGATCGATAAGGAAGCTCTGGGAAATCTTCTTCTTGGAAGGCGGATGGAGTTCCTGAGGGTTCTTAGGCCAGGCGCTGACCGAAGTTCCTGCCATTGCCGCCGCCGCCGAGGCGGCCCACGCTTGCCTCTGCGCTAGAGTGCTCGCTGTCGCTGGGATAGTGTGGCTGGTTCTCGCCATTTGCTCGAAAGAGGGAGAGATTGGAGGTTGAAGAAAGTGAATCGCGAGTGCTAAGTGCGGTAAAAAGTTTTGAGTAACTTTTGTTTTCCCTTTTATAACCACTCGTCGATTGCTATGCTTCGATTGCATTCACATCGCAGGTTTGGCTTCCGCCACTGACAGGCGGGTCCAGAAAGTGGAACGGTATGCAACTGCCGTAAAAATCGACCATTACCTTTTACTGGGTGTAACGGCTACTTGCGCTGTAACGGCTATAATCCAGTGTTTTCCTCATGACGTTTGTGCTTCGAAGCGGTTTTCCTTCCCACGATATGTTCCCACTACGTACGAAGCCTCGAGAGGGAGTCCAAGCTCCATGGATCTGAAATCCTCCGAAGAACTGTAATGTGTTCAATTTCTCTCTAAGTCTCCAAATATGAAAGTATTCCTTCCGTATACTGCCTTCCTTCTGTACAGGTTAAATACGGAGAGGCGTATTCGAGGGGCTACTGTTGGGGGAAATTGCTTCACTTGGAAGACTTAGAGATCGATAACTCGGAGATTCCTTAAGCTTCGGAGCTGGTGGGCTCTTATTCGAAGGGGGAGGCGTAAAGCCGAAGGGTGCCTCGGTATGACGTCCTGAGGAACCCTCCACAAGATACGGAGGCTCCGAAGCAGGGTGACAAGATTGATAAGATGTCTGGCTTATCCATCCGTATTGGAGAATTTTACCTTATTTAACCTTGCTCCGGGTACTGAACAGTCTCGTAATGTCGGTTGTAATCTAGGGGTAATAAGGTCTTTTCCTTAGATGTTTTTGCCTATAAATAGCCCCCTCTCTACCCTGTAAAAGGGATCCCTCGATCATTTATTACACAGATTTGGACTACTTGAGCTATTATCCAATACGGAGGCTCGAGTAAGTTCTTAAGCACAAGCATACTGTTTGTTTGTTCTTGATAACAGAGAACATGTTGGCACAATCTTTTGCGCCAACAGGGACAAAGGCATCAATCTTGCCGGACAAGTTGGATATAAATCGACGCAAATAGTTCAACTTACCTAGCAATTTTTGCACATCCTTTTTGCATGTCGGCGCTGCAACGTTTCTAATCTTCTCAAGTCTCTTAGGATCAATTTTGATGCCTCTCTCGTGAATCATGAACCCTAAGAACTTACCCGCCGACACGCCAAAAGCACACTTGAGTGGGTTCATTTTCAACCCATACTGACACATTCTATCAAAAGCAACTTTCAAATCGGATAAATGGTTTCCCATGGCGTCCGATTTGACCACAACATCGTCAATGTAAACCTCTAACATAACCCCTAGCAAGTCATGAAAGATTAAGTTCATAGCGTGCTGGTACGTGGCGCCAGCATTTTTCAAACCAAAATTCATGACGACCCACTCGAACAACCGACAAAACCAGGGCATCGAAAGGCAGTCTTATAGACGTCCTCTTCGGCCATAAATATTTGATTATAACCAGCATTGCCATCGAGAAAACTTAGTACCTTGTGTCCTGAAGCATCGTTGATCAGCATGTCAGCTATCGGCATTGGGTACTCATCCTTTGGAGTGGCTCTGTTCAGATACCTGAAATCAATGCATACCCGTATCTTGCCGCTTCCTTTCTTCTCTACAGGCACAATGTTAGCAACCCATTCCACGTACCTGCACGGCCTAATAAACTCAGCCTTGAGTAGTCGTTCCACTTCCTCTTTAACTCGATCATAGATGGCCGAATTAAAGCGATGGGGAGGCTGCTTATAAGGCCTAAATCCGGACTTGATGGGCAGCCGATGCTCCACGAGCTCGCGGCTTAGCCCTGGCATTTCGCTATACTCCCATGCAAAACAATCGACATACGACCGAAGTAACTTTATTACTTCAGCCTTTTCATCGGGTTGTAAATGTTGGTTTACAAAAGTTGGCCTTGGGATGCTACTATCACCTATGTCGACCTCCTCCAAGGGATCGGCCGACGCAAAACCTTGTCCCAATTTTTCTACTTCGCTAAAGTCCTCGATGGCTTCGGCAATACCGTCTTTATTAGACCGATACTGCTCTACACGAGACTTTAGCCAATCTAGATTACTCTTGCTAGACATGACTATCAATACAAAATAGTCGTGCTACTCCAGCCAGCTTTACAGACACTGGTACAAACCGTCCTCCGGATACACGAACAAAGTCATAATCTGAAAGATCTATGCCTGATAGACGCTCTACTTTGTTATGGACAGCGTCAACCGATACATCGGCCAAAGCTACTTGGGCCGAAGTATCCGCGGGGATGACCTCCACCTCATCGTCGTCCCACTGTATCAAGCACTGGTGTAGAGTAGAGGGAATGCAACAGTTTGCGTGAATCCAGTCATGTCCGAGTAACACGCTATAGTTACCTTGTACATCGACGACGAAAAATGTTGTTGGCAAAGTCTTGTTGCCCACCATCAACTCCATAGAGAGTACTCCCTTGGCCTCGGAGCTCTCGCCGTTGAAGCCGTTGAGCATAAAGTTGGTATTATTTAGGTCATCCTCATCCCTGCCAAGTTTCTTCAACAACGAATAAGGCATTAAGTTAACAGTGGTGCCGCCATCGACGAGCATCCAGGAAATCGGCTTCCCATCGATGTGACCTCTGACATAGAGGCATTTTAGATGGCGAGCCAAGTCCTCGGGCTTCTCGAAGATGGCTGTTGGGGGAATAGTTTTCCCTTAAATAGGGGCCAAATTACGTCATCCTCCGACAGCCTTCGGCCCAGAGCCCAACACTGTCGAAGCCTGTATCTTCCCAAGAAGCTGTTTCCAAGCCTCAAGGTTCACTTCGGAGCCTGTCGGAGCGAAGCCCCCGAGCCCCGTCGAAGCCCTCTGGAGCGAGGTCCCTCGGAGCCCTCCGGAGCGAAGCCCTCAAGATTCCTTGAAGATTGCCAGAAGCTGTCTCAGGCTAACTTCGGAGTTAGCCTTCGAGCCTTGTCCGGAGTTAACCTTCGAGTTCCCTTCGGAGCACCTCAGAGCCAGTCTCCAGACCCTGTCCGGCCAGTTCAAAGCCAAGTCTCCGAGACCCCAGTTCGGAGCCCAGTTCGAAGTATGCTTCGAAGCCCCCTTCGGAGTGTACTTCGAAGCCTCCCTCACAACCTTCGCCAGAAGAGCTCCAGCCCCTACTCCGAACCCAAGAAATATCTACGCCTCGCTATAGTGTAGAGGTCATACCGGGGGCCCCTCCGCCCCTGGTATGTCATTTAGCTGGTCAAAGTGTGATGTTGTCTGACACGTCTGTAAAGCTGTAAAGCACTCTTGTGCAGTAGCTAGCTCCTTTTTCCCTTTTTACCCCTATGAGCCTAGGGCTTATAGAGGGCATTTTGGTCTTTTCCTTAAGGCCTGCGTGCCTATAAAAAGCAGGGCCAAGCCCTTGTAGCAAGGTACCTTCTCCAGGGCCATGAGACCCTGGAGCTCACTACTCCAAACCGAAGCATACCATGCCAAATCCACCACAAACTGGACGTAGGGCTATTATCCCCAAGGGGAGGCCCGAACCAGTATAAATCTTTTCTCCTTCTGAGGGAACCCTTCGAGGTTCATTTTACACTCCGTATACACACATACTGAACCTGTGTTGTAGCTAACACAATTGTTACAACAGTTGGCGCCGTCCGTGGGGATCTTAGTCCTAAAATCTAAGTTCTCTGCCACTGTCTGCAACTCGAAGTACGCTTGAGGGGGGAGCTTCGAAGCTTTCTTGCTTCGCGCACCCTTCGGCAAGGGGCTTCGGGTGCAGTTTGAAGGCCATCTTCGCCTTCCCCTACCCTTTGCATGCCGAAGCTCACCCTCCAGCAAGGGGATCCGCTTTGTGTGTCGAAGGCCGTTGAAGCCCCAGGGGCTACGAGGCAAACTTTCAGCCCCTTTACGAGGTATGTACACTATCCTAAGTACCACATCGATGTACAATTTTGCAATCACTTTGATATAAATTTGAAGCCCTGCTTCGCCTTAAAGCCGAAGCCCTGCTTCGCCTTTAAATGCAAATTTTTGCTACATCTTATTGAAAAACCGAAGCCATGCTTCTCCTTATCAAAAACACGAAGCTTTGCTTTGCCTTATTTAAATCTCGAAGCCTTGCTTCGCTTTACAAAATCCGGAGCATCCCTCCGAAGGCTACACAACGCCTCCGGGCCCGTAGCAGTGGGCTTTGAGACTTTCAGGCGATGGCTCGGCAAGTCCGGGATTCCAGGCTCCGGCCTGATGCATCTCCGGGTCAAAGGTGGCCCATGGTCGTAGGTGACCAAGAGTCGAAGGTGGCTCAACTATCCCAGGTTTGGTGAATCCACACCAAATATCCTTTTCACTACAGGACCAAGCTCTAGAAGCCTTGCTTCGCTATCTAAACACGCACCGAAGCCTCGCTTCGCGTGACGTGATCTAAGCTAAAAATTAAGCATGTCGAAGTCATGCTTCGCTTAAAAATCTGAGTGCGTTTCGGAGCCTTGCTCACGCACAACATCCAAATCCTAGCATGCCGAAGCATGCTTCGCTTAATTTGGCTACGCCGAAGCCTTGCTTCGCTCTAAATTAACGCGGTCGAAGCCCAAAAGAGGCCTTCGCTCAATACATTTCAAGCATCCGAAGCCGCCAAAAGGCGCACCCCTTCGCATTTTTATTTGCCCGCACCAGCAACGGCTAAGTCCCTAGCTGCCATGAGCAAGGGGGGAAGCATGTATGCGAAGTGTGCAAATGTAATACGCAGTACGAGCATGACAAGCTAAAACATTCGAAGTCATCAAACAATGCGAAGCATGCAGACGAAGTATGCAAATACAATAAACTCCATTCATTGAATGACAATTGAGAAGTGTGTTACAAATATACTTCGAAAACAAAACTACGAGTAGTCTGTATCTAAGCCTAAGAAAAATTGAGTGTGAGGCCTCAACCCTCGCTTGCCTTTTTTTCGGCTAGGGCCCCCTCGGCTGGACGAAGCCTCGTCGGAGCCTGCTCTCCCACGTTCGGCTCATCCAGGCTCCGAAGCCCGTAGACCTCGTCTTCCACTTTGCAGGTCGCTCCAAGTCTGCGAGGCAGGCGGTGCCGTGTTGAAGGCAAAAAAATCTAAGGCTTCATCCCCTGCCAAGGCTGTTCGCGGAGGCAAAGGTGAAGAACTCTGAAGGGACTCCATCTTAACGATGGCCAGTAGACCTGAACTACTTCAGGCATGGCTTCGCTGTCAGGCCCTCTCAGAATCTTAAACCGAGGGAGGCCTTCGGACCTAGCTACCTCGAGGACTACCCACAACTGGCGAAGTTCTTCAGAGTCCTCAAGTACTTCGAAGTCAACATTCAGAGATTGAGCCTGGGCAGGTATAAACCACCCCCGCATTCATATTAATAAACTGATAAAGTTTTTACAAAGCCTACAGCTAAGAATTACAAGGAGCCTAAGGAGATCTACACCTTCGGAGGTGGAGGTGTCGATGTCGAAGGCCGATTTGGCGAAGCAAGTTCTTTGACTCGGCGAAGGCGAAGGGCCTTCTGAAGCTCGTGGACTGCTTCGCAGCCTTGGGCCTTCCAAGGCTCCTGAAGCCGTCGCTAGGCTCCGTAGACGTCTATCGGAGGCGTCAACAAGTGTTGGCCCTCGAAGGCCACCGAGGTCGCAGAGGTTGCTGCTTCAAGGTGGTTGCACCCCGCGTCGTGAAGCATTTGCAACACTCCTTAGCCCGCCACCCGGCCGGCCATCAAGGCGAAGCCCTTTAGAGACTGCTCCGCCGATGAAGCCACCATTTTCAAGAATGCGGCGCAGTCCCCAATTGGATCCAGATCACCGAAGTCCGGAGCCTGATATTCGGTCCCTATTTGTTGTAGGACCTCGGTCAGGCTCAGAGTGGCTTCGTCGAGGTTGTCAACAACGAAGGTCTCAAGTGACTGAGCCCGTTTGCGGAGTTCGAAGTTCTCCTTCGCCTGCCAGGCTTCGGTGTCCTTCGTGGCTTTGAGCTCCACGCGGAGCCTATCCATCTCCGAGGCCAAGGCTTCCTTAGCCTTGCCAGCCTCGGCCTTCGCCGCTTCTGCCTCAGCCCTCGCCGTCTCGGCCTCGCCCCTCGCCGCTTCGGCTGAAGCCTCGGCCTGCCTTCGCTTCTCGGCTTCCACCGATACTTCGCGTTGGAGGGCCTCCTTCTCCTCTGCCAGGCGCGTCATCCACCTGTCCGCAAAAGTATAAGATGCTGCGTTCAATGCGAAGGCCTGAAAGAATTCAAGAAATCATAAGTGTTGATCGAAGACTAAAGTTTAACTCGAAGGCTGTGTAGGACTTCGCTCACCTGTATAAGGGCTTTGTTCGCGTTGATGAAGAGTTCCATGGGGTTCGAGCGGCTGAGTTGAGCCACCAAGTCCCCTGCCTCCGCAGCTGCGCAGCCCTCACGGAAGCTGTTGATGGCTGCCTCAGTCAAAGCCCCCTTCGGCTGAAGAGGCTGGACAATCTCCTCCGCCTCAACAGCCTGCGTAGGCTTCGGCATGGCCGGGCTTAGCTCCACCACCTCGACATCCTCGTCACTTTGAGGGTCCCCTTCACCGCGGCCGCTGCCTTCGTCTTCTTCAAACGAGGAGCTGTCGGACTTCGAGCTGCTGCTGCTACTGCTGCCGGAGGCCTCTGCCGGCTTCGCCGCGGTGGACCTCGCACTGGCGTCGGCCTCTGCCGGCTTCGCCGCGGTGGGCCTCGCACCGGCATCCTCCTCTGCAAAAAAAGTCTAAGTCAAATCCGCGTATTGACGAGAAGCATGTTTGAAGTGGTTACCTTCGTCAGAGATTTCTTCGAAGGCAGAGGGGTCAACAAGAGCCCCTCAGTCCCTTTGCTGCGAAGATGACGCATTGGCCTTCGTGCCCGAAGCTGTCGTCGTCGAAGCCTTCGCTACCTCCTTAGCAGTCGGAGCACTTGAGGGTTCCGCGGCTGTTTGAGGGTCCACGGCCGTTGCCTCCTCCGGAGTAGAGGCTTCAGTCGCGGGGACCTCCGGCCGAGCCCTCGACGTTTCGGGCTCGTCGTCGTCCCCTCTCTTCCTCTTGGCGCCGGCTGTCGAAGCTGTGAGGTGGGAGAAGTCCGGTAGGGCAGGGACCTCTTCGTAGCCAAGCAGGATCCACACCCTGTTCCAGTGCTCCCAGGACCCCACCGAAGCAAGCCGCTGGGCTTGCTCCTCCGGTGTCGGAGCCCCAACAACACGCTCCGCTGCCACGATGGCCTCCTCCGGAGTCCTCACTTTGAGATGGGCTTCACAAAAGTTCAAGTCAGAATAAAGTTGTTGGCGAAGTATGAAAGCGGAAAGGTTTCGAAGTCTTATAGAGGCGTTCGAAAGCCAACTCGTTCAGGCCCCCTCGGCCCGAAGCCTGGAAGAGCCCCTCCGGCCAAGAGCGCGCAAGGGGGCTGAGCCGGAGGGTGATGAACTCCTCTGCGAGGTCCCTCATGCTCATCTTCACGACAACCCTCCGAAGGAGCGAGATCCTCGAGCGAAGGGTGTCTGGGCTGGTCTTCACCACCCCTTCGCGCCGATATGAGATAAGGGTATTGGTACTCTGAAGGGGAGAGTTCACGCCGACGGAGGCATAGAACCACTCTTGATCCCACTTCGAGTACCATTTGCTGTTGACAGCCCTCGCCGGGAAGGCATCTTGGTAACCCCTCCGAAGCTGAAAGTGTGCGCTGCCGAAGGCCAAAGCCCTCTTGACGCGGTCTGAACCCTCCCTCGGCTTCGGCTGGCAGTTGGCGTCATGGAGGGCGACGAAGACGTTTGCGCGGCCTTCGCAACCTTTGGCCCTCATGGCCCACTCAAAGACAGCAAGCCTCGCCACGGCGTTGGGCGAGAGCTGAGGAAGCTCGAGGTTGTAGGCCTTGAGGAGTTCGCTCAGCATCCCCACTGCTGGCAGCCCGAGGCCGGCTTCGAAGAAGGCTTCGAACACTACCACTTCGTCGGCTCGAGGCCTCGGTATGGCTTTCGTCTTCTCTGGCACTCTGAGTTGGATCTTCGAAGCAATCCTTCCTTCGCAGGCCCTCTGGACGGACTCCTCTGTAGAGATCGAAGCCCTCATCTCCAGCGTTTGCTCAAATTTGTCGGATGGCGTCCGAAGGTCCCTCGGGGCCAGCCGCCTTGGTGCAGGCTTTGCTGCCGCAGCCGCCGCTGCCTGCAGTTGGGCGGAGCTCGAGCTCGGGCCCAAGGCCAAAGCCTTCGAAGCTGCCTTCTTCGGCATTTTTGTGGGACTTCGGCGCGAGGGGCTAAAGCTAGCGAGGGGTGCTTCGTGCGAAGCCAAGGAGGAGAAGAGAGCGAAGGATGTAAGGCGCTGAGAAGAAAGCGAATGAGAGTGTGCCGAAGCCGCACGCGGTAAACCCCTATTTATAGGCGGTAAGAATTCCGACGGTCCGTGGGCCGAACCCACTGGTAGGTGGGCCTCCAGCGAAGGCGAAACGGCTGACAGTTATTACCTGCGATACTTCACAGGTGAAGTAACAAGGCGATAACAATCTATTATGTAGATTAACGGATACTTCACAGGTGAAGTAACAAGGATTACCACTGTTCCGTAGTGGCCGACGGAGGGCTTCCAGGCAAACCCACGAAGAGGTACAGGAAAATAAAGGTAAAGTAAATACGATCAAAGCATGGGCTTTGGTTTGGTTTGAGTTAGGGGGGTTATCCACGCCGGCCATGCCTCTCTATTTATAGGGGGTTAATTCTATCTCTGCCGAGGTGGGCTTCGGCCAGGCCCGTCGAGGCCTGCTCCTCGGGCCGAAGCTTTGGCAGCGTGGGTCTCCAAAGGCTTCCTGGCCGAAGCCCATGGGCTGGCTAGAGGCTTTTGGAGCCCATAGCTCAATGGACTTCGGCACTGTAGGGCTTCGGACAGACCCTGGATATGTGTACTTTCGACCCGAATCACCAAAACTTGATATTTTGACAATCTAGCCATTAATGCCATTTTTTGCTATCAACAACGCTGACGGACAACACTGCAACCTTTGTACCATTCCCGACATGGATATCCAGCTCGCCACTTGCCCACTTTCTTACTCTACTAAGCCCCTGCAATGATTTGCAAGTATGAATCATCGATCTAGTATCTAATACCCATGAATCGTTTGGACGAGTAGTAAGATTAATTACAATAACATTAATACCTGAAGCGGAAGTCCCAGTTCCCTTCTTGTTCTTCTACTCTTCCAAGTACACCTTGTAATTGTGCTTCCAATGCCCAGGCTTGTGGCAATGGTATATACACATCAGAGTTGACAGGACCAGACCTGGACTTTCCAATCGGTTTAGACTTCGTACTAGAGATCAAATCTATAGTCTTAACTTTTTCCTCCTCCTCTTTTTGCCCTCCTTCTGAACTATCATTACTTGATTAGGAGATTTCTTGATACTCTCCTCAGCAGTTTTAAGCAAAGCATACCATGCAACTCAGCTAGTGTCTTCTCTAGTCTAACCATGTTATAATTCATGATGAACGGCTCAAATCTTAGTGGGAGCGATTGGAGAATGACATCAATAGCTAGGTATGGATCTAGTGAAGTGCCCAATCTCTCTAGAGTCTCTACGCAGCCAATCATCTTGATCCAATGAGGGCTCACTGGGCTCCCTTCATCAAGCCTGCTACCAAACAAGCACTTAGACAAATTGTATCTCTCTGCCCTTGCCTAGTTCTGAAACATGCCCTCAAGACCTACAATCATATCATAAGCATCACGTTCCTCATATTGTTTCTGAAACTCAGAGGACATGCAGGAAAGCATCAAACAGCTGACATCCATGGAATCACTAGCATGCTTCTCATAAGCATGCTTGTCTGCTGCAGAAGCATCCTCTCCTGGTTCATCAGGGTGAGGTTCCTCCAGAACATAATCCTTTTTCTCTTGTTTAAGAACAATTATCAAGTTTTGATACCAATCCATAAAGTTTGTTCCAGATAATTTCTCACGTTTAAGTATAGATCGCAAATTAAAAACTAGAGTGCTCTTAATAGTAGAAGTAGTATGTGCCATGATCTACAAAAGATTAAATACAAGGTTTAGCACTATGCAATGTTTGTCTTCTATCCAATAAAGATGTTCCACTATTTTAAACCAAGTCACATTCCCTCTAATAACTAATAGTGGCGCAAGATCCATGGTCACACTATCTCCTAGTGAGCTTTGGCATCACTACTAGAAGCTAGTTGACATAGGTAAGAAACTCCTTGCTAATCAAATTGTATGTGAATCTTGTCATTGGAGAAGCATCCAATGCTCGACCCCAACTCCTATGCTCCAAAGCCCAAAACTGTTTTGATAACCTTGTCAAGTGAACCAATACTATGCGTGTAGAAGTCCGACTTCCGCCCCAATTGGTCGAGATAAAAGAAAGCACCCTGCTTTGGTAGACCCACTATAGATGAGCACGAACCTTGGTATGTGCAGCTATTGGGAAGAGCATTAACACTTAATTTTCTGAGGAAAAACTATTCTAGCACTGTAATGTCCCTAGCGCACACGAAACATACAAGAATAGAATAACATGAACAAAAGAAAGCATCACAGGCAATCATATTAACTGTGACATACCATGACCTTTTTCTCATGGAGATCTCCATCTCCATGGCTCCCATCATTGAGTGTGTCCTCCTGGCCTTCATGAATAGTACTAGTCTATCTCGCATAGCCTATACTAATTACATGGGCCGAAGCACCGCGGAAACAACATACAAGCCGTAATAAATTTTACATCAGCCTTAGGCTGTAAATAACCATGACACGCAGGGCATATTTAATTTACATTCATTGCATCTATCTCATACATCACATTTATCGAAGGCCATGCCAGTCACATCATTCTCTGCAAAACAAAGTTCGACGAGCAATCTACAAGTGATTGGATTGAGGATCTGAAAAACCCAGCTCAACAGGCTTGGTTTTTCAAATTCGATTGGGTCAGAACTTACGATCTAGCATCGGAACTTTCGATCCCCGAAACTTCTGATCAATATTGAAATCCCGCACCAGAACAATTGCTTTCCGTATCGAATCATTATTCGATATCGGAACATCCGATCACCATCGGAACTTCCGATCTGCCATCAGAACTTTCGATTTGTTGTGGATAAAACATATCTAATATGTTTTTCCACCATGTATCTCCATACATGAGGGATCCAGATCGAACACTACGCACATAGGCTCTGATACCACTGTTGGGGAATAGGAGAGCTATGTTAGCCGGCAAATTCAAAATTTACGCCCTAGGCCCAAGAATCATGCGTGTGTGAGATCATGGATCGGTACCTTCTAGCACGAGATGCGCGAGGTATAGCATAAGAAGATGTTGGAGTAGCGCGTCAAGCCTATCCTTGCTTTGTCCTTGCCTTTCTTCGCCAATCCGATCGATGAAGACGATGTAGTCGTTCGCATGTAGATGTCCACGAGCGTCGCTATTGGAGCAATGCCTCTGCGGAGTCAACACGTACAGGCATGGAGAACCTCCCATTGCAGTGTGCTATCATCGCATGTGAAGGATGGGGATCCTTGACCTCAACGATTGAGATGGAGAAAGGGAGGAGAGAAATCTTTTGTGCCTAGGTCTAATCTAGGCTTGTTCCTTGGTACCAAGACGTTCTCCTCCTATCCTTTTATAGGGCTGAGAGCCCCTTGGTCATGCTCATCTCGAAACACTCAAACCGTAACAGATCCAATCTATTCACCCACATCAGAACTTTTGATCCTAGATCAGAACTTCCGATAGGGTATTTTAGGTCTCCCGATATAGTACGGCGCACAACAGATCCAATCTTTTATCGCCCACCTCGAAACTTCTGATACCATATCTAAACATACGATCAGTACAAAATTCCCCGATTTCGAATCGAAACTTCTAGCTCGTTGGAACTTCTGATACTATATCGGAACTTCTGAAGCAACATTTTCTCTCTGTATTGAGACCAAAAAATAAACAAAACTTCTAATACTTCCTATCGGAACTTCTGATACACAGTATTTTCTTGGCATATCCATCATGACATCCCACAACAGCTTTTCCAGAGCCCACAACCCACAACCCACAACAGTTTTTTCCCTCGGCCACAGCTCAACCATACACACCCTAAAGATAGTGAGAAAAATTACAGATCTGACGAGACTACAAAGAGTGCAAGTGCCACCAAAAGCAAAGCACATTAGCGCAATCCGTTGACCTAGCCATCGTGGGCAGCGGGAGCACACCGGAGGCCTCGACAAGGGCGATATCTAGGTAGAGCAGCGGCGGTTTAGGCGATTAGGCACATGCTCAAGGAAGAAGATGAACAGTGCAGGGGTAATATGGGAATTTTTGAAATATGATACTCTGCATGTAGGCCCAAATGATATAAAATAGTGAATCTGGAATAGTAATGACATATGAGCAAATACCAAAATTTTAATAGCATTTCTAGCATTCTGGAAAAAAAACGGTGGCATGGAGGAAATTAACCCAATTTTACTCCATACTAATAGTAATTACTATTCATCTGTCCAACAAATCTATTCTTCTCTAAACCAATCCTATTCCTTTGATTTTTTTTATATACTTCAACCCAAATATTCATCGTCAAACAACAAATTCAAACCTACATTCCTATCAAACCATATACGTATATATGTTGCAATTTAATTCTCTGTTCAATTCAAACTCAGATTCAAACTTTTCCTTACATCCATTGAAAAATCACAACTCCTTTTGCTTTTACTATTGTTGCCATACCCCTGATTGCAGCACAGTCATTCGGGCTAGCCACACGACACCAATCGCACCGAATGTGCCGGGTGCTAGGTTGACCTCACCACCGGCCGTGCCTAGGGATGCCAATGGGGACCCAAAACCCAATATATTGTGGGAAAAACTCTATTAGGGGCTGAAAATAGAAAAAAAAGTACCCGCGGGAATGAAATTGGGCTAAAAACAATCCCCATCGAGTTAGCAGGGCCGGGGACATTCTTCGGCCCCATCCCCATTTACCCATGGAGCCTCGAGTTTAGTCTGAATTCTCAAATCCTAGATGGGCCAAGACCAGGGCACATGGCGCTAGTGCACTGCATGGCCTATAGCCTGCACACATTCCAGTCTCGTGAGCCACATATATCTCTTGTCTCAAGAAACAAATGCACAAACACATAAACACGGCTCACACAGCCAACATCCTTTTATAACCCTAGGATTGCTGGTTGCAGCTTGCAGCCACGCACACATCGTCCCTCTCCCTTAGCCTCCCAGTCGGCAGTGCTGCATGGAAGCCTGTGGGTGGCGGAAGTGGCGCTGTAGTGCTATTTGTAACTTGCAGCAGCGTTGCAACAACTAGAGGCGTACTACTAGAAATCCTTTGATCTATGACAATTTGATAATGATGATTCAAATTTTGGTCACATAATAAGGTACATTAATGGCGATTCTACCTTGTTCATAATGGATGTAGGATGTGGGCATCAGCCCCTTCGAACAACTATGACGAAGTAAAATTATTCGTCATTTAAATTATCAAAGATTCGTCATAGAAGTGAAACTATATAGTTTCACCGTTCAGGCCCCACCTATTAAACAATGCTTTTCATCATAAATGTGGGATTTTAAAAAAATGTATAGTGTCTGGGAATTGAATCCAACACCTGCTAGTTTAGAACCGAGTTGGCTTACTATTATAATGTAAGATTGGATGTGCTTACAAATAGGAACATTTTTTCTTATTGGATATTTCATCTTTCATATGACCTTTCACCATGCTAGTCATTTGTCAATAGGAACGAAATGTGTTATGTGGATCGAAATCTAAGTATCTAAAATTTTAAAATTTGAAGCAATAACATCGGAGTTGAAATAATTTTTGAAATTTCTGAATTTTATACAAAATTTTGAAGTTTTTATAAATAATTTTTCAAATTTTCTATGTTTTTCTCAAAATCTAAGCATCTAAAATATGAAAGTTATAGTCTATAACACTAGAGTTGAAATGAATTTTCTATGAATTTTTGAAGTATTCTGAAATTTTCTACCAAATTTTGAAGTGTTATGGATTTTCAGAAAAAATAAAAATCTATAATGGTTCGGCCTGCTCAAACCTAAGCCCATTCTCACAACAACAAGCTAATGGTTTATAGCATAGAAAAATTTGACACTACAAAACCACAAAAGAGGCCATGGTTGGTAGCATAGAAAACATATAGAGTAGCACAAGGCGGGGTAGCCAATAGCACGACACCTCCCACATCGTTGACATGGACAAAATTATCACACAACATGAACCTGCCACCTCGGTCCCACCTAAAATCTCGCCCAGGCCCCTACATCATCGTTTGAAAAATTGAGACGCCGTCTCCATAACTTAATCAAAAACCTAATCCTCACCCCACCCACCCTCTCAATACTGTCATGGCACCTAGTATAGCCCCCAACCTACTGGTGCCTTCTCCCCCACTGGTCGTTGGTCAGTGCCCGCTCCCGCACCGACCACCGACCACCGGCCGCCACCTGCTCCCCTTGTGTCACCCGACGATTCCAAACAGATGGGAACCCAAATGAATCGAAGTGATGGCATCTCGTCTCATGGCGGCGGTGGCGTCCTCCTCCTCGTCGTCTTCCCCCCTTCACTCTCCTTATCTCCCGATGTCGCCTCACTAGTGCTGCAGGTACGCACCTTGCCCCCATTCTCATCGTCCCCCATCCCAGATATGAAGTCAAAAACCCGCTAGATGTCTAGTTTTGAACTGTCAATTTGATCCATTCTTTGATCTGCTCTAGTAGGCTCTTGGCACGGCGTGAGTGAGATGTGTAGCGTAGATTCGATTTGGTCATGATTTGTGATAGTGCTCTTATTTTAGTTTTTGTGGCGGATCGTTGCTATTGCCTTCTTAGATTGTTGTTTGGTTTCATCTCCTGTCCTTGGCAGATCACCATGGCATGTGAAGGTGAACTTTTGGCAATATCCTATGCACCCGGGTAACTAGAAGGAATAGCATGTGAGTTTTCCCCACTAATTCATTAACCCTCTTTTTTACTGCATCAAGATGTGTAGTCCTGTAAATGAAATCTATTATTGAAACTTCGTGAGGGAAGTAGGGGGTGAAGGGGTTTCGCTGCACTAGTTACATTAACATGAAACAGATGCTATCTTTATTTTAGTGTTCTATACAAAGACCTCGTGCTTTATTCATACATATGCATTATGCTTATGAGGAATGGTAAAAGATCTGCTGGACAGAACTTCAAAAGTTAGTTGAGGTTCTGAATTCTTTGAGTACTTGAAAGATTGTTTCCCCTTTTTTGCTGGCAACTCTTGAAAGAATCTTTTTCTGTTTTCCAACTCTGATGGTTACTTCGTCTGATTCCAAATGTAAGGCATTTTAATTTTTCTCAAAGAAATTTGTTATAGAACATCTAGGCACTTGTCCTGCCTCTTTTTCTCTTATTCCCTTGATGATTGAATGCTATCATCCTTATGGGAACATGATTGCCTTTTAAAGAATAGTAAGTTCTTTTTGAACATTGCATTACTGATTCAAGATTTCCAATCAATTAAGGATGTATGTATAGGTATCCATGATGCTCATAACTTCTTTGGTATGACCTTTGGGATATCTGTTTATGGGTGATCTTTGTAGGTTTGTGTGGCTGTTAACTGTATAGGTCATCATATATGTATATGCTATGTATGCCTTGGATTGCTTGTATATTGTGTCTTGTCTGCAATCATCTGATGCATATCTTATCTAATAAATGGAGTTTGCTTTATTCTATTCTGACAAATTGATGGCTTACTCATCTGAACATTTCAGATTGGAACAAACCTAGACTTTGTGATCTTCTTTGACAACTTTGAGTGGTCTTATGCATGTGAGAGCATTCTCACATGCAGAACAGAACTAGATTGGAATAGAAGAGAACCATACTTACGATAGCAATGCTTCTGGAATTGTTAGGTTCAATGGCTCCCTAATCGAGTACCTGGTTCAAGGCACTAAGAAGTTGCATGCATAGTTATTAAGGCGGTAAGGCGAGGCGAGGCGGTGGCCTACCGCCTTACCGCCTAAGCGGTAAGGCGTAAGGCGAGGCGACGCCTTATGCCACATCAGAATATGTGATTTTGGGAAAAATATCCATACATAAGTATTAAGTTCCACACATAAATAGCAATATAGGAAGTCTAAAACAGCAATACAATACCAAGTGCAATACAATAGCATAATGAAAGTAGCAACTAGCAAATAAGTTCAACACCCTAAGTTCCAATCAATCCCATCTCTCAATTATTATAAAAGTGATCATCATCAAACTCAAAGGGGGGATTGCTAGTTGTGTCATCTCTTTCTCCATCATCTTGAGCATTAGCAACTTCATCATTCTCACTCATATCCACATCATCATATGGATCCTCTTCCTCAGATTCATCATTCAATGATTCATCATGTCGGTATTCATCTTCCTCATCTTGAACCACCATTTTTCCACGTCTCTGATAGGTCATAGTTTGTCCAACTCCATGACTCCTTCTATTAGCTTGTCTTGGAAGGTTTCGACCTCGTAGTGAGCTTGATGCCCCAATGGCTTCATCAACCATATCCCATGTGAGGTCATTCTCACACCCACGCCCACCTTGAGTGTGTACAACCGATGAGTCAATCCACTCATTGTCCCAATCAAAGTCCTCAATGACAAGTGGGTCAATGCTTTTCCCCGCTTTCTCAGACCTATTTTGAAATCTATCCTTCATCTTTCGGTTGTATGAAACAAAGACCAAATCATTTAATCTCTTGTGTAGCAACCGATTCCTCTTCTTTGTATGCATCTACAATACCATAGATGACAATACTAAATGCTTAGAAGAGTAGTAAGATCTAAATTGTAGCCAATTACATATAAGATGCAAAGTGACTCACAAATTCGAAGGTACTCCAATTCCGCTCACAACCAGATGATGAAGCACAAAGACTAACCACTCGTAATGCAAATCTTTGTAGCTCAAATGCTCGACCACCATAAGAACGCCACCAATCAACTAGAATAACAAATGCACATGATAGGAGTTAGAGAAATGAAGAAGTTAAAATTAACAAGTTAAAATTAACTAGACTTACGAGGGCTCTTTGATGCTAAGTTTTCATTTGCCAATATGTTTGAAAAGATAACTCCTGCTTTGGCCTCGTATTGCAAGGCTTGTGCATCAATTTTACTTCGCAGGTTGGCATTGTTTTCCATCTTTGCAAGCACATCAAGAAAGCAACACCTAAGGTCTGCAGCCCGCCTTAGGTCTCCCTTCTCTTTGATGGCAAAGTATTTTCCAGGGTTCAAATACAATGCAGCACCATATAAAGGATGATCCATTTGTCTCACCCATCGTCGCTCAATAATGTCCATAACTTTTTTGAGCAAGCGTTGCTTGTTTTGTGTGGGGAAGCTGAGTTTGATCCTTTCTTTTGCATGGTCCATTAATGCCGCTACCTCTGGCATGGCTGGTTGCTCATCTCCATCAACCACCCTAAGCACAATGATAAGTGGGGCTGAAGCTTTAAGACAATCTTCAACTAAAGACCAAAACTCTTTAGATAGAACAATGTTGCACACTCTATCTCCAGCCTCTGTCCTTGCCAATTTGAGATCAATCCATACATCACTCGTAAAAAGAGCCCTCAAAGCATCTTTATGCTTGTATAAGCTCTTTAAAGTAAGGAAGCATGTGGCAAACCTAGTAGCCGCAGGTCTCACAAGATCTAGCCCACCTGTTTTCTCCCTCATTGCACTAAGAAGCCTTCCATGCCTATAAATGAATGTGGTGACACGCTTAGCTTGAGCAATGTTGCATCATGTTGCTCACTTGATGCATCAATAGACTCTAAGAAGAAAGTCCCTTCTGGACTATTCACAAGGAAGTTGATCAAGTGATGACCCCTCCTATCAGTCCATCCATCTGACATTAGTGTGCATCCATATTGCTTCCATGCTTGCTCATGATCCTTCCTCAATAAACTTGTCTCCCTCACACACTCTTGAAGCAATGGTTCCCTCAATTCATGAAAACTAGGAGGCACATAACCCGAACCATATTGTGCAGTGGCCTCACAAGCAATCTGAAATTGTCTTGAGCTTATAGCATTAAATGGTACACCACACTCATAGAACCACATAGCCCATTGCTTGTTCACATATTCTCGTTGAGCCTTAGTCTTTGTACAAGTTTCCATGGTGCTTTGATATGAGCCACTACGTCTTTCATTAACAATCTCTTCAGGCGTTCTCCGAAGTTTAGTTGCAATTGAACTTGAAGAGCTCTCTTTTCCCTTAAACTTGCTTGGTAATGGTACTTGTGTCTTCCATTGAAAGCTAGCCTTTCTTTTGGCGGCTGTACCTGAACTTGGTTGTTGTGACTGTTCTTGTCCTTGACTTGCCCTTTCATCATCAACATCAATAAAAATTGCCCGATTCCTCTTGTTACTTTCCAAGTACTCTTTCATTTCTTTTCTAATCTCAGTACTAGTCTTTGAACACATGGCAGTATCACCATAGCCACCAGCAAGGTGTTCTTTCAACCGTTTAATTCCTCCCATTGTAACAGTCTTACAAAGGTTACATGTCACCTTATCTCGGTTACCAATTTCTCTCCAATACCCATATTTCCATCCTGGATCATTGGACTTTGCTTTCCGTTTTGGATCAGCCATAGGATCATACTGAACAGCAGGTGAGGAAGCATTTGCATCACTACTAGACATTGCTGTAATCTTAGTTGACGGGTGCTAGACTGCTAGCTACAGAAAAAGAAACTGGGCTAAGTCATTCGGCTGTAAGTCATACTGCTAGCTCCAGAACAGAGAAAGAAAGGGCCAGGGGTAAGAACTAAGAAGCCTACCAAATGGGGACGCGCCGCGCACTCGCCGGGGCTGCGCCGCGCACTCGCCGGGGCTGCGCCGCGCCTCGCCGTATCTGCGCCGCGTGGCCGCGCCTCGCCGGATCTGCGCCGTGCCTCGCCGGATCTGCGCTCCACCATGTCTCCACACTGCGCCGGCGCTTGGTCTCTCTCTCGACCGGTTCTGGACAGGGGCATAAAAACCTAGCAGTAAATATGTCTCTCTGACGCGTGGGCCACTGGGTTTGCAGATCTGAGAGTAAGGCGTCGGGACGCCTTGCCCCTCCGCACCGCTCTATCGCTTCAGCGACGCTTTAGCGACGCCTTAATAAGCATGGTTGCATGCCATGACCACGGTGGGTATATTCTCAAATGATGTGTGTGAACTTGTTGTTCTTCTGTTTGAGAACTTTGGTTGTATGAATATTAAGTTTGTGATGTATGAACCTATATTTATGCTTGATTGATTGGATAATGTAGGGTTGGTATGTCTGCATCATCACAGGCTATTATGAAGGTGGAGATATGTGAATTTAATTTGGTGCTTCATTGCAATAGTATAAGCCTACTTGAATAAGAAGATGACACCATTACTTAATGTTCATTATATAGACCACTCGAAGAGAAGGATTAGAGCAAGCACGACAACTTGTGGTTCTGTGATATGTGGTCGGTGATGTGATCTGTGGTCAGTTAACCATTAATATTTGTGAAGTTGTGGGTCTTATGTTTGGGCATGAACATGAAGTTTATGATATATGAACATTAAGTTGTGGGTTTGTTTCTGGAATGAGTACAAATGGAATTCATGTCTAAAGATTCTAGAATGAGCATAACAATTGGTCTATGAATTAATGCTTATTTCCGAGCATATTCAAATTCGGCAATTTTTTGTAACGAAAAACAAATTCGTCATTACATAACAGCCACCAAGTCATTGCGCACATGGTGTCATGTCAGCGATAGTTCAATGACAACGGACAAATCATCAAGTTTGTAACCGTATTTGTGATGAAATTAGTTGAATCATCTAGTGCAACAAATGTGACGTGCCATAGGTGACGATCATAATTTCATCATTAGTTCATCATAGATATATGCCACTCACGATATTGGCATTTACTATGACAAAATTGATTTGTCTTGGATGTGGCTTTTTCTTATAGTGGCATGAAGTTTGCGATGATGCCATGGTGGCTGGCGGTGCAAAGATTGTGGGTATGACGGTCAGCGGCATGAACCTTTTGGACACGACGATGGTGGTGGCACTACTGCTAAGGCAGAGGATTAAGGGTCTGAGGCAGTCGATGATCGAGCGGCACCACACCCCACTCATTTATGCCTCGTGCCACACCACATGTAAACCCATCGCTCGTAACCAACCTTGCTTTCTTAGCTAGGGATCCAACAGGTTCCCTAGAGGCAGACCCGTTGCCATCCCTAGCCATGCTCAGTGCATCACGCATGCACCCGCACCAACTTTGTCGGCTGCCCCAGCATGCATCGCTCATGAGTCATGCCGCTTCAGCCATGCACCTGAACCACTACGCCTTGGCCATGCGCAACCCTAGGCCACGCCTGCCTACGCCATCCATTTCAGGCAGTCTGCATTGGACCACACGCATCATAGCGAACGCCGCCTATGCCATTTGCGCCAAATTTGCCACGCCATGACCTCATGCTAGCGTGTGCCCCAATGTGTGCCACCGCCGGACAACACCCTCCACATCGAGTCGTCCACACCTACTACCAATGAAACATACATTAGTGACAGGTCATAATGTACATTAGTGATGGGCATGTCTCCCGTCACCCTTATCACGTCAGTAAAGTTCTAGCATTAGTGACGGGTAAACACCAATCACTAAACGGTCCGTCCAGGTCCACGGCGCGTCTGGCATCATCTTTAGTGATGGGGAGTACTTTACGCCCGTCACTATTGTGACCTTTAGGGATGGGTCGCCAATGTCACTCGTTACTAATGTTATGGTCATATATTTGAAAAAAATAATTATTTTTAGATTGCATCTTAAATCAAAGCCAGGATTTGGCAGCCAACTTTTTAAATTACAAACAACACATAATTCATCACAAAAAATACAGCACATAATTCATCACAAAATATACAACACATAATTCATCACAGAATACCAGCATCACAGAATTGCATTGCACAAACAAAGCATCCGTAAAAATTATATTCCATATATTTCACCAAATGTTTACAAGTGTTACATGACAAATTGAAACATTAATTCTGGCCGTTATAATGGAAAGCACCATTCTTTGTGAAAACTTATTCCACAAGGAATACCACTAGTCGTGAACGGATCTCCGACAACTCAGACTCGCTAAGACTTCCTTCAAGTAGGTTGAATTCCTAGAAATTGAGTTTTTTACATCAGTCTATGTTTACATAAGTGAAAAGTAAATGAAACATAAGAACAAAGCGCATGATAATATCTTACGTCGGCTGATTTAAGATATGTTATCTTTAGGGCTAATGTCATATGGTGTGCAACATAAAACCCACATTGGTTTCTAGGAGGTTGACTTTAGCACTGTTATGGAAATACACTGTTAGATTGGATGACACATTAAATTTGAAAGGGTAAACATTTAGAGACTTACAGGCATTGTGGTTTTATGAACCAATTGTAGGCATTCCATTGCTTTTGATTTATTAAGATGGGCAATGGATTCAAAAGCTCTGTAACAAGATAGAAAATATTGAGTTAAACAAGAATAGGTTAAAGTTTGAACTTGTAATAAAGTGAAGAAACATTACTCGTCGATTAAACTTTTGACTACCGATAAGTCACTCTCGTTGTGCTTGCCATTCGACCCCTTTGGTCTTGCTGAGCTAATGTACCATATGATCTTCTACTTGAGGACGATGAGTAGTAGGACATAATGTTCATTCAAGTTGTGTATGTTCATTATATGTTTCTCTATTGTGATGCATGTGGTGAGTAACTTACATAGGTAGTTGATGCACGACTACGTATCGCTCTTGATTGTTGACGTTACTAATATATGTGGATCTAGATATTTGAATGCTTGCTTCTTGCTTTCTTACCACATTATCCTTCACATATGAAAGAGTAGTTAATACCATATAATGACATGTTTAATTTAATAGAAAATATAAGTTAAGTAACTTATAATGTCTAGTATCACAACAAGCTGATGTCGAGAGCATCCAAGTTAAAAATATCATATATATCATTGAAGCAACCCAAAAAATAGTCGTCACTGGTCCAAAAATTTTATTTCTTGTATGTTACAATGACTGAATTTTTGTTTTCTTTGCAAATATTGAGGTATAATTGATGGAGATCCATTAAAGCTTGCTCTCTCCTTCTTAGCTGATCTTGAGGCAGGAGGTTCTTGCCTTGTTCTTACTTAGCATTTGCAAGAGTCCAGGCTGACGCCACCTTAGGCTTCACCACTTTTTTAGTCATTTTGCCATCAACCTTCTTTGTTTTTTGTGTACAGTTGTTGTCTTATTTGACGGTGGAACAGTGACGACATTTTCACCTTACTCGATAGGTGCAGTGGAAACACACGCAACAACAATATTTGGATTATCTAGCGATTGAGAAATATGTGGCTAAGTATATGGAGGTTCAGTTGTAGAAGGTTAAGCACTATCTTGGCTTGCAACAATCTCAGCATTGACCAAAATATCAATCCATTTCCACTGTACCGTTAAGAGATGGGCAACGTGAAGGGTGGGGATTTCGTCATCCAGAGGAATAGGCAATGGGATGTCTTCCGCGTTGGAGTGCACAAAATCAATAGACACCACTGCAAATCTCTCATTTATCGGCAAGTTATGTATCTCATGTTGATATGGAAAAACCACGTACACCCCTTTCCACATCAATCTGAACCCATGGGGGCTTTATGATAAGCTTGCACGTGTTGGTTGGTTCAGTTAGCCAGCCGATGGGGTCATCCAAACCACTACAAGTCAATCGCTGCTCAACCTCTCTTAATGCACAACTTCTCTTTCTAGCACGAACAGAGCTATTATAGCTTGGTTTAGAAGGACAATTCTATGTTGAGCTAAGCTGCTCATGATATCTGTGTATAGATCCTTCTTGTTCTTCGCAGAGAACGCCTCCACATCAATTCCCTCGAACCTTCTTCGCTTCTTGTACATGTCAGCATTGTCCAAGAAACCATGCTTCTAGCCTTGCAAGTTAGAGGTGCCTTGCACGTGACCAGGGTGCTCTGGATTGCTAACAACAGTTGTTGGCTCATCGTGCTACCACACGGTAGTGAATGATCTTTCCAGCGATTGCACTACCAGATCTTTGACCTTCTCAGTCACTATCATTGCCTCGCTAGAGGTCCACACCACTTGATCACTCTCTGTCAGTCTCCCTTGGGCCCTTAGAAATGATTGCGCTCTACCAAGAAATTGTTGCCACATATTTTCTTTGCCCTCATTGGCCCTCTTGGCATCTTCGGAGCTTATTCCTAGATCGGAGCTCTTTCTTTACAGAGCTTTATGCCTTGAAATCAGCTAAGCTCTTCATTTTGAAAAATTGGTCCTAATCCTCCTTTTTCAGGAACATGTATTTTGCGATGGGATCAAGGTTTTTAGCAATGAACTTGTTGACAATGTTGTTTTTATAAGAGCTCCATAGCTTGTAGAGTGCACTTTTCTCCTCTCGATTGATATCGTTGAACTTCCTTAGGTTAAACGGGACGCTCTCCCATGCAATGAGTCCTGCAAGCTTCCTCAGGCGCTACAAGGTCACTTTATCTTTTTGTAGACCATTATTGTCAATCTCCTTGGCGGTTATCTTGTTCGTTGGCCACTTTACTTGCATCCTTAGCTTCTTGATTGCTAGCTCAACCTCATCGGCGGAGGTAGAAGACCCTACAGAGGAATGGGTAGATATATAAACATTAAGAGAAATGTGACATTATTGTTTCATTACAAAAATTAGCGAACGTACGACGCTAAGCTTTGAGCACTAATAGGCAAGGATAGGTCCTAAATCCCATCCGGGGATGTGCGACAAGGATAGGTTTTTTCTCTATTTCTGCTAGCATTGTTGGGTCGAGTAATTTCTGTCCAATTGTATTGAAGAAAAAACATAGACTCATTATTGCCTCTCTTACCTCCACTAGTAACACATTTCTTATTTTGACATCAATCATCTGAATCAGCATCACATGACAATTGTGACTCTTCATTCCATCAACCATCTTAAGCTCCTTCAAGTTGACAAGTTTGCTGATATTCGATGAGTAACTTGATGGAACTTTAATGCTATGCAAGAATTCACAAAACTCCTTCCTTTCTTTTCTAGAAAGGGTGATGCAAGATGGAGGCAAGAACCTATATCTATCTGTTGTGAATGTAGCTCCGGTCATAAACCCATCTCATGATGCACTCTATCATTCTCGTGATATTTTATTTTGCCTGGTATATTTAGCATTGTTCCAAGGAGACTGTCACACATATATTTTCTCAACATGCATTGTATTGATTGAATGGTGAACATCGACATATTTCCAATATTCAAGCTCTCACAAAATTGATTGCTTATTCCACATTCCATCACAACTTGTGGAAGGTCGTTTTCGCTTGCCGAGTATAACATTTTTGTCCTTTACCTGGTCATATACCTTTGTGCCTCTGTAATGCCTAGGAGGTCCACCTTTCTCTACGGAGCCATCAAACTGTAGCTTCATTCTTCTGTATGGGTGTTTAATTGGAAGAAAATGTAGATGGCGCATGTATACCGTTTTCTTAGAATCGTTCAACTATGTGCTTAATGTTTCCTCCAAGCACTATGGGCATGATTCACCTTTCTCTTTTCTTTGACCAGACAAGTTACGATGAGCAGGCAAATCATTTATTGTTACAAACAACACGGCATGTAGTTGGAAGTACCAAAAGTGTTCATATCATTGGTACTCATGGCAAATCTAGTATTCCTGCAATCATTAGAAAACCTTGGAAATGTGGTGTTAATTGTTTCCATCGAGCAGAATCTGCTGGGTATCGTATCATCGAGTCATTCTTATGACCTTATTTGTGCTACCTCAGTCGTTTTGACTCATTGGCAATTGCAAACATCAGCTTCAGACGAGGGATTACAGGGAAATATCATATCACCTTTCTCGGAACTTTCCATCAATTACACTCATCGTCCAATTCATTATCGTCTTTTCTATTCTTGAATCAATGTGTCCCACATGTCGTACATTTGTTAAGGTCTGCATACTTTCCACGAAATAGAACCTAATCATTCATACATGCATGTATTTTCTATCCAACCCTAGAGGACATACAATCTTCTTAGCACCATACACGGTGATAGGAATCTTATACTATTCTAGCACCAGGTCCCTTAACAAATTCAGTAATGCTTTGAAACTCATATCAGACCATCTATTTATTACCTTCATTTGTAGCATTGTCAAAAACAGTGTATAAGACCGTGTACTTTTCTTTGCAGCCAGGATATATTGGTGTTTTTGAGTCTCGTACAAGTTTTTGGAACTAGGAAACTCCCCTTTAGAATATGAAACTTGTTCCTCCACATTGCACACCATCTGATCAACATTATCCACTATATCAATATACTTATCTTTTGTGAAATCATCATGATCTAGAATTTCTATTATCTCAAAATTTGACGCCTTTATAATTTCTTTTCTAACTAACTAAAATACCGTAGGAGTGAAATAGATAGAAGAGACAACTCTAAGTCATGATATTCCATCGTACAAACAGGGATAGATTGTAAAGCTAAACAGTCCAGTGCATACTCATTTCTTCTAATACGAGAAACACAATGAAAAAATGCTCAACCATATCATAGAGTGTCATTTTTCCTATCTAGGTGTTTATGAATTTGACTATTTAAACCCTCACTTTTTTGGTTATAGTCTAGTCCATACTCATTTCTTCTAATACGAGAAACACAATGAAAAAATGCTAAACCATATCATAGAGTGTCATTTTTCCTATCTATGTGTTTATGAATTTGACTATTTAAACCCTCACATTTTTGGTTACTCTGTGCACCCAAAAAATACTTCTTTACAAAACAAGTTTCCCACAGCTTCCTTGTTGAGTACATCTTTGACAGCTACCTATGACACTTATTGCGCTTACTAATAATCTTGTGCTCAATTTGGAATTGTTTCGACTTCAACTTACATTTTGTAATACAACGCAGGTACATCAACTTCCTAAATACAGATACCATAGCTAGAATGATGAAGATATCACATTGCATTCCTCTCAATGTGCCAAGCACATAGACGGTGTGATGTGCTAGGAATAACTAATCTAATAGCCTTTTGCATTGAATGATTACCATTAGTTATTACTGATCTAGGTTCCTTTTAGTACATTGCAATTAATAGAGGTGCTTAGTAGTCCAACCGAGATTGCTCATCACACCAAAACAAATTCAACAACCGACATTCACTATTTGTCCAGTAATGGAAGAAAAATTATGAATCCTCATCTCGACGTTGTTTTATGTATTGCAATACTGAGTTTGCATCGCCATCTACAATCTTTCCCTTTTTATTCAATTAGGTAAGGTTATAAATATCCCTAAGTGTATGCCCCACATTTTGATAACCTCGGTAATGATGCTCCATAATATCCATAATATGATAATTCCTAAGACGTGTTGTCTGGTATGCTACAATCTCTTTCTTTTGATGTGGTGTGATTTTACGGTGTGAGAACAAAAATAACTTCATTTGGTCTTGCTAGCTCATGGTTTTGTGTATCAATGTACTTGTGCTCATACCACACATTCATCTCAAGATTAAGTTTAATAACAATCTCACAGGACATTTGAATCATGTCAAGTGCCTTAGTGTCCTTTTCATTTCTAGCGAATTGAAAAATGTTAATTCTCTGCTACCCTCCTTGGAGCATAAGAACTATCGACTTATAATTTCTTTGTTTGTAGAGTACCTAATAGTGCCCTTCCTTAAACTAAAGCCTTTATTGTTAGCAAATTTATTGAAAAACTCATATCCCTCATCCTCTTATATAAATGTATTCTGAACAATTTCTTCATACTTAGCTATCTCTTCTAATGTTTGGTTCTCAAGATGTTCATGATTATTATGAAATGCAATGATATCTATGTATTCCTACCTAGTGAACAAAAGAATGTGACAATTATTTACACAACAATGATCAAATAAACAATTTTTTAGTTGGGACAAAACACAAATACTTAGACATGAGCCTTTGGATAGAAATTGAAAACAGTGATAAGCATGTAATACTTACCCATGTGCACAGATGATTCAAGAGTCGTCTAACATGAAACAAGTCCAGCGACAAGACTCTATGGTTGGCATTTCATGGGGCGGTGGTTGGGTGCGCGCTAGACGATAAGGTGTGATCTGCCTCTACTGGATCCTATGCTAGAAAAATACAACTAGTCATTGTCTATGTCACCAACGTCCACTAGCTTCTGGCATGATGACCTACACCGTCTACATGCGGACACAACAAGACCTGATGGTGTTGCTCCTCTAGGGCACACGGTGCGATCGCTTGTGCCTTGTAATCATGTAATAGCGAAAGGTCTGGCCATCATATAACTACAGAACGATAATCACATCAAGCTTTCCATCTAATCACATCAGGATTCTAAAATTTCCTTATCTACAATCTCACTACAATGTGGGTCCATATAATTTATGATCTTCAAAACTAAATACAATTGCGAAAAATAGATTTCAACATTCAAAATTCATCAATTCCATATAGAAAAATCACATATTCAAACATAAAATAACTTTAGCACAATGTAATAATTTACATACAAAAAATTAGTGACAAAAACATGAATTACTATTAGATGAAACTTTAAAAATATTTAAGGATATTCAAAGCACCATGATCTATGAAACTATTAAAACTTGAAAAGATATTTTCAAATATTACTTTGCCTTTTATTTTTCATCACAAAGAGTCTCCAATTATGAAATATCAAAAAATAGATCAATCTATGTAAAACGCACATGTAAAACCATTGATTACAAGTGTAGGGCAAACCTTGTGAAACTAGGACGAATCATATCCCCTAAACCTTGGATCCTTTTTTAATATTATTTTTGTTTTATATTTGTTGGACCGGAAACGGCGACCAGAGGGGGGGTGAATGGGAGATTTTAAAATTTCAGGCTAAAAGTAGCCTTCTGTTTTAATACAGTCTACTGCGGAACAGGCTTCGAACAACCCTTCGAAGTTCAGGTTCGAAGTTGTTTGATGGCTCCGAACACAGGCTTCACAAGGGGTAAAAGTCCGAAGTCAAGCAGAATTCGCTCCACACACAACCCCCAAAAAACAACTCTGCTAAGTCAGTGCAGGCTCCGCACACAGGGTGCTTCGAGCAGACTTCGCACTTCACCCTTCGCAAGAGTGGACTACCCTCTGAGGACTTCGACCAAATACTTAGCGTCAGCAACTGGTGCTGGGCTTCGTACTTCGAATCTCTAAACGCACACTAACAGACTTCGCTAGGGGCTTCGTCACGATAAAAATACGGGGTTCGATCAGGGCTTCGCTAGTAAGCAGCGAGGTCTAGCCTCCTGTTACACAAAGCGAACGCACACTGAAAAACACACTTCGCACAAAACACCATTCGCCTAGACAGGCTTCGGTGCACTACAACTAGCGAGGTATGCAAGACAAGCTCAAGCAGAAAGACAACATAGAAGCAGGGCTTCGCTGCTTGAACAAGGAACACAGTAAAAGTGAACTCTCTGGATGAATACAGTATGCGGAGGCTAGTACAGGAGCTCAACAGTAAATGCTCAAAGTGTTAAATGTTACCTACCCAGCCCCCATATTTGTAGTCACACTTCACCCAAGTGAATTGACTACTTTACCCCTAGGGTTTACACCAGTTTTGTCTCTAAAGAACAGAGGGGTACAAAAGGTAGTCAACTTTATTCTGGAGGCTTCTCTGTCAGCTTTGCAGAGGGGACAGCGTCAGCTTTTTGCAGAGCAGACAATGTCAGCCTTTGCAGTCTTTGACCTTCCTGAAGCCCCCCTTCGCACACGAAGGGTGCGGTAGCTTCGGCGAGAAGCCTTGAGCCTGACGGCCTTCGCTTCACCGAAGTCAGCCTCCGATACAGTGACGGTTTTGAGCCGAAGCCGTCAAAGCCCTTGGGCCTTCGCACCAACACCCTCGGAGTGGACCACCACGGCTTCGCAGCTACTCCCAGCTCGAACTCCGTCAGTCCGTGTACCGAAGCCATGCATGGCCGAAGTACCACAAGTCATCCTTCACTCCGGAGCTAGCCTCGCTCCGAAGCCTTCCTCACTCTGAAGCCCCACCTTCGGAGTACCACCCTTCGAAGTCCCTCCTTCGTCCAAGGCCTCCGCATGAAGCATTCCATGAGCCCTTCGTCGCAGTGTCTCTCCCCGAGCACACTCCTCGACGAGCCTCACCCGGACCATGCCTTCGATGCACCTCGACTTCTGAGACCTTCGTCGGGTACCTTCGAATGTCTCCCTCCGAAGCACACATCGAATGCCTTGCCTCTGCTGAGGACTTGATCCACCATACTCCGAAGTCACTCCATCCGGAGTACCCTTCGAAGTGCCTCGCCTCCGAGGACTTTGTCTCGGAGTACCTTCACTCGGAGCCACGCTCCGCACTTACTGCCCTCTCCTGGCGCACCTCGACCCGAGGTCCGACCCAGACCCCTTCGCAGCCACCGTGACGGAGCTCCCCGCTCCCCTGGCATCAAGCCACCCGCTTGACCCAGGTTCACCTGCCGCGAACCGTCTGTCGCCTCCGCAGTCCCCTGCGCACCACAGACAAGCAGACAAGTGTATCCAGAACTCCGGAGACCTCTCCGGGTAAGCAACCTTCGGTACACACTTCGGTGTACCGCCCAAAGTACCGAGACCTTCGGTACAAACCCAGTCATCGTGTACTGTCGGACCCCTCCGACAGGCACACTCCGCTGCAATAGCTGCAACAACCAAACCACCGAACCCTTCGGTAAAACCACCTCCAAACACCTTCGGAGTTCCAACCTCCGAACCCCCTTCGGAGGTACCCCTTCGAACCAGAGTTTAAAAGCCTGTCAATCACTCATCACAAACACCGAAACCAACCCTTGGTTTCTCAATCTCCCCCTTGATGAGTGCATTGACAACCAAATTCAAGTTCAAGAAAATTTGAAAAATTTCAGCACACAAGTGACCATAAAAACTCATAAATGAGCCAAATCATGTCACTTGACAAAAGAATTTTCTTCCCCCTTTTCAAGACTAAAAGCCCCTTCGACAAATCTCCCCCTTTTCAAGATAAAAACTCCCCCTGAGTGATTTAATTGTACCCCCTTGCAACAAAGAACTCAAAATTTCTCCCCCTTTGGCAATGCAGGCATCAAGGAGCATGTAAAAGCTGCATTGCTTGGAAATGAGCAGAATTGCAAAGACATATAAAGCAAAAATATGCCAAAACTTAATACCAAATATCATGTGCTCAGCTCAATTTCAACTTTCTCTAAAAACATGATGACAGCATGTGATTTTGTCATTTTGAAATAAAAGCATCACCACTCAATCATGGTAACTAGACTTAGTAAAAGCAGCGACTGCGCAAAGCTAGTCAATTTCTACTTTAGACAAACAAGTCCAGTTCAAATGGAGCATGAAAAGCAAACTTGATGATCAAGAATTTTGTTGTTCTTTTTCATAATGCCAGGGGTTATTTGTTTGTCCACCTTATACTGTCCAATCAAGCCAAGCCTAGGCATGAAAGCCATCGGAAGCTTAAGGCGGTGATTTTGGCATACACTACACTATCCCAGTTCAGACCAATGTGCAATGACAAGCAGTCTAGAATAGAGTAGTGCGACAAACAAACCCACCTGGATCTTGTCACTTGAAGCATGCAAATCATGGAGTTTTTGATTTTAACTAAGTGAACCAATTTTTAGCACTTAATGAACATCCATGAGTAAGTAGAACAATTTTTCAAGTTGCAATTTTTAGCATCCAAAGAAAAGTGTCTTGCTATCAAGCAAATAAAAGATAGCTAAAGCAGTCCTGCCTATACATGCTAGATACAAGATTGAGCAGTGAGCATGATTTGAGTTTGGAAAGAAAACATCATGCACATTAATGTTTCAGATAAATTAAAAAGAGTTGAGCTGACACGATTTCATGAATTATAATCAGGCATATAAGTGCAAAAGATGTAAATGCAATTTCACACATAATGAGCATATGCAATACATTTAAAGACAGCTCCCCTCACAAAATGCCGTACGGATGACAAATACCAAGTTCCCCACGCAAGTAGGCAAATCGAGAAGCATCGAGGGGTTTAGTGAAAATATTGGCTAGCTGGTGTTGGGTATCAACATATTGAAGTTCAATATCACCCTTCTCATTGTGATCTCTGAGAAAATGATATCGCACATCAATGTGTTTGGTTTTGGAGTGCTGAACCGGGTTGTTTGCAATACAAATAGCACTAGTGTTATCACAAAAAAGTGGAACACTCTTATAATCTAACCCGAAATCCCGCAAAGTGGAAGCCATCCACAAAATCTGAGAGCAACAGCTAGCTGCAGCAACATATTCGGCCTCAGCCGTCGATTGTGCAACACTAGACTGTTTGTGGGAAGACCAGCAAACCAGTGATGTACAAAGAAAATGACAAGTACCAGAGGTACTCTTCCTATCAATCCTACACCCAGCAAAATCCGCATCGGAATAACCTCGAAGACATAAAGATGAAGACGTTGAATACCATATGCCAAATTCGAGAGTATGTTTGAGATACCTGAGTATGCGTTTTACCGCTTGGCGGTGCGAAGCTCGTGGTGAAGCCTGAAAACGAGCGCACAGACACACCGCGAAGTGTATGTCCGGCCTCACAGCAGTCAAGTAGAGGAGGGAGCCGATCATGCTTCGGAACTCCTTCTGATCTACGGCTTCTCCATCTTCGTCAGGATCCAATGCTACAGATGTAGCCATTGGAGTGGCGAGGGGCTTCGCATCTGCCATGTCAAACTTCTTGAGCAGGTCCTTGGTGTACTTCGTCTGGTGGACGAAAGTACCTTGTTTGCTTTGCTTGATTTGCAAACCAAGGAAAAAGGTGAGTTCACCCATCATGGACATTTCAAATTCCCTGCTCATGGTATCTGCAAACTCGGCAACCAAAGCATGAGAAGAGCCACCAAAGATGATATCATCCACATAAATCTGAACTAGAAGGAAATCTTTGCCATGCTTGAGAGTAAACAGGGTTTTATCAACTGAGCCCATCAAATACCCCCGCTCAAGCAGAAAAGACTTAAGTCTATCATACCATGCCCGAGGGGCCTGCTTGAGTCCATAAAGAGCCTTATGAAGTTTAAGGACTTTATGTGGGTACTTGGGGTTTTCAAAACCAGGGGGTTGTTTTACATAAACATCTTCACCTATGAAGCCATTAAGAAAAGCACTTTTGACATCCATTTGATAGAGTTTGAATCCCCGGGATGTCGCAAAGGCAAGCAAAATCCTAATGGCCTCAAGGCGAGCAATAGGTGCAAAAGTTTCAGTAAAATCAATCCCTTCTAGTTGAGAATAACCCTGAGCTACAAGTCTAGCCTTGTTTCTAATTATAGTCCCATCCTCCCCTTGTTTGTTTTTGAAAATCCATTTTGTTCCAATGAAATGAACATTTGGTGGAGGATCAACTAAAGTCCAGACTTGGTTTCTCTCAAAATTTTCAAGTTCCTCATGCATGGCATTGATCCAACTAGAATCAGAAAGTGCATGGCTAACATCTAAGGGCTCGAAAGAAGCAACAAAAGCAGAATTAGTGAAATGAGCGTGAGAACGTGTTACCCTTTGATCAAGCTCACCAATGATCTGCTCGGGAGGGTGCATCCTTTGAACGTGATGTGGAGCCTCGCGGCGGGATGTAGTCTCCCCCTCAACTTGTGCGTTGGAGTGGTCCAAGATGACCGATGTCGAGGTAGTCGCTTCGGGACCTTGTGCCGAAGTAGTCGAAGCGGGGTCGGCTTCGGGGGTTGACGTCGAGGGTAGTAGGGGTTCATCCTCGAAATTTTCGGGATCTTTTTCTTCGAAGATGGTCTGTTCCATGTCGTGTTTATTTGCCTGTTCAAATGTAGAACTAACAGAGGGGGTTGATTCATCAAAAGTCACATCACATGACTCGATGACAGTGTTAGTTTCCAAATTATAAACACGATAACAATGACCATGAGTAGTGTAACCCAAAAAGATCCCGTCAGAAGAACACGACTCAAATTTATCCAAATTACCACGTTTTAGGATAAAGCAACGACAGCCAAAAACTCGAAGATGAGTAACCTTGGGCTGTCTCCCGAAACGTAGCTCATAAGATGTCAAGTTTAAAATTGAGCGCAAGAAGATACGGTTTGAGATGTAACAAGCAGTGTTCATGGCCTCAGCCCAGAACTTTCTAGGAGTCCTATGCTCATCAAGCATCGTCCTAGCCATCTCAACCAAAGTGCGGTTCTTTCTCTCAACAACACTGTTCTGTTGAGGAACCCGCGGAGCAGAGAATTGATGTTCTATGCCATGCTTCATGCAAAAGTCAACAAAGAGACTGTTCTTGAACTCAGTGTCATTTCGAATGAATTTTAATGCACCAGGGAGTTCAGTGAAAAGTCTCAAAGCCAATCTCCGAAAGTGTGAAAACACTTCATCCTTGCTGGCAAGAAAGAAGACCCAAGAGTAGCGAGAGAAATCGTCGACAATAACTAGCACATACCACTTGCCGCCTAAAGAACTAACCCGAGAAGGACCTACAGTGTCCATATGGAGAAGTTCTCCGGGTTGTTCAGTCATCACTGTGGTGACTAGCGAATGCGAAGCAGCAATCATTTTTCCATGTCGACAAGGAGCGCAAACTAAATTCTTCTCAAACTTGAGCTTGGGCAATCCTCGGATCAGACCTAGGGCGCTCAGACGAGCGAGCAATTCAAAGCTCATATGCCCTAGTCTCCTATGCCACTTCCATAGCTCAGAAGTAGAATGTGCAACAAGACAATGAGAAGAACCAGATGACTCTGAAAAATCAGCTCCAAAAACTCTCCCAAATCTGAAGATCTTACACACCACAACGCCATCAGAATTGAGCACTTGCGAAGTATCACGATGAAATCGCACTTCGAAGCCCTCATCAAGCAACTGAGATACCGAAAGCAAATTGTATCCCAGGTTTTCAACCAAAGCAACATTCTTGAGAGTGAAATTCGAATTAATTCTTACCACACCTTTACCTTTCACTCTACTCCTTCGATTGTTGTCGAAGGTGATATGTTCCCTTTGCTTGGTTGTGGTGAGGCTGGAGAACCATGCTGCATCTCCGGTCATATGGCGCGAACAACCGGAGTCCATGATCCACGTGCCCTCCAAGCCTCGATCTGTCGCCTACACATGATAAGAATATCTCGATCGCTCAGTGCTGGGGTGAGTGAAAAAATGACGAGGCATCCAGCACTGAGTGACATGAGTAGTAGGCACAGAAAAAGTAGATGGTCTACGCACATGATAATCTGAATGATGCAAAGTGCGAGTTCTACCTACATGTTGTGACCGAACAACATGTCGAGGTCTCCTACTCTGACGAGGTACAAAGCTACTTGCCCGGGGTCTACCACCATATGGAACATGGTGAACACCTCGAGGAGCAAAACCTCTCCGAGAAGCACGAGGAGCCTCAAAAGTAGGACGATAGTAAAACTCAGACTCATGCATACCTAAAGATGGGTAATGAATGTCCTGGTATCTCATCGCCTGAGAGCGTCGCTCATCCTTGATGCGACGAAAACAGAACCCAACCAAATGACCCGCCCGCTGACAGTAGGAACAATGAAAAATTCTCCTAGGGGCACTCTCATGGGTCTTAGGAGAAATTCTCACAGGCTCCTTGGGCTTCTGTTGAGTGGTTTTCTTAGGAGGGATTTTCTTGGCAGGAGGAGTGGTTTTCTTTTGAGCTCGGGTAGGTTTCTTGGCTGAAGGAGTGTCTAACAAAGTTATCTCTTTCTCTAAGGTAGTGGATGAGGTGAAAACAATTTTGTTCTTACTTTCTGAAGAAATCCTCTCAAAACCCAAACCTAGAGCTACCCCTGCTCTGTCAGCACACATCTTGGTTTTAGCCAAGAGCAAGTCCATCCTACCCTTTCCCTCAGTGCATTTGTTAACCACGAAAAGAAGGTATTCATTTTCTGACATGAGGTTCTCAGTTCGCTCTCTAACGGTGCCTAGCTGGTCCTTAAGGGTAATGCACGTGTTACAAATAGGCTGCACATCCTTAGAACTACCGACCCTCTCCAATCTAGCCTCTAAATCATGAACATGTTTATCACGTAAATCAATGCTCTCGCGCAATAAAGAACAGTTCATGCATTCAATATTATCATGAGGTCTAGAATCCACCACCAAAAGCTGCTTCTGTGCAGTCTCAAGCTCAGAAAGAGTTTGAGCATGTACAGAACGCAACTGAGCAAGCTCACCCATGACTACAGAACAAGATTCACATTCAACATCATTTACTTTAGACTTAAGCATGGCATATTCAGTAGAAACAGATTCTAGCCTAAGTCTAAGGTCTTTTCTTTCTCTAGCGGCTTGCACAAGTAATATATCCTGACCAAGAACTACCTCATTTAGTTCATCTAGTTTAATCAAGAGTTGGTCAGAAGATAGTGGTACCTCAGATGAGTCAAGCTCATCGCCGCTGTGATCGCTGTCGGCCATGAAGCAAAGGCCGGTGAAGTCTCGTCCCTTCTTGTCCTTCTTGTCCTCCTTCCTTGGGGACTCCTCCTCAGAGCTCGACTCCTCAGTTGAGGAAGTGTCGATGTCGCTGAGAGCAGCAACAAATGCTTTGGAAGCGGCTTTGGCTACTCTCTTAGCCACCTTGCCGCGCTTGCCCTTCACAAAAGGCTTCCTCTCCTTTTTGTGGTATTTAGGGCGCTCACTCTCATCTCTCTTCTTGAGCTTGGGGCAGTTGGCCTTGATATGAGAAGTGTCGCCACATTCAAAGCAACCACTAAAACCACTTCTCCTCTGATCCCGTCTCTCATGATGAAAACGGGTGAACCTTCTAGCAATGAGAGCAAGCTCGTCATCATCCAGAGTGTCCACCTGCTCCTTTGTGACGGAGACCAGGGAGGACAAAGCAAAATCATCTGCAAGAACAAAAGTACCAGATGTGCTTGGTTCTGCAGCGGTGCCACGACCAGTGCTAGAAACCAATGCCAATGGCAGTGACAAAGAGCTTCTATGCACTGCAAGAGATGCCTTCGCAATCTCTGTGGACTTCAGCTTGCTAAAGAGCTCATCACAGGTCAATGTGTCATAACCTGCGGACTCCTCAATGCTGGATATCTTCACTTCCCATATGCTACGGTCAAGAGCATAGAGAAGTTTGATAGCTCTATCATGATCATTGTAAGCAAGCGTCCCGTTGGACCGCAAGTTACTCACTATAGCATCAAAACGAGAAAACATGGCATCTATAGATTCACCAGGTGCCTACACAAACAGCTGATACTGTTGATTGTATGTGTTTTGGCGCCTGGCCTTGATCTGTGTAGAGCCCTCATGAAAAATAGTGAGAGTGGTCCAAATTTCCCTAGCAGTCCTAAGGTGCTGCACCCTATCAAACTCACTTCTGCTCAAACCAATGAACATTATATTTCTAGCCTTCGAGTTGGCATTATACTGATCTTTCTCTGTTTGAGAGGTGCGAGTATCAGGGATGGAGTATTGTGAGTCCACAATCTCCCAAATTGCATTTCCTTGGCTTAGCAAGTAAGCCTCCATGCGCACCTTCCAGTATGCAAAGTCAGTCCCATCGAACAGAGGAATTTTACTAGCTCTGTCCATGTCGCCAACAGATCACAAAACCGGTTAAGGTCAACTGGTGATCTTAACCTGCTCTGATACCAATTGTTGGACCGGAAACGGCGACCAGAGGGGGGGGTGAATGGGAGCTTTTAAAATTTCAGGCTAAAAGTAGCCTTCTGTTTTAATACAGTCTACTGCGGAACAGGCTTCGAACACACCCTTCGAAGTTCAGGTTCGGAGTTGTTTGATGGCTCAGAACACAGGCTTCGCAAGGGGTAAAAGTCCGAAGTCAAGCAGACTTTGCTCCACACACAACCCCAAAAAAACAACTCTGCTAAGTCAGTGCAGGCTCCGCACACAGGGTGCTTCGAGCAGACTTCGCACTTCACCCTTCGCAAGAGTGGACTACCCTCCGAGGACTTCGACCAAATACTTAGCGTCAGCAACTGGTGCTGGGCTTCGTACTTCGAATCTCTAAACGCACACTAACAGACTTCGCTAGGGGCTTCGTCACGATAAAAACGCGGGCTTCGATCAGGGCTTCGCTAGTAAGCAGCGAGGTCTAGCCTCCTGTTACACAGAGCGAACGCACACTGAAAAACACACTTCGCACAAAACACCCTTCGCCTAGACAGGCTTTGGTGCACTACAACTAGCGAGGTATGCAAGATAAGCTCAAGCAGAAAGACAACACAGAAGCAGGGCTTCGATGCTTGAACAAGGAACACAGTAAAAGTGAACTCTCTGGATGAATACAGTATGCGGAGGCTAGTACAGGAGCTCAACAGTAAATGCTCAAAGTGTTAAATGTTACCTACCCAGCCCCCATATTTGTAGTCACACTTCACCCAAGTGAATTGACTACTTTACCCCTAGGGTTTACACCAATTTTGTCTCTACAGAACAGAGGGGTACAAAAGGTAGTCAACTTTATTCTGGAGGCTTCTCTGTCAGCTTTGCAGAGGGGATAGCGTCAGCTTTTTGCAGAGCAGACAATGTCAGCCTTTGCAGTCTTTGACCTTCCTGAAGCCCCCCTTCGCACACGAAGGGTGCGGTAGCTTCGGCGAGAAGCCTTGAGCCTGACGGCCTTCGCTTCACTGAAGTCAGCCTCTGATACAGTGACGGTTTTGAGCCGAAGCTGTCAAAGCCCTTGGGCCTTCGCACCAACACCCTCGGAGTGGACCACCACGGCTTCGCAGCTACTCCCAGCTCGAACTCCGTCAGTCCGTGTACCAAAGCCATGCATGGCCGAAGTACCACAAGTCATCCTTCACTCCGGAGCTAGCCTCGCTCCGAAGCCTTCCTCATTCTGAAGCCCCACCTTCGGAGTACCACCCTTCGAAGTCCCTCCTTCGTCCAAGGCCTCCGCATGAAGCATTCCATGAGCCCTTCGTCGCAGTGTCTCTCCCCGAGCACACTCCTCGACGAGCCTCACCCGGACCATGCCTTCGATGCACCTCGACTTCTGAGACCTTCGTCGGGTACCTTCGAATGTCTCCCTCCGGAGCACACTTCGAACGCCTTGCCTCTGCTGAGGACTTGATCCACCATACTCCGAAGTCACTCCATCCGGAGTACCCTTCGAAGTGCCTTGCCTCCGAGGACTTTGTCTCGGAGTACCTTCACTCGGAGCCACGCTTCGCACTTACTGCCCTCTCCTGGCGCACCTCGACCCGAGGTCCGACCCAGACCCCTTCGCAGCCACCGTGACGGAGCTCCCCGCTCCCCTGGCATCAAGCCTCTCGCTTGACCCAGGTTCACCTGCCGCGAACCGTCTGTCGCCTCCGCAGTCCCCTGCGCACCACAGACAAGCAGACAAGTGTATCCAGAACTCCGGAGACTTCTCCGGGTAAGCAACCTTCGGTACACACTCCGGTGTACCGCCCAAAGTACCGAGACCTTCGGTACAAACCCAGTCATCGTGTACTGTCGGACCCCTCCGACAGGCACACTCCGCTGCAACAGCTGCAGCAACCAAACCACCGAACCCTTCGGTAAAACCACCTCCAAACACCTTCGGAGTTCCAACCTCCGAACCCCCTTCGGAGGTACCCCTTCGAACCAGAGTTTAAAAGCTTGTCAATCACTCATCACAAACACCGAAACCAACCCTTGGTTTCTCAATATTATTTCATTACAAAAATGACACAAGCTAGTGGAAAATATACATAAATATATGTTAAAAATACAACTTTACACATATATTACGAGGACATCAAAATATCATATTTTAGAGTGATACCATAACTATGATGCATAACTCATAAGCTCCTAGCATAGTAATACTTAACAAAGTATATTAAGGAAACATAAAAGTATAAAACAAACTTACCCTCAAGTCAATAGTAAACAAATGATGCAAAATAGTTTTATTTTGTGACATAAAATTGAATGGGTGCTTAGAAGGGGCAGTTCGGGCCCCTATTTATAGAGCCTGGTTCGTCAATTGATCGGCCGAACCAGGCTGATGTAGCTGTTGTAGCAATTGTGTTAGCTACAGCACAGGTTTTGTATGTGTGTATATGGTGTGTAAAATGAACCTCGAATGGTTCTGTCAGAGGGAGAAAGGATTTATACTGGTTCGGACCTCCCCTAGGGGATAATAGCCCTACGTCCAGTTTGTGGTGGATTCGGCATAGTATGCCTCGGTGTGGTGTAGTGAGCTCTAGGGTTCCATGGCCCCTTGAGAAGCTATCCTGTTACAAGGGCTTGGCCCTGCTTTATAGGCACACAGGCCAAAGGAAAAGACCAAAATGCCCTCTATAAGTCCTAGGCTCATATGGGCAAAAAGGGGAAAAGGAGCTAGCTACGGTACAAAAGTGCTTTACAGCTTTACAGACATGTCAGACAACGTCACTTCTTGACCAGCTAAACGACATACTAGGGGCAGAGGGGCCCCTAGTATGGCTTCGACACTGCAGCGAGGCGTAGATATCTGCTAGATTCGGAGTAGGGGCCAGAGCTCTTCAAGCGGAGGCTGCAAGGGAGGCTTCAAAGTACACTCCGAAGTGGGCTTCGAAGTATACTCCGATCTGGGCTCCGAACTGGGACTCCGAACTGGGGTCTCGGAGACTGGCTCTGAGGGGCTCCAAAGGGAGCTCGAAGGTTAACTCCTGAACAGGGTTCGAGGGTTAACTCCGAACAGAACTCGAAGGTTAACTCCGAACAAGGCCCGGAGGCTAACTTCGAAGTTAGCCTGAGACTTAGCTTCTGGCAAATTTCAAGGGATCTTGAGGGCTTCGCTCTGGAGGGCTCCGAAGGGGTCCAGAGGCCTCGCTCCAGAGGGCTTCGAAGGGGTCCGGAGGCCTCGCTCCAGAGGGCTTCGAAGTGAACCTTGGGGCTTGGAAATAGTTTCTCTAGAAAGGAACAGGGTTCGACAGTGATGGGCTTCGGGTCGAATGCTGACGGAGGCTGACGTCATTTGGCCCCTGTTCAAGGGAAAACTTATTCCCCCAATAGTAGCCCCTCGCTTGCAGGCCTTCGGGACGAAGGGGTGCGTGCGCCCTTGGGACAAATGACCGAAAATTACAACTTCAGGGAAAATAGGCCTTTGGAGCTTGGACCGAAGGTGGCTTCGAAATGCGCAGGTAATAAATGCTTGCGTCAGCTGTCAGAATGACCTCGGGAGAATAAACTGACCCCGCAACGGCTATAAAATTGACCGTTACTGTGCGCCGGGCCGCCTCGCCTTCGCTGGAGGCCCACTTGCCAGTGGCTTCGGCCCACGAACCATCAGGATTTTTACCGCCTATAAATAGGGGTTTACCGCACACGGCTTCGGCACGCTTCTCATTTGCTTTCTTCTCAACGCATTGCACCCTTCGCTCTCTTCTCCTCCTTAGCTTCACGTGAAGCACCCCTCGCTAGCTTTAGCCCCTTCGTGCCGAAGCTCCACAAAATGCCGAAGAAGGTTGCTTCGAAGGCTTTGGCCTTGGGCTCGAGCTCGAGCTCCGCCCAAGCGCAGGCAGCGACAGCTACGACAGCGAAGCCTGCACCGAGGCAGCTGGGGCCAAGGGACCTTCGGTCGCCATCCGAAAAGTTTGAGCAGACGCTGGAAATGAGGGCCTCGATCTCCACAGAGGAGTCCGTCCGGAGGGCCTGCGAAGGAAGGATTGCTGCGAAGATTCAACTTAGAGTGCCGGAGAAGTCGAATGCTATACCAAGGCCTTGGGCCGACGAAGTGGTGCTGTTCGAAGCATTCTTCGAAGCCGGCCTCGGGCTGCCAGCAGTGGGATGTTGAGCGAAGTACTGAAGGCTTACAACCTCGAGCTTCCTCAACTCTCGCCCAACGCTGTGGCGAGGCTTGCTATTTTTGAATGGGCTATGAGGGCCGAAGGCTGCGAGGGCCGCGCCAACGTCTTCGTGGCCCTTCATGATGCCAACTGCCAACCAAAGCCAAGGGAGGGGGCAGACCACATCAAAAGGGCTTTGGCCTTCGGAAGTGTCAACTTCTAGCTTCAGAAGGAGTACCAAGATGCCTTCCCGGCGAGGGCCGCCAAAAGCAAATGGTACTCGAAGTGGGATCAAGAGTGGTTCTATGCCTCCGTCGGCGCGAACTCTCCCCTTTGGAGTACCAATGCACTTATCTCTTATCGGTGCGAAGGGGTGGTAAAGATGAGCCCCGAGACCCTTTGCTCGAGGATCTCGCTCCTTCGGAGGGTGGCCGCGAAGATGAGCATGAGGGACCTCGCGGAGGAGTTCATCACCCTCTGGCTCAGCCCCCTTGCGCGCTCTTGGCCGGAGGGGCTCTTCCAACCCTCGGGCCGAGGGGGCCTAAACGAAGTGGCATTTGAACGCCTCGGTAAGACCTCGAAGCTTTTCCACTTTCATACTTCGCCAAAAACTTTACTCTGACTTGGATCTTTATGAAGCCACTCTTGAAGTGAGGACTCCGGAGGAGGCCATCGCAGCGGCGGAGCATGTTGTTGGGACCCCGACAACGGAGGAGCAAGCCCAACGGCTTGCTTTGGTGGGGACTTGGGAGCATTGGAACAGGGTGTGGACCCTGCTCGGGTTTGAGGAGGTCCACTCTTTGACAGACTTCTCCCATCTTGTGCCTTCGACAACCGGCCCCAAGAGGAAAAGGGGGACGATGACGAGCCCGAAACTTCGAGGGCTCGGCCGGAGGTCCTCGCGACCGAAGCCTCTACTCCGGAGGAGGCAGCGGACGCGAACGTTCAAACAGAAGTGGAGCCAACAAGGGCTCCGCCGACAGCTACCGAGGTGGTAGCGAAGACCTCAATGGTGATGGCTTCGGGTGCGGAGGTCGACATGCAGCTTCGCAGCGAAGGGATTGGGGGGCACACATTGACCCTTCTACCTTTGAAGAAATCTCCGACGAAGGTAAACACTTCAAACATACTTCTCTTTTATATGTGGATTTTGACTTGAACTTTTTGCAGAAGAAGATGCTGGTGCGAGGCCCACTGTGCCGAAGCCAGCGGAGACCTTCGGCAGCAGCAGCAGCAGCTCAGAGTCTGACAGCTCCTCGTCTGAAGAAGACGAAGGCGGTGGCCACGACGAAGGGGACCCTCGAAGCGACGAGGAAGTCCAGGTGGTGGAATGAAGCCCAGCTTTGTCGAAGCCTGCGCCGACGGTTGCGGCGGAGGAAATCGTTCGGCCCTTGCTGCCGAAGGGGGTCGTGACGGAGGCGGCCCTCAACAACTTTTGTGAGGGCTGCGCAGCTGCGAAGGCAGGAGGCTTGGTGGCTCAACTCAGCCACTCGAACCCCATGGACCTCTTCATCAACGTGAACGAAGCCCTCATCCAGGTGAGCGAAGTCCTACGCAGCCTTCGAGTTATACTTTGGCCTTCGATCAACACTTATGATTTTCTTGAATTCTTTCAGGCCTTCGCACTGAACGCAGAAGCATCAACCTCTGCGGATAGGCGGATGATGTGCTTGGCGGAGGAGAAGGAGGCCCTCCGAAGCAAAGTCTCGGTGGAAGCCGAGAAGCGAAGGTGGACTGAAGCTTCAGCCGAGGCGGCGAGGGCCGAGGCCGACAAGGCTAGGGAAGCCTTGGCCTCGGAGACCGACAAGCTCCAAGTGGAGCTTCAAGCTGCGAAGGATGCCGAAGCCCAGCTGGCGAAGGTGAACTCCGAGCTTCGCCAAAGAGCTCAGCGCCTTGAAAGCTTTGTCGTTGGCAACATCGGCGAAGCCACCCTGAGCCTGACCGAGGTCCTACAACAAATAGGGACCGAGTGTCGGGCTCCGGACTTCGACGGTCAGGATCCAATTGGGGACCGCATTGCATTTTTGAAGGTGGTGGCTTCGATGGCGGAGCAATCCTTGAAGGGCTTCGCCTTGATGGCCGACCGAGTGGCGGGTCAAGGGGTGTTGCAAATGCTTCACGACGCGGGGTGCAACCACCTCGAAGCAGCAACCTCGGCGACCCCAGTGGCCTTCGGAGGCCAGCACTTGGTGACGCCTCCGGCTGGCGTCCGCGGAGCCTGGCGGCGACTTCAGGAGCCTTGGAAGGACCAAGGCTGCGAAGCAGTCCTCGAGCTTCAGAAAGCCCTTCGCCTTCGCCGAGCCAGGGCGCATGCCTCGCCAGCTCAGCCTTCGACGTCGGCACCTCCGCCTCCGAAGGTGTAGATCTCCTTAGGCTCCTTGTAATTCTTAGCTGTAGGCTTGTAAAAACTTATCAGTTTATTAATATGAATGCGGGGGTGCTTTATACCTGCCTAGGCTCAGTCTCCGAATGTTGACTTCGAAGTACTTGAGGACTCTGAAGAACTCCCCCAGTTATGGGCAGTCCTCGAGGTAGCTAGGTCCGAAGGCCCCCTCGGTTTAAACTTCCGAGGGGGCCTAATGGCGAAGCCATCCCCGAAGTAGTTCAGGATCTACTGGCCATTGTGAAGATGGAGTCCCTTCGGAGTTCTTCATCCTTGCCTTCGCAAACGGCCTTTGCAGGCGACGAAGCTTTAGACTTCTCTGCCTTCGACACGGCACCGCCTGCCTCGCAGACTTGGAGTGACCTGCAAAGTGGAAGACGAGGTCTGCCGACTTCGGGGCGTGGACGAACCGGACGTGGGAGAGCAGGCTCCGACGAGGCTTCGTCCAGCCGAGGGGGCCCTGGCCAAAAGAAGGGCAAGTAAGGGCTGGGTCCTCGAGCTCACTTTTTCTTAGGCTTAGACACAGACTACTCATAACTTTGTTTTCGAAGTGTATTTGCAACATACTTCTCAATTATCATTCAATGAATGGAGTTTGTTGTTTTTGCATACTTCGTCTGCATGCTTCGCATTGTTTGATGTCTTCGAATGTTTTTAGCTTGTCACGCTCGTACTGCGCATTACATTCGCACACTTCACATACATGCTTCCCCCTTGCTCGTGGCAGCTAGGGACTTAGTCGTTGCTGGTGCGGGCAATAAAAAATGCGAAGGGGTGCGCCTTTTTGGCGGCTTCGGATGCTTATAACACGTCGTGCGAAGGCCTCTTTTGGGCTTCGAACGCGTTAATTTGGAGCGAAGCAAGGCTTTAGCATAGCCAAATTAAGTGAAGCATGCTTCGGCATGCTTGGATTTGGATGTTGTGTGTGAGCAAGGCTCTGAAACACACTTAGATTTTAAGCGAAGCATGACTTCGAGATGCTTAGTTTTTAGATTAGATCACGTCACGCGAAGCGAGGCCTCGGTGCGTGTTCAGATAGCGAAGCAAGGCTTCTTGAGCTTGGTCCTGTGGTGAAAAGGATATTTGGTGTGGATTCACCGAACGTGCGATAAGTTGAGCCACCTTCGACTCTAGGTCACCTACGACCCTAGGCCACCTTCGACCCGGGGATGCATCAGGCCAGAGCCTGAAATCCCGGACTTGCCGAGCCGTCGCTCGGAAGTCTCAAAGCCCACTGCTACTGGCCCGGAGGCGCTGTGTATCCTTCGGAGGGATGCTCCGGATTTTGTAAAGCAAAGCCATGCTTCGAATTTTTAAATAAGGCGAAGCAAGGCTTCGGGTTTTTGATAAGGTGAAGCAAGGCTTCGAATTTTTAAAAGGAAACAAGGCTTTGATTTCAAAACGCGAAGCATAGCTTCAGTTTTAAAACAGGAAGCGAGGCTTTGACTTTTAATGAGATGGAGCAAAAGTTTGCTTTAAAGGCGAAGCAAGGCTTCGGCTTTAAGGCAAAGCAGAACTTCGATTTTATATTAATGTAATTGCAGATTGGTACATCGAAGTGGTACTTCGGATAGTGTACATACCTCATAGCCCCTGGGGCTTTGACGACCTTCGACATATGAAGTGAAGCCCCTTGCCAGAGGGTGAGCTCCGAAACGCGAAGGATGAAGGAAGGCGAAGAAGGCCTTCGAATTGCATCCGAAGCCCCTTGCCAGAGGGTGCGCGAAGCAAGAAAGCTTCGAAGCTCCCCCCTCAAGCGCACTTCGAATTGCAGATAGTGGCAGAGAACTTAGCTTTTAGGACTAAGATCCCCACGGACGGCGCCAACTGTTGTAGCAATTGTGTTAGCTACAGCACATGTTTTGTATGTGTGTATATGGTGTGTAAAATGAACCTTGAAGGGTTCTCTCAAAGGGAGAAAGGATTTATACTGGTTCGGACCTCCCCTAGGGGATAATAGCCCTACGTCCAGTTTGTGGTGGATTCAGCATAGTATGCCTCGGTGTGTTGTAGTGAGCTCCAGGGTTCCATGGCCCCTTGAGAAGCTATCCTGTTACAAGGGCTTGGCCCTGCTTTTATAGGCACGCAGGCCAAAAGAAAAGACCAAAATGCCCTCTATAAGTCCTAGGCTCATAGGAGCTAGCTACGGTATAAAAGTGCTTTACAGCTTTACAGACGTGTCAGACAACGTCACTTCTCGGCCAGCTAAACGACATACTAGGGGCAGAGGGGCCCCTGGTATGACTTCGACACTGCAGCGAGGCGTAGATATCTGCTAGATTCGGAGTAGGGGCGGAGCTCTTCAGGCGGAGGCTGCAAGAGAGGCTTCAAAGTACACTCCGAAGTGGGCTTCGAAGTATACTCCGATCTAGGCTCCGAACTGGGACTCCGAACCGGGGTCTCGGAGACTGGCTCTGAGGGGCTTCGAAGGGAGCTTGAAGGTAAACTCCTGAACAGGGTTCGAGGGTTAACTCCGAACAGAACTCGAAGGTTAACTCCGAATAAGGCCTGGAGGCTAACTTCGAAGTTAGCCTGAGACTTAGCTTCTGGCAAATTTCAAGGGATCTTCAGGGCTTCGCTCCGGAGGGCTCCGAAGGGGTCCGGAGGCCTCGCTCCAGAGGGCTTCGAAGGGGTCCGGAAGCCTCGCTCCAGAGGGCTTCGAAGTGAACCTTGGGGCTTGGAAACAGTTTCTCTAGAAAGGAACAAGCTTCGATAGTGTTGGGCTTCGGGCCGAAGGCTGACGGAGGCTGACGTCATTTGGCCCCTGTTCAAGGGAAAACTTATTCCCCCAACAGTAGCCACGTTAGATTGTTGCAGTGCCAAACGTTTATAGAGCCTGGTTCGTCAATTGATCGGCCGAACCAGGCTGATGTAGCCACGTTCGGTTGTTGCAGTTCCAAACGTGGCAACGGCTAGTGCTACGTCGACGCTGCAACGGTTAGCCCGGGCGAACGTGGGCACGTCACCATGTTCGGCATTTTATCGGCCGAACGTGAGTGATGTGGCCACGTTCGGCCAGGCTAACCGTTGGGGCGCCGATGTGACATGGTTGTTGCCACGTTCAGCACTGCAAGACCAAATCTAGCTGACGTGGCCATGTTTGACCGATGTAGTGCCGAATCTGACTGACGTGGCCACGTTCGGCCAATGTAAGGCCGAACGTGGCATGACGTGCCCCGTTCGGTAGTCCATCTACCAACGGGAGCCTATTTCTGCAAATTCTAAAAATCGAGTACTAGGTTTGGATTTTTTTAAAAAAATATATTATTAAAAAAATTTGTGCCGTATCAGCTCAGCATGCCATGGTTCGTCCTAGGCCCGACCGGCCCCGCAGGATACGTGCCAAGGCCGGCTATTGTAGAGGCGTGCCCGGCTGGCCGCTCATGCTCTGATGGCCTGCACGTTCGGCCATCATTAACTAGGCGGCCTGGTGTGGCGAGGCGCCCCGTGCTTCGGCTTGGAGCGCGGCCTCCTGGCGCTCTTTACTTGTCTCTCTCTGTCACATGGCTTTTTGCTATGTGTTGTAACAAGAAGTTCACTTTCTTGGAGCTCCCTGTTGATGAGGAGCCCAGGCATCATGCATGAGGCTGAAGGAGAGGAGGCGAGAGTTGAGTTAAGGAAAGGAAAGGTTGTGTTGTCTCCACTCTTCCCTGGTCCCTGCCATCGTTTCCCTTTAGGGGCGCATTTTATTCATGGAGCGAGTGTTAATCTTAATTTCTCACGGTATCGTTCAAAGTGCCCATATGAATGAGTACATGAGTTCAGCCAGCTAGTGCGTTGCTACAATACAAATTGCATCTATTATTACAAGAAGCCCTTGGCGTTGGGGTTAAGAATCGTAGTTCTGGAATTGCGATGCTTGAATTGCAATATAGATGTAATTTTATCACCATTACTTTCACAAGTTGACTCATGGATTCATGATGCTCTGGGCGCTGCAGAGATGAGGAAAAGCGCCTGGCGTTGGTCTGTTCCAACCACCATTTTCTCTATTTTGGCAAGAGATTGCAAAAGAGGCACACAATTTAAGTTGAAACCAGTGAAAAGGAGAAAAACAACCGAACACAACATATAATAAATAATAATAATAATATAGGTTCTTTTAGGTACTGGATTAGAGTATTGGACTAAACTATTATAGACCTATTAAGCTGAAACTAATCTATTTTAATCGTATACCAACACATGTAATTGTAAATAACCTTGGATTGCTGTACTGAAATGTTCATACACAAACACAACTGAGAAAAGGGTTGCATGGGCTAAGCAAGCACATCACACAATTCTCAGAGATTGAGAAACTAAAAAATGAAATGAATCTTGTCGAGTGAATGGCAACGGATACTTAACACTTTAGGATGAAGAAGCTTCGTCTTCAACTCCCTTCATGACAACGGAACACAGGACCTGCTTTGAGATGTGGGACTCAAGCTCTCGTGACACTTCTGCCAGTCTCAGATCGAAGTTGCTCCGGTGTCTCTGAGGTTTCGGTGACGGCGACCCCGAGAACCGCCTTCTTGGGCTTGACAGCCCTACCGTGGGCGATCCTGACAGCCAGCTCTTAGTGAAAACAGGCACGATCTCCTTCCCTGTCATGGTGTGCCTTCTCTCTGGGTTCAGAGGACCTCTCTTCGTCTCCACTGGTAACGGTTTCATCGGTGAGGTTGTTGTTGATGGCAGTTTTTGCCTGATTCGCTCGCGTGCGCGCTCAGCAGCTGCCATTGCCTTTTTCTTGCTCATCTTGATCAACGTCCATGGGTTGATCTGGATGTCATCCTTCCTTCTTGTTCCATCACTGGGTTCATTTTCGATCCGAATCGACAGCTTCCGTGTACTCTGTCATGTTTGGAATGGTATTGTTACCACCAATGTAGATTAACTGAAACTATTAACTAGTACTACTGCCCTAATGCAGAAATTTGATATGGTTCTCTTACTTCGTTTACATCATCTTTTCTGCAGAAGATCCTGGAGAAGAAAGACGGCCTTTCTGGTGAGTCAAAGTCGATACTCTCATCCGATGACGAATCAGAATCGTCGAAAGAGTCAAACGCCTGTGCAGCTTCTCTCATAGCAAGGATGTAATCATATGTCCTCATTCCCTGCAGTGAATCATAAGCAGATTACGTTCACAAGAATGAGATCCTTTTCATCCTGAACAGATAAATATTTGTTTTAGCGAAGTGCAAACCTTTCTTATAAGCACAACATGGAAGAAGAAGAGCTGACCCAGTGCTAGAGTGCTGTATAATGTGAAGATGACAAATACCATCTGCCCAAACCATCACAGAAAAGGTTGCAGCTTCATGGGTTAGATGAAGCAGTGAAAACTAATTGCTTATTGACAGGGATGCTATGTTCCTCTTGTTACGTACTGATAATGCCGCATGAGCTCCTTTGGGAAGCCTGATGTGAAACCTGTGCTCCATGTCCATTTTCAACCCTTTACTGTCGACAAAGCAGCGAACAAAGATTGCGATCGCTGTTCCTCCCTCAATAACAAGCTGATTGAGAAGATTGGTATGTTGTTTAGTTCTTTCTAGCAGAGCAAATGAATACTTGGTTGGATATGGAAAATTGAGTAAAATTATGTAACAAGCACGACGACAAATGTGTTGCCATTTGGCACCCACCATCAGCAGGACAAAGAACATTAGCAGAATAAATGATGCATAGTTCCTTCTCCCAATACAATTGTTCAGCCACTGTGTGAAATAAAGTGAACAATTCAGTCACTTGAACATTTAGATTTGAAAGAAGTCACACGCATTTATTTGGAAATGAGGAAAAATGAACATAGTCTAGGTGATTACCCTGCAGTGGTGATCAAATCCATCAACGCAGCGATCGCAGGTCTTGCAGTGCTTGCTGCGCAATTTCACCTGCAATTTAAACCCATACCGCTTTAGATTGTTCCATCTTGGTCACCGGAGTTCCGGATTAAATGATTATTTAAAAACAAACTACATTGCAATTCAGTTGAATTTATCGTCTCCTAAGTTCAGAAACCAATTAATTTGATTAATTTATCATATCAAAGTTCACATCAAACTAGTCTGAAATTCTTCAATTCTCTGAAACAAAAGAGCAGAGCAGCAAATGCAAAGGGCAGAGACACAGAGTAGAGGGAGACGAACAGAACAGGAGACCTCGCAATCACAAACTGGGCAGTACGAGATGTCGTGTCCGGCAGCGGCGTGAGGCGAGACGACGTCGTCAAGGCTGGTGAAGGCGAAGGGTAGCATGGGGTCGAGCTGGACGCTGGAATTCCACTGCTCGAGGTAGCTCCGCCGCACCAAGCGATTCATTACCCGGGCCTCCACCCGCAGGAGCAGCCGCGCCGCGTACCGCCACAGGATATAGCCGTACCGCAGCCTCGGCAGCTTCCCTCCACCGCCAGCGCCGGCGCGGCCTCTCGCAAGCTGCCGCCGCCTCTTCATTTTCTTGGCGTGCGTCCGGTCGGAGGGGTCCACCGCGGTGCAGCGCACGTAGAGAGCCGCCGCTGCCGCGGCCTGGTGGTCGGCGCGACCAGGATCGATCCCGTCAGTGCGAGAAGAGAGAGGGAGGGAAAGGGCGACGACACGGCGTACGTACCGAGAAGGAGAAGACCACCAGGAGGGTGTTACCGGCGACGGTGCTGCCGAGGTAGGGCCCGAGAATGACGTAGAAGACGGCGACGAGGACGGCGAACACCGCCATGCCCACCAGCTGCATCACGCGCATAAACAAGAACCGTGGGGTCAGAAGTTAGAAACCACATCTCCACCAAGCCTAGGGGGAGAACAGCAGGGGCGGCGGCGACCTGGAGCGGATGGAGCGGGAGCTGCCAGCCGTGCCGCCGGCGCCATTGCGGCCACGCCATCGCCGTCGTGGAATCACCGCGCCCCATCGGTGAGATCTGTGAGTCGATGTGGACACGTCACCACTCTGCTTTGCTCTGCTCTGCTCTCCTCTCCTCTCCGATTCGAGTGAAGCGGGGCTTGTGAGGTATGTCTGACATGTCGGGTAGAGGAGGCAGCACGCAGCAACGGTCGGCTCCATCCAACGGCTTTCCCAATTCCCATCGGTTTGAATTTCGAATCGGCCGGAGGGCGCTCAAGCGCTTTTTTTTTGTTTTAAAAGGATGATTCACAGTATTGGACAACCATTGTAGCGTCTAGTATTGATTTTAGGGGTTGTTTGATTATTAGACACACTTTGTTATAGTTTGATATATTTAAGAACATTCTCAACAGAATCTTCAACCAGCTTTCCAAATAAAATTTTAGCAATTCGAATGAAATAAATCAGACCGATCAACAAGAAGAGGGGGCTTTGACAGTGATTTCTAACTCATCCTGTGATTAATGAAAATCATCTTTTGGAATATTAGAGGTTTGGGAAGTGGGGGGAAGAAGAGAATTCTTGCTGAGTTGATTAAGGAAAAATTATGTGATTGTATTTGTATTCAAGAAACGATGAAAGAGAGTTTCAAACAAAGAGAATTGGATTTTCTGTGTGGTAATAAAGATTTTTGGTGGTTAACCAAATCGTCTCAGGGGCGGTCAGGGGGTTTACTGTTGGGGGTTAACCTTGATCGGGTGAACATCCAGAATGTGGATCAGGGGGCCCATTTCATTAGTGTGAGTCTAACTATGAAAGATACTAACCATTCGTGGGAGCTCATAAATGTGTATGGCCCTGCTCATGAAGAGGGCCGGGGGAGTTTTTTACAGGAATTAACACAGAAGATGATCAATGCTCAGTGGCCGGTGCTTATGGGGGGTGATTTTAATATGATTAGGAGGCCAGAAGAGAAGTCTAGGGGGGTTCCGAGTGATAAATGGATGAGAGCTTTCAATGAGTTTATCGATAACGCGGCGTTAAGGGAGCTAAGGCAAATTGGAGGTAAATTTACCTGGACCAATAAGAACAATCCTCCTACCCGGGAGGTGCTGGACCGAGTGCTTATGACGGGTAATTGGGAGAATTTATACCCTTTAGCCTTACTGTATAACCTTCCGCGGGTTGGGTCGGATCATAGTCCGTTACTTGTTGATTTGGATAGGAAGAACAAAAAAATTAGAGGGGGCTTCAAGTTTGAGAATATGTGGTTGCAGCAGGAAGGTTTTAAGGATTGGGTGATTAGATCGTGGCTGAAAAGAGTCCAGACAAACGTTATGGACCACTGGCATATGGTTAGTCAGAGTCTTCGTAGAAAGATGAAGGGTTGGGGGGCTAACTCAATTAGTCAGTTGAAAAAACAAAAGAGCTCGCTCAGGAAAGATCTGGAAAATTGGGAACAAAAAGAGCTGAATAACAACATGACTGATGAGGACTGGGAGTGTTTTTATAAGGTTGAGGAAGATCTTATGTCGATTTATCAGCAAGAAACAACATATTGGCACAATAGGAGTGGTCAACAGTGGCTGCTAGAAGGGGATTCTAATAGTGGTTTTTTTCACAAAGTTGCGAGTGGTCGAAAAAGGAAAGCTTCTATCCTATTCCTTGAGGATGAAGGGGGGAGTATTGTCGATGAAGGGGGATTAAATCAGCACGTATACTCTTATTACAAGGATCTGTTTGGCTCTGTACAGCCGTCGGGGATCCATTTAATGGATTCCATGTGGAGGGATAGGAGGAGACTTACTAAAGAGGATAGTGATCAGTTGGTCACTCCTTTTACATGGGATGAATTGGATGCGGCGATTAGATCGATGAAGTCTAATTCTGCCCCGGGTCCGGATGGTCTGTCAGTGTCTTTCTTTAAGGCGTTTTGGCCACAGCTTCGTCCTATTTTTAAAGAAATGCTAGATTCTCTGATTGTGGGTAATGTGAATTTATCTAGACTGAATTATGGTGTGATTATTTTAATTCCAAAACTGAAAGATGCGAAGAATATTAAACAATTCAGACCAATTTGTTTGCTTAATGTGTGCTACAAGTTGATTACTAAGGTCATTGCTAGCAGATTGGCTAGAGTGGTCACCAAGGTCATTGATCATAGGCAATCTGCTTTCATCCCAGGGAGAAACATCTTGGAGGGGGTTGTGACTATTCACGAAGTCATTCATGAGCTCAAAGTAAAAAATCAAAAAGGGGTGATTTTGAAATTGGATTTTGAAAAGGCATATGACAAAGTTCAGTGGGGGTGTTTAATGGAGGTGTTCCGGAGGAAAGGATTTGATACTAAGTGGATTAGGTGGATGGACCAAATTATCAGTGGGGGGAGAGTGGCTGTGAACATCAATGGGGAGGTTGGGGGGTACTTTAGAACATACAAGGGGGTTAGGCAAGGTGATCCTCTGTCTCCGTTGCTCTTCAATTTGGTCGGGGATGTTCTTTCAGAAATGTTAGTAAGAGCAAGTGAATGTGGTCATCTAACGGGGGTGGTTCCACATCTCGTTGAAGGGGGGATTACTCATCTGCAGTATGCAGATGATACTATTTTGATGATGGAAATGAGTAAACAGAACCTTGTGACTATGAAGTTTTTATTATTTTGTTTTGAGAACTTATCGGGGATGAAAATCAACTATTTGAAGAGCGAAGTGTTTGGGGTGGGTTTAACTGACGCAGAACTGGATATGGTGTCGAATATTTTTAACTGTAATAAAGGATTTTGGCCTATGAAATACTTGGGGATGCCGATTTCCAGTTCGAAACCGACTAAGAGAGACTTCGAGGGGATTGTTACTAAGATCGAAAAAAGGCTGGCATCTTGGAAGCATAGGCAGCTGTCGTATGGAGGTAGAATGGTGATGGTTAATGCTTGTCTCAGTAGTATTCCGCTCTACACGATGGGTGTTTTCTTGCTTCCTGAGCACATTTATAGGAGGATAGACTCGGTCAGATCACGGTTCTTTTGGGAGGGGATTGATAATAACAGGAAATACCATATGATGGCTTGGCAGGCTCTTTGTGCTCCCAAAAACATGGGGGGAATGGGTTTCATGGACATTAGAAGCATGAATCAGGCAATGCTTTGTAAGTGGATTTATAATTTGGAGAATGGTCATGAAGGGTGCTGTTATGATCTATTGAGGAAAAAATACAAGTTGGATAGGGGGGTTTTACAAGCGAAGGCTAATGGGGGTTCCTTTTTCTGGAAAAATCTCATCAAATGCATAAAGTGGGTCAGGTTGGGGTGTGGTTTCCATATTGGCTCTGGGCATAAGGTGTCTTTTTGGCATGATGTTTGGGAGAGTGAGGTTCCCCTCAAGATCAGGTTTCCTGAGTTTTTCCAAGTATGCTCCCCTCCTGACGCCACAGTTGCAGAGACGGTGGTGGATTTTGAGAACAACGTTCTTTTTAGAAGAGCGATGAGGATGGAGGATATGGATAGTTGGAATGAATTTGCGTCCATTTGTAGGCAATATGGGGGGAGTGAAGAGGGTGATAAAATTATTTGGCTTCTAGATAAAAAGGGGTTTACAACCAATTCGGTGTATAATTTTATCGTTGCTAGGGGGTGTCGGATGTGGATAGTATGAGAATATGGAAGAGTGGTTTGCCTTTAAAGGTTAAAATCTTCACCTGGCTTGCGTTAAAGGGTAGGATTCAAGTAGGGGAGCAGTTAAAAAAGATGCACTGGAAGGGTGATCCCTTATGTAAACTCTGTGGTAGGCCGGAAACAGTGGACCATCTCATCTTTGAGTGTCACGTTTCGCAATTTGTGTGGTTGTTTGTGGTGAACTCTTTGGGGTGGAATTTCCCGCACTTGAGCGTCAATGGTTTTTTGCATATGATTGATGAGCTTAGGGGGGCCTCCAAGAAGGCGATCGCAATCCAGTTTATGGGCGCGATTTCTTGGACTATTTGGTTGATGAGAAATGACTTTATCTTCCGAAACAAAATTTGTACTAACGTTTTTCAGGTTATTCATAAGCTAATAGCTTTTCTCACCCAGTGGATCCAATTGGTGTCAGCGCGGCTAAAGGAGGAGACTGCCCGCTGCCTCAGCTTGCTCCGTGCTCGACTTCATCAGCTCATCCGACAAGCTTGAAGCAGTCGGTCGGTTTTGGCAAAAAGAGGACTGTCGTTCGTAGCAGGACTTGATCTTGGGCTCGTAGCGTTTCTGTATTTTGGTGTGGTGGTTCAGCTCTGTAATGCTCTGGACATGATAGTTGCCTTGCTGGGACTTAGATGTTGCTGTTGGGTTAGGTTGTTTTGGGGGTTCAATCTCTTATGCTGGTTTGTGTGTGCTTTTGTGTAAGTCGGTATCCCCGACATCAAACCGTTTACCTTCTGCTTTCCAATAAAGCAGGGTACTCCATGCTCTGGAGGTACCTTTTCTCAAAAAAAAAAAATTAGCCAAAATTGGCAGGCCAAGTTCTTTGGCTAACCATGCACCGCTGCCGAGACTTGTCGAGGGACCCAGGGGCGGAAATAAAGGGGCACGTGCCCTCTACTGCTAGCCCAAAACCCCCTATTTAGCTATGATGGATATGTATGCTACTTCTAGATTTCTTTGCTCAGTTGGTCAAACCGAATATCTGCCGCATGTTGTGATAGATATTCATATATAGCTAGATCTAACTGTGCTAACACTGTGAGTGCAAGTGATAGTGACTGATGATATTGCTCCTTATTGCCGCTCAGCTAGCTGGAGGCCTAGAGCAGAAGAGATGGGGAAATGACAGCTTTGACATAAAAGATTAATTATTTGAGTTAAAAAGTAAGAGCATAATGATTTCAGATCAGGTCACTTTGATGTGGTTCATAAACTTGACATCTCTATGTTTTAAAATATTTCATTACAATATTGAGATAATTGAAGGAATTGTGCCCAAGATAATTATGGGCAAATTAGAAGTTCCTATTGACACTAAAACCTAACGGGCAAAGCGCCAAGCGCACTGACACAGATCCAACGATCTAAAAGTGTGTGGATACCTAGAAACAACCCTAGACGTGACACGGCGCCGACATCACGTTCCGACGACCCTTGATAGTGACAAGGGAGGGTGGAGTCAACAGACAATTAAACAATATAAAATATTATTCAATTAACCGAGTTGTAGATTAAAAATACCCAACCGGCCAAATTAGGGCCGGTTGGACCAAAGTCTAATAGGCGGTTAGACCGGCCAAGGTAAGCCGGTCAGGCTGACGCTATAACGCCGGTCAGACCGACGACGCAGAGGGTTTGGCCGAAGGGGGGCTTTGGCATAATCCGCAAAGGGATGGTCGCAGGAGTCTCCGGACCTCAGCCTTTGGTCGGTCAGACCGAAGGGTAGCCTTCGGTTGGAGCGGGAAGTGGCCGAAGGGAGTCTCCGAAGGACACTCCGGCGCCTGTTGCGAAGCACTCCCGGACCAATGCGCAAAGCCCGATCGGACCGGCCGTGTACTGCCGGTCAGACCAAGGCATGCCAGCGAGTCAAATGACCGTGCGGCACGGGCCGATCAAACCGGAGGGGTGCCGTCGGTCAGACCGACAGCCTCTGAAGGTTGTTATCCGGACTCCGGCGACCGTCTCAACGGTGATGGATGGAACCAAAACTCTTGGGCGATGAATATCGCATGAAAAATACTGCAAGAAACACCAAGAGATCAAAGAAATTCAGCCAAGAGACCGAATTACCAATAAAAACCGATAAAACCGATAAAACCAATAAAAATATGTTACGTGAATGAAAAAGATAATTCATAAGCAAAACAACAAGACTTACCATGATTACGACGTGTCGGACGGATGGTTTATAGCGCAAACCAGCAAAGATGTACGTGCTAAGCTAAACCTAGGGCAAGGAAAGTAGATTGAATGTAAATGCGATTCAAGGTAAATAATAGATTGGATCTATTAGGGTTTATGGGGAGCCCTTGTATTGGCATTGCCCCTATATTTATAGGGGTTGGACATGACGTGCCTAGACTCTAATTGGACTTAGATACGAATCCAAGTCATCAAAAATTAATTTGAGATAAAATAGTCTCGAAATCAGCTAATCTGAGTCGAATACAGAATTGGGCCAGTCTGACTGAGCCCAAATGGCCGGTTGGACCGACCTATGCCAGGTCTAGGCTTATTTTTGGTCCAATTTACTAAAATTTATATTTTGACAAATTTAATCATTAATGTCATTTTTTACTATCAACACATGCCCCCTGTGTTTTGGCAAACTTTAGTGAGCGAAAAGCACAACGAGCTAAGGGCGATATGCTTCATATAGGCCTTTAGACACTTCAAGCGTTTTGCCACACACTTGGGAAGTACTTTTTAAATACCTATCATTCAAAGCTCTACGAAATCGCTCTTCTTGCTGAGACTCTAGCAAATATGAATTACCTGGAGCGATTTCAATAACTCTAAAAGGATCTTCCCAACTAGACGACCATTTACCAAACTTTGGGCTTTTAGTGCCTAAAGGCAAAATCGTCTTCCAAACCAAGTCACCAACTTGAAACGATTTTTCTCTCACTTTCTTATTATAAGCTCTAGCCACTCTTCTTTTGTCTCTTTCTATAGCCTCTAGAGCCCTTAGTCTCTTATCGGTCACCTCTTTCAAATTATCCTTCAAAAGGGTTTTATACTCATCGACTAATAAGCCATCTTGCTTAAGAAACCTTAAAGAGCCAAAAATCACCTCTACGGGTAAAATGACTTCTTGTCCATACACTAACTCATATGGACTTACCTTGGTGGCGCCATGCTTTGCAACTCTACATGCCCATAATGATTCAGAAAGCACATCATGTCACCTTCTAGGAAACTCTTCAATCTTTTTCTTAATAAGCTTAATCACAATTTTATTACTAGACTCAACCTGACCATTAGCCTAAGCATAGTATGGTGAATAGTTTATCAACTTTATACCATAAGATTCTGCAAAATCACATACTTCTTTAGAAACAAATGAAGCACCCTGATTTGTAGTAAAAGTTTGGGGAATACCAATCTATGTATAATGTGCTTCAAGATGAAATCAATTACCTCATTTTGCGTCATATTCTTGAGAGGCATGACCTCAGTCCACTTGGTGAAGTAATCTGTAGCCATCAACACGAACTGATACCCTTTTGAAGAGGAAGGATGTGGGGCCCCGATTTATCAAATCGAGACATTATTGAATTTCCAAAGAAAAACAATAATACAAGAGGTTCATCATGCGACAATCGTACATACGACAGTATTCATGGTGCGCAGACCATAATTATTACATCAGAGTTTAATAAAAACGATAAAAATAATTAAAAAGCATGACGAACGCCTTCTTCAGGATCTTTCTTCTTGACTGGGTCGCTACTCCAGACCGTCTTCGTAGTAGGCATCCTCTGTGGGGTCCAACGGGTATGAGTACGAAAAGTACTCAACAAGCCACCGCAGATGCAAGTAATAATGCGAGGTAATAACAAGGGAAGGATCATGGCTCAAAGTGTGGAAAAGTACATTTTCAGTCATTGCATTTAATGTAATCAAATTTTATCATGCGGAAATATAAACATGAACATCAACAACATCATCTAACTCGAGGAGTACGTTTTACCTCCTCGCACAACAGTCCTTACATGTCAAACCATCATGCACATACATATTCAAAGTAAATTAACTGTGGGATGTCACGCAACCCGCCCTTGACCGTGGGCTCGACTTTTCGAAAAGATTTAAGACTCTGATCAGAGATGTACTACTGTACCCACAAGGCACACACTCATCCCAAACGAGATGACCCATACCACGGGAACTCGTGCCAAAACCTCAGCATGAAATGCTCCAAGCGATAACCACCCGCTCTAGGTTTCGCCGGCGCGCCGGGCCGCATCCCGGCTAACGTCGCACCCCCTTTTGCGCCACATTGGTACAAGCCACCCGCAGGTGCTGCTTGACCCATCTCTAAATGGTGGCCTCGGTTTGGAACACTACATACCTTAGTTAGGACTTACCCATTAGACTTGTGGTTAGTACGGAAGTGTATTGCAACGGATCTGTTGGACCGGAAACGGCGACCAGAGGGGGGGGGGTGAATGGGAGCTTTTAAAATTTCGGGCTAAAAACTAGCCTTCGGTTTCAGTTCTGTCTTCTGCGGAACAGGCTTCGAACACTACCTTCGAAGGTCTGGTTCGGAGGTACTTCGACACCTTCGAACACAGGCTTCGGAGGAGCAAAAGTTCGAGGCCAAGAAGACTTCGCTCCACTCACTACCCTCGAAAATCTACTCTGCTAAGTCAGTGCAGGCTCCGCACACAGGGTGCTTCGAGCAGGCTTCGCACTTCACCCTTCGCCAGAGTGGATAGCCCTCTGAGGACTTCGACCCAGTTCTTGGCAGCAGCAACTGATGCTGAGCCTCGTACACGAAGGTCTACACGCACACAAACAGACTACGCTAAAGGCTTCGACACAGGAAGCAAAACGGGCCTCGATCAGGGCTTCGCTAGTAACCAGTGAGGTCTCGCCTCCTGTTACACAGAGCGAACACACACTGACAAAACACACTTCGCACAAAAACAGCCTTCGCCTCAACAGGCTTCAGTGCACTACAACTAGCGAAGTATGTAACGCGAGCTCAAGCAAAAAGCACAAAGAAGCAGGGCTTCGCCGCTTGAACAAGGAACACAAAATGAATTGAACTCTGGATGAATACAGCGAGGTATGATGCAACAGGAGCTCAACAGTAAATGCTCAAAGTGTTAAATGTTACCTACCGAGCCCCCATATTTATAGCCCACAGTTCACCCAAAGGAAATGACTACACTACCCCTAGGGTTTACATTGATTTTGACTCTACAGAACTAAGGGGTACAAAAGGTAGTCCACCTTTATTCTGGAGGCTTCTCTGTCAGCTTTGCAGAGGGGACAGTGTCAGCCTTTTACAGAACAGACAGTGTCAGCCTTTGCAGTCTTTGACCTTCTGGAATCCTCCCTTCGCACGCGAGGATGCGGTAGCTTCGGTGAGAAGCCTAAAGCCAGATGGCCTTCGTTTCGCCGAAGTCAGTCTCCGATACAGTGACGGTTTTGAGCCGAAGCCGTCAAAGCCCCTTGGGCCTTCGCACCAACACCTCCGGAGTGGACCACCACGGCTTCGCAGCTACTCCCAGCTCGAACTCCGTCAGTCCGTGTACCGAACCCATGCAGGCCGAAGCACCTCAAGTCAACCTTGCTCCGGAGCTAGCCTTGCTTCGAAGCCTTCCACCCTCCGAAGCCCCACCTTCGGAGTACCACCCTTCGAAGTCCCTCCTTCGTCCAAGGCCTCCGCATGAAGCATTCCATGAGCCCTTCGTCGCAGTGCCTCTCCCCGAGCACACTCCTCGACGAGCCTCACCCGGACCATGCCTTCGATGCGCCTCGACTTCTAAGACCTTCGTCGGGTACCTTCGAATGTCTCCCTCCGGAGCACACTTCGAATTCCTTGCCTCCGGAGAGGACTTGATCCAACCAACTCCGAAGTCACTCCATTCGGAGTACCTTCGAAGTGCCTCGCCTCCGAGGACTTTGTCTCAGAGCACCTTCAGCCGGAGCCACGCTCCGCACTCTCTGCCTTCACCTGGCACGCCTCGACCTGAGGACCGACCCGGACCACCTTCGCAGCCACCGTGACGGAGCTCCCCGCTCCCCTGGCATCAAGCCTCCCACTTGACCCAGGTTCACCTGCTACGTTCGTCCGTCGCCTCCGAAGTCCCTGCGCATCATCGACAAGCAGACAAGTGTATCCAGTACTCCGGAGACCTCTCCGGGTTAGCAACCTCCGACACACACTCCGGTGTACCGCCCAAAGTACCGAACCCTTCGGTACGAACCCAATCATCGTGTACTGTCGGACCCCTCCGACAAGCACACTCTGCTGCACAGCTGCAGCAAGCAAACACCGAACAGCCTCCGGTAAAAGTACCTTCGAAACCCTTCCGGAGGTACCCTCCTCCGATCACCTTCGGAGGTACCCTCCTCCGAACCCCCTTCGGAGGTACCCTTTGAACAGAGGGTAAAAAGCCTGTCAATCACTCATCACAAAACACCGAAACCAACCCTTGGTTTCTCAATCTCCCCCTTGATGAGTGCATTGACAACCAAATCCACGTTCAAGAAAATGTAAAAATTTTCAGCACACAAGTGACCATAAAACTCAGAAAAGAGCCAAATCATGTCACTTGATAAAAGAATTTTCCTCCCCCTTTCTCAAAAGAGTAAAAAGCCCCTTCGGCAATAAAAACTCCCCCTGAGTTAAATTTAAATTTTTCCTTTGGCAACAAAGAACCTTCTTCCTCTTTATGTCAAATTTGCTCCCATTATACCCCTTGCGGCAGAGAACGAGGAATTTCTCCCCCTTTGGCAATGCAAGCATCAAGGAGCATGAAAAAGATGCAAAGCTTTGAATTGAGCAGAATGACAAAGACATATGAAGCAAAAATATGCCAACAGTAACACCAAGGATCATGGGCTCAGCTCAAATTACTATTCTCTAAAAGCATGATGAAGCATGTGATTTGATCATTTTTTGAAATAAAAGCATCACCACTTACTCAAGGAAACTAGACAAGTAAGAGCAAGGACTGCGCAAAGCTAGTCAATTTCTACTCTAGACAGACAAGTCCAGTTCAAAATAGAGCTTGAAAAGCAAACTTGATAAACAATGAATTTTGTTGTTCTTTTCTTAGTGCCAGGGGTTATTTGTTTGTCCACCTTATACTTCCCAATCCGGCCAAGCCTAGGCATGAAAGCCATAAGAAGCTTAAGGCATAGATTTTGGCATACACTACACTATTCCAGTTCAGACCAATGTGCAATGGTAAGCAGTCTAGAATAGGATAGTGCGACAAACAAACCCACCTAAATCTTTTTCACTTAAAGCATGCAAATCATGGAATTTTTGATTTTAACCAAGTGTACCAATTGTTTGGTACTTTATGAAGATCCATGAAAATTGAGAACAATTTTTCAAGTTGCAATTTTTAGCTTCCAAAGAAATGTGTCTTGCTATCAAGCAGATAAAAGATAGCTAAAGCAGTCCTGTCTAAACATGCTAGATTCAAGACTAAGCAGTGAGCACGATTTGATTTTGAAAATAAAACACCATGCACATGAATGTTCCAGATGAATCAAAAAGAGCTTAGCTGACATGATTTCAAGAATTATAAGCAGGCATAAAAGTGCAAAATATGTAAATGTAATTTCAACACAATTAGACAAAGGCACATCCATCTAAAACAGCTCCCCCTCACAAAATGCCGTAAGGATGACAAATGCCAAGTTCCCCACGCAAGTAAGCAAATCGAGAAGCATCGAGGGGTTTTGTAAAAATGTCGGCAAGCTGGTGTTGGGTATCAACATAATGAAGTTCAATATCACCCTTCTCATTGTGATCTCTGAGAAAATGATATCGTACATCAATGTGTTTGGTTCTGGAGTGTTGAACCGGGTTGTTTGCAATACAAATAGCGCTAGTGTTATCACAAAAAAGTGGAACACTCTTATAATCTAACCCGAAATCCCGCAAAGTGGAAACCATCCACAAAATCTGAGAGCAACAGCTAGCTGCAGCAACATATTCGGCCTCAGCCGTTGATTGAGCAACACTAGACTGTTTGCGGGAAGACCAGCAAACCAAGGAAGTACCCAGAAAATGACAAGTACCAGAGGTACTTTTCCTATCAATTCTACACCCAACAAAGTCCGCATCGGAATAACCTCTAAGACATAAAGATGAAGACGCTGAATACCATATGCCAAATTCAAGGGTGTGTTTGAGATACCTTAAGATGCGATTAACCGCTTGGCGGTGCGAAGCTCGTGGTGAAGCCTGAAAACGAGCGCACAGACACACTGCGAAGTGTATGTCCGGCCTCGTGGCAGTCAAGTAGAGGAGGGAGCCGATCATGCTTCGGAACTCCTTCTGATCTACGGCTTCTCCATCTTTGTCAGGGTCCAATGCTACAGATGTAGCCATTGGAGTGGCGAGGGGCTTCGCATCGGACATGTCGAACTTCTTGAGCAGGTCCTTGGTGTACTTCGTCTGGTGGACAAAAGTACCTTGTTTGCTTTGCTTGATTTGCAAACCAAGGAAAAAGGTGAGTTCACCCATCATTGACATTTCAAACTCCCTGCTCATGGTATCTGCAAACTCGGCAACTAAAGCATGAGAAGAGCCACCAAAGATGATATCATCCACATAAATCTACACTAGGAGGAAATCTTTGCCATGCTTGAGAGTAAACAAAGTTTTATCAACAGAGCCCATCAAATACCCTCGCTCAAGCAGAAAAGACTTAAGTCTATCATACCAAGCCCGAGGGGCCTGCTTGAGTCCATAAAGAGCCTTATGATGTTTAAGGACTTTATGTGGGTACTTGGGGTTTTCAAAACCAGGGGGTTGTTTTACATAAACATCTTCACCTATGAAGCCATTAAGAAAAGCACTTTTGACATCCATTTGATAGAGTTTGAATCCTCGGGATGTCGCAAAGGCAAGCAGAATCCTAATGGCCTCAAGGCGAGCAACAGGTGCAAAAGTTTCAGTAAAATCAATCCCTTCTAGTTGAGAAAAGCCCTGAGCTACAAGTCTAGCCTTGTTTCTAACTATAGTCCCATCCTCCCCTTGTTTGTTTTTGAAAATCCATTTTGTTCCAATGAAATGAACATTTGGTGGAGGATCAACTAAAGTCCAGACTTGGTTTCTCTCAAAATTTTCAAGTTCCTCATGCATGGCATTGATCCAACTAGAATCAGAAAGTGCATGACTAACATCTAAGGGCTCGAAAGAAGCAACAAAAGCATAATTAGTGAAATGAGCATGAGAACGTGTTACCCTATGATCAAGCTCACCAATGATCTGCTCGGGAGGGTGCATCCTTTGAACATGATGTGGAGCCTCGCGGCGGGATGCAGTCTCCCCCTCAACTTGTGCGTTGGAGTGGTCCAAGATGACCGATGTTGAGGTAGTCGCTTCGGGACCTCGTGCCGAAGTAGTTGAAGCGGGGTCAGCTTCGGGGGTTAACGTCGAGGGTAGTAGGGGTTCATCCTCGAATTCTCCGGGATCTTCTTCTTCAAATAAGGTCTGTTCCATGTCGTGTTCATTTGCCTGTTCAAAAGCAGAACTAACAGAGGGGGTTGATTCATCAAAAGTCACATCACATGACTCGATGACAGTGTTAGTTTCCAAGTTATAAACACGATAAGAATGACCATGTGTAGTATAGCCCAAAAAGATCCCGTCAGAAGATCGCGACTCAAATTTATCCAAGTTACCACGTTTTAGGATAAAGCAGCGACAGCCAAAAACTCGAAGATGAGTAAACTTGGGCTGTCTCCCAAAACGCAGCTCATAAGATGTCAAATTTAAAATTGAGCGCAAGAAGATTCGGTTAGAGATGTAACAAGCAGTGTTCATGGCCTCAGCCCAGAATTTTCTAGGAGTCCTATGCTCATCAAGCATCGTCCTAGCCATCTCAACCAAAGTGCGGTTCTTCCTCTCAACAACACCGTTCTGTTGAGGAACCCGTGGAGCAGAGAATTGATGTTCTATGCCATGCTCCATGCAAAAGTCAACAAAGAGACTATTTTTGAACTCGGTGCCATTATCGCTTCGAATGAATTTTAATGCACCAGGGAGTTCAGTAAAAAGTCTCAAAGCCAAGCTCCGAAAGTGTGAAAACACATCATCCTTGCTGGCAAGAAAGAAGACCCAAGAGTAGCGAGAGAAATCGTCGACAATAACTAAAACATACCACTTGCCGCCTAAAGAACTAACCCGAGAAGGACCTACAATGTCCATATGGAGAAGTTCTCCAGTTGTTCAGTCATCACTGTGGTGACTGGCGAATGCGAAGCGACAATCATTTTTCCATGTCGACAAGGAGCGCAAACTAAATTCTTCTCAAACTTGAGCTTGGGCAATCCTCAGATCAGACCTAGGGCGCTCAGACGAGCAAGCAACTCAAAGCTCATATGCCCTAGTCTCCTATGCCACTTCCAAAGCTCAGAGGTCGAATGAGCAACAAGACAATGAGAAGAACCAGAAGACTCTGAAAAATCAGCTCCAAAAACTCTCCCAACTCTAAAGATCTTACAAACCACAACGCCATCAGAATTGAGCACTTGCGAAGTATCGCGATGAAATCGCACATCGAAGCCCTCATCAAGCAACTGAGATACAGACAGCAAATTGTATCCCAGGTTTTCAACCAAAGCAACATCTTTGAGAGTGAAATTCGAGTTGATTCTTACCACACCTTTACCTTTCACTCTGCTGCTTCGATTGTTTCTGAAGGTGATATGTTCCCTTTGCTTGGTTGTGGTGAGGCTGGAGAACCATGCTGCATCTCCGGTCATGTGGCGCGAACAACTGGAGTCCATGATCCACGTGCCCTCCAAGCCTCGATCTGTCGCCTACACACGATAAGAATATCTCGATCGCTCAGTGCTGGGGTGAGTAAAATAATGACGAGGCATCCAGCACTGAGTGACACGAGTAGTAGGCACAGTAAAAGAAGACGGTCTACGCACATAATAAACAGAATGATGCAAAGTGCGAGGTCTACCTACATGCTGTGAATGAACAACATGTCGAGGTCTCCTACTCTGACGAGGTACAAATCTGCTAGCCCGAGGTCTACCACCATATGGAACATGGTGAACACCTCGAGGAGCAAAACCTCTCCGAGAAGCACGAGGAGCCTCAAAAGCAGGACGATAGTACATCTCAGACTCATGCATACCTAAAGATGGGTAATGCATGTCCTGGTAACTCATCGCCTGAGAGCGTCGCTCATCCTTGATGCGACGAAAACAAAACCCAACCAAATGACCCGCCCGCTGACAGTAGGAACAGTGAAAAACTCTCCTGGGGGCACTCTCATGGGTCACAGGAGCAACTCTCACAGGCTCCTTGGGTTTCTTCTGTGTGGTTTTCTTGGGAGGATTTTTCTTGGCAGGAGGAGTGGTTTTCTTTGGTGGATGGGTAGGCTTTTTGGCTGGTGGGGTGTCTAACAGAGCTCTCTCTTTCTCTAGGGTAGTGGGAGAGGTGAAAATAGTTTTGGTCTTACTGTCTGAAGGTATCCTCTCAAAACCCAAACCTAGAGCTACCCCTGCTCTGTCAGCACACAATTTGGTCTTGGCCAAGAGCAAATCCATCCTACCCTTTCCCTCAGTGCATTTATTAACCACAGAAAGAAGGTATTCATTTTCGGACATGAGGTTCTCAGCTCGCTCTCTAGCAGTGCCTAGCTGGTCCTTAAGGGTGATGCAAGTGTCACACACAGGCTGCACATCCTTAGAACTACCGGCCCTCTCCAATCTAGCCTCTAAATCATGAACATGCTTATCACGTAAATTAATGCTATCGCGTAATAAAGAGCAGTTCATGCAATCAATAATATCATGAGGTCTAGAATCCACCTCCAAAAGCTGCTTCTGTGCAGTCTCAAGCTCAGAAAGAGTTTGAGCATGAACAGAACGCAACTGAGCAAGCTCACTCATGACAACAGAACAGGACTCACATTCAGCATCATCAAATTTAGACTTAAGCATGGCATATTCAGTAGAAATAGTTTCTAGCCTAAGTCTAAGGTCTTTTCTTTCTCTAGCGGCTTGCACAAGTAATCTATCCTGACCAAGCACTACTTCATTCAGCTCATCTAATTTAATTAGTAGCTGGTCAGATGATAGGTTTACCTCAGATGAGTCAAGCTCATCGCCGCTGTGATCGCTGTCGGCCATGAAGCAAAGGCCGGTGAAGTCTCGTCCCTTCTTTTCCTTCTTGTCCTCCTTCCTTGGGGACTCCTCCTCCTCAGAGCTCGACTCCTCAGTTGAGGATGTGTCGATGTCGCTGAGAGCAGCAACAAAAGCTCTGGAAGCGGCCTTGGCTACTTTCTTAGCCATCTTGCCACACTTGCCCTTCACAAAGGGTTTCCTCTCCTTCTTGTGGTATTTAGGGCGCTCACTCTCATCTCTCTTTTTGAGCTTAGGGCAATTAGCCTTGATGTGAGAAGTGTCACCGCATTCAAAACAACCACCAAAACCACTTCTCCTCTGATCCCGTCTCTCATGATGAAAACGGGTGAACCTCCGGGCTATGAGAGCAAGCTCATCATCAGCTAGAGTGTCCACCTGCTCCTTTGTGACTGAGACCAGAGATGACAAAGCAAAACCATCTGTAAAAACACAAGTACCAGATGTGCTTGGTTCTGCAGTGGTGCCACGGCTAGTGCTAGAAACCAATGCCAATGGTTGTGGCAAAGAGCTTCTATGCACTGCAAGAGATGCCTTGGCAATCTCTGTGGACTTCAGCTTGCTAAAGAGTTCATCGCAGGTCAAAGTGTCATATCCTGCGGACTCCTCAATGCTGGATATCTTTACTTCCCATATGCTACGGTCAAGTGCATAGAGAAGCTTGATAGCCCTATCATGATCACTGTAAGCAAGCGTCCCGTTGGACCGCAAGTTACTCACTATCGCATCAAAGCGAGAAAACATGGCATCTATAGATTCACCAGGTGCCTGCACAAACAGCTGATACTGTTGGTTATATGTGCTTTGGCGCCTGGCCTTGATCTGAGTAGAGCCCTCATGAAAGACAGTGAGCGTTGTCCAAATCTCCCTAGCAGTCCTAAGGTGCTGCACCCTATCGAACTCACTTCTACTCAAACCGATGAACAGTATATTTCTTGCCTTGGAATTGGCATTATACTGATCCTTCTCAGTCTGAGAGGTGCGAGTCTCAGGGATGGAGTATTGTGAGTCTACAATCTCCCAAATTGCATTTCCTTGGCTTAACAAGTAAGCCTCCATGCGCACCTTCCAGTATGCAAAGTCTGTCCCATCGAACAGAGGAATTTTACTGCCTCTATCCATGTCGCCAACAGATCACGAAACCGGTTAGGATCAACTGGTGATCTTAACCCGCTCTGATACCAATTGTTGGACCGGAAGCGGCGACCAGAGGGGGGGGGGGGGGGTGAATGGGAGCTTTTAAAATTTCGGGCTAAAAACTAGCCTTCGGTTTCAGTTCTGTCTTTTGCGGAACAGGCTTCGAACACTACCTTCGAAGGTCTGGTTCGGAGGTACTTCGACACCTTCGAACACAGGCTTCAGAGGAGCAAAAGTTCGAGGCCAAGAAGACTTCGCTCCACTCTCTACCCTCGAAAATCTACTCTGCTAAGTCAGTGCAGGCTCCGCACACAGGGTGCTTCGAGCAGGCTTTGCACTTCACCCTTCGCCAGAGTGGACAACCCTCTAAGGACTTCGACCCAGTTCTTGGCAGCAGCAACTGATGCTGAGCCTCGTACACGAAGGTCTACACGCACACAAACAGACTACGCTAAAGGCTTCGACACAGGAAGCAAAACGGGCCTCGATCAGGGCTTCGCTAGTAACCAGTGAGGTCTCGCCTCCTGTTACACAGAGCGAACACACACTGACAAAACACACTTCGCACAAAAACAGCCTTCGCCTCAACAGGCTTCGGTGCACTACAACTAGCGAAGTATGTAACGCGAGCTCAAGCAAAAAGCACAAAGAAGCAGGGCTTCGCCGCTTGAACAAGGAACACAAAATGAATTGAACTCTGGATGAATACAGTGAGGTATGATGCAACAGGAGCTCAACAGTAAATGCTCAAAGTGTTAAATGTTACCTACCGAGCCCCCATATTTATAGCCCACAGTTCACCCAAAGGAAATGACTACACTACCCCTAGGGTTTACATTGATTTTGACTCTACAGAACTAAGGGGTACAAAATGTAGTCCACCTTTATTCTGGAGGCTTCTCTGTCAGCTTTGCAGAGGGGACAGTGTCAGCCTTTTACAGAACAGACAGTGTCAGCCTTTGCAGTCTTTGACCTTCTGGAATCCTCCCTTCGCACGCGAGGATGCGGTAGCTTCGGTGAGAAGCCTAAAGCCAGATGGCCTTCGCTTCGCCGAAGTCAGTCTCCGATACAGTGACGGTTTTGAGCCGAAGCCGTCAAAGCCCCTTGGGCCTTCGCACCAACACCTCCGGAGTGGACCACCACGGCTTCGCAGCTACTCCCAGCTCAAACTCCGTCAGTCCGTGTACCGAACCCATGCAGGCCGAAGCACCTCAAGTCAACCTTGCTCCGGAGCTAGCCTTGCTTCGAAGCCTTCCACCCTCCGAAGCCCCACCTTCGGAGTACCACCCTTCGAAGTCCCTCCTTCGTCCAAGGCCTCCGCATGAAGCATTCCATGAGCCCTTCGTCGCAGTGCCTCTCCCCAAGCACACTCCTCGACGAGCCTCACCCGGACCATGCCTTCGATGCGCCTCGACTTCTGAGACCTTCGTCGGGTACCTTCGAATGTCTCCCTCCGGAGCACACTTCGAATTCCTTGCCTCCGCAGAGGACTTGATCCAACCAACTCCGAAGTCACTCCATTCGGAGTACCTTCGAAGTGCCTCGCCTCCGAGGACTTTGTCTCGGAGCACCTTCAGCCGGAGCCACGCTCCGCACTCTCTGCCTTCACCTGGCACGCCTCGACCTGAGGACCGACCCGGACCACCTTCGCAGCCACCGTGACGGAGCTCCCCGCTCCCCTGGCATCAAGCCTCCCGCTTGACCCAGGTTCACCTGCTACGTTCGTCCGTCGCCTCCGAAGTCCCTGCGCATCACCGACAAGCAGACAAGTGTATCCAGTACTCCGGAGACCTCTCCGGGTTAGCAACCTCCGACACACACTCCGGTGTACCGCCCAAAGTACCGAACCCTTCGGTACGAACCCAATCATCGTGTACTGTCGGACCCCTCCGACAAGCACACTCTGCTGCACAGCTGCAGCAAGCAAACACCGAACAGCCTCCGGTAAAAGTACCTCCGAAACCCTTCCGGAGGTACCCTCCTCCGATCACCTTCGGAGGTCCAACCTCCGAACCCCCTTCGAAGGTACCCTTTGAACAGAGGGTAAAAAGCCTGTCAATCACTCATCACAAAACACCGAAACCAACCCTTGGTTTCTCAGGATCCCTCAGACCGGTCCTTATAGTGCCCCGGGTGGTACCGACCAATGCCCTAGCTTGCACCCGGAACCCACCATTCATACACTCACAACCACAAATCATCACCGACACAATTCCATAGATAAGAAACAATGAGGATCATATAGTAGAACCATGTGCCACGACTCATCTTTATCCTATAGCGATCGTGTCAATACATTGGACACTAGCTAATAACATTAACCATGTGGTGACACGGAGGTTAGGCGAGATAGCATGGCTTGGGTTGCACATCAAGGTCGGGGGATCCTAAATAAATATATTGTAAGGGTTCATTTGACTAATGCATGTATAACCTATGTGTTTTAGTGATAGATTAATAAAACATGTGTTCAATATGCTCAAAAGATTGGTTTGGTGACTTGCCTTGTTCAGCGAAGGGTGAGGGAGGAACTTCTGGGAAATATTCCGACTCCTCGGGGACGTCGTAGTCTTCCAATATAATTAAAGTAAAATAAAATAAATACAACATTCAATTAAACAATATAAAACCACACAACAAGCACATAGGTTTAAATTGGTTTAAAGAAGATCAAGTTATGGTACCTCTGAAATTAATTTTATAAATCATTTAAAAGAAATTATAATGAATTGTTGTCCTTGGTACAAAAGGGGTTTTAAAAGTGCTTAATCTCATCTTAAGTTTTCTAATTAATTTAAAATGAATGGTATAGAGAATACTTAGTGGTTTTTAGTATATAAACAGAAGGGAATAAATATAAACTTTACTGAAGTTTAAATATTTGAAATTGTATTTTAATCCTAAGGGCATTTGAATACCTATTTAAATAAACATGAAAAGTTCAAAGTAAACCTATTGTTTTTATTGAATGAACATGTAGAGAATAAAATTATAAATTTTCTGAAATTGAAATGACAATTTTTAGAGTTCAAATGCGCCAGATATGAATTTTACAAGTTTTAAACATTTTCTGGAATTTATTTCTAAATTTAAATCCCCTCGGGTCCACGGTGAGCCAAGCCCACGGTGAACCCGCGCACTGTGCACGTGGTCCGGCCCAATCTGGACCGTTGGATCCAGATCCAATGCGCGATGGCGAGGCGGGGTGCTTAAGTGATAACAGACGGCCAGGATTAAAACGGGCGAAAGGGTACCACGTGGACGCACGGGATCGAACGCGGGTTTTAAATACTAACGGACGCACGAGATTAAAACGTACCCCTTCACCGAGATCTAACAGATCAGATTAAATCGCACGCGGGAATTAATCGTCACCATCGGATCCAGATCGCACGGTCGCGCATGAATCTGACACGGCACGGGTACTCAGCCCGTGCCAGTCATCTTCTCCGGCGACGGCGAGCGGGCCAGACGCCACGGCGAGCGATGGCGGTCGAAGCTAGGGCCTAAAATGGAAAGAGGGCGACAAGGGGGTCACGAGGGTACCCTTGCGGTGACGAACGGTCGATGGAGCGAGGCCGGCGACGAGCGGAGGCGGTGAAGGCGTTCGGGTCCTCAGCGGCGACGGCGATCCAACGGGTTTCATCGACGACGGAGTGGTGGCCGAGGTCGGTGAGGTCCTGGCGGTCACGGCGGTGTGGTCGGCGCGGACGGAGAGGGGCTCCGGTGACGGCGAGCGACGGCTAGAGGACGGGCGGCGGTGTTGAGCTAAAATCCGAATGGAGGGCGTTCTGTGCGTTCTCGCAGTGTGTGAGCGTGGGGGTGAAATGCGGGTGGCTAGGGAGTTTAAATAGGGCCATCGGCGAGGGCAGAGAGGGCGTAATCTACGGTGGCCGGGAGTAAAGGCTCTCTTCAACGCCGACGAGCTCCTGCCATGCATGCGAGCGCTTATCCGGGGGCGATGACGCGGTGAAATAAAGGGGGAAACGATCGGGAGAGCGCGGGGAAATCAATGCCGACGAGTAATTAAGGAGAGGGGGCCGGCGAGAGCGAATCCGAGGTGGGGCTAGGGTTTCTGCCGGCGAGGGGGGGATTTGGGGGCGGATCTCGCGGGGAAGACGGGTCCGACAGGTGGGCCAAGGTGGTCAGCGGGTGCGAGCGCGCGAGATAGGGGGCTGACGGGTGGGGCTGAGGCGTCGGGCGCGCGCGCGAAGAGGGGAGGGCTCGCAGACAGGTGGGGCCTGGGTGTTAGTCCGAGCGCGTGGGAGGGAGTGGGCTGGGTCGGCCGGGAGAGAGGAAAGAAGGAGAGGGAGCAAGTTACTGTTTAAAATGTTTTCTGTTTAAAAATAATTGCAGAAATTGGTTTAAAATAATAAGGCTACTTCCAAGGTTGATAAAAATTTATAAAAATTCTCAAAAATATATTTTGGCCTTGGGAGTTTATACAAAAATTTTCAGCTCCTGGTTTGGTCATTAACTCTATGTTGTAGTTCAAAATGGTATAGAAGGGTATTTAAAAGTATTTTCAAAATAATAAAATCCAGGAAATTGAATTAATTAATATTTTTATTCCTTTGAAAATTTGGGGTGTTACAAAGGATAAATTTGGCCGATGAAGTCCAAGGCCCTACCTCGGAATGACCATGGTTTGATAATAGGATTAAGTAAAGATGCAAGAGCTAGCTGAATATTACCAAACCTTTGACATGCTTCACATCCTCTATAGTACTTAAAACAATCCTCAGTTATAGTTGGCCAATAAAAACCCACTCTTTTGAGCATCCAATTTATTTTCTGGGCCAACTGATGAGTACCACAAAGATCCTCATATACTTCACCCACAGCAAGTTTAGACTGATCGAAATTCAAACTTTTCAAAAGTACTCCATCAATTGTTTAGCGATACAACTCATTATCAAGCAATACAAATTTGAACACCTGGCGCCGAACTTTCCTAGGATCTTTCAAATATTGAATAATTGGAGTTCTCCAATGATCCTTGTGATTTCCTGAAGTACTCGCCAAAGCCTCATTTGAATTGGTGTTCAAACTAAAAACATTGGCTTTCACCACGTGCCCTAAACTTCCCTGATGCAGGTCGGTCAGACCGACCATAGAGGGCCGGTTAGACTGGCCATTACCGGACGACTGGCATAGGGTGGTCAGACCGGCCTAGCATGGCCGATCAGACCGACCAGACACCGGTGGTCGGACCGACCATGTCAAGCTGGTCAGACCGATGTGTTCTGACTTGGATAATGAAATAAAGTCAAGCATCAGTTTTTCTTGTGCGAAAAATTTACCTCTTTTAATTTGGTAACTAGATGTTTGCTGAGCCAAGTCATTTGCTACTGAATTAGCTTATCTAGATACATGTGAAATCTCAAAATCATCAAAATGTCTAGACATTTATCCAAATAACTATTTAGCAAACCATTAAAACATTGAGCATCCTTAGCTACTTGTTGAACTACTAATAATGAATCACCATATGCATGAACATATTTAACACCCATGGAGCTTAACAATTCAAGTCCTAGTAATATGGCTTAATATTCAGCTTGATTATTAGTACAAGAAAATTCTAACTGGGCCGAGGTCTCAAAACTCATACCACTAGGTGATATGAGCACAACTCCAACACCTTGGCCATTTTGCAAGCCAAACCATCAAAGTAAAGTTTCCATGGTATTACCTCAATCAGAGCAGTGCCATTACTCCAATTGACATCTACATGGTGAACAACTATAAAATTTGCAACGACATGGCCTTTCATAGCTTTCAGGGGTTCATAAGCCAAATCGTACTCAATTAAAGCGTAATCCCACTTTCTGATTCTCCCACTAAGAATCGGCTTTTGCAACTTGTACTTTATAACATCAATTTGACAAGTAACAATACATGTGCCAAATACAATATAGTGGTGAAGCTTGGTACATGCATAGTAAAGTGATAAACATAAACGCTCTAAAAATACGTACCTCGTCTCGACATCCAATAGGCGGCGACACAAGAAGGTGATGATGTACTCCTTTCCCTCCACTTCCTGAGTTAGCACAACTCCTATCACGCTATCTTCTGCAACAACATATAGCTGAAACTAAATTCCGGCTTTCGGTGCTCTTACCACAGGCGGTGATGACAAGCACTCTTTAATTTTCTCAAAAGCACATTGCTGACTTTTCCCCCAAGTGAATTCAGCTTTATTCTTTAGCCGAAGTATAGGGACAAAAGCATCGATCTTGTCAGACAAGTTAGATATAAAGCAGCGCAAAAAATTCACCTTTCCTAGCAACTTTTGCACATCTCTCTTATATGTTGGTGTTTCAAAGTTCTTAATCTTCTCAAGCCTCTTAGGGTTAATCTCAATACATCTTTCATGAATCATGAATCCTAAGAACATGCCTGCTAATATGCCAAAAGCACACTTGAGCGGGTTCATTTTTAAGCCATACTAACTCATTCTATCAAAAGCAACTCTCAAATCGGCTAAATGCTTTCCCGTAGCATCCGATTTGACTACAACATCATCTATGTAGACCTCTAGCATAACTCCTAGCAAGTCATGAAAGATCAAGTTCATGGCACGTTGATATGTAGCGCCAGCATTCTTCAAACGAAAAGTCATCACAACCCACTCAAACAAGCCGACAAAAACATGGCATCAAAAGGTTGTCTTATAGACGTTCTCTTTGGCCATAAATATTTGATTATAACCAATGTTGCCATCAAGAAAACTTAATACCTTAAGTCTTGAAGCATTGTTTATCAACATATCGGCTATCACCATGGGGTACACATCCTTCGGAGTAGCCTTGTTTAAATCCCTGAAATCAATGCATACACGAATCTTGCCACTCCCTTTCTTCTCTATAGGCACAATGTTAGCAACCCATTCAGCATACCTACATGGCCTAATAAACTCAACCTTGAGTAATCGTTCTATCTCCTCTTTAACTCGGTCATACATGGCCAAATTAAAGCAACGAGGGGGCTATTTATAAGGCCTAAACTCGGGTTTAATAGGCAGCCGATGCTCCACGTGCTCGTGGCTTAATTCGGGCATATCACTATACTCCCATGCAAAATAATCGACATACGTCCAAAGAAACTTTATTACTTTGACCTTTTTATCAGCCTGCAAATTTTTATTTACAAAAGTCAGCCTTGGAATACTACCATCGCCTATATCGACCTTTTCTAGAGGGTCGGCCAACGCAAAACCTTGACCTAACTTTTCTACTTCGCTAAAATCTTCAATGGCTTCGGCAATACCGTCTTTAGAAGACTGATATTGCTTTACACGAGACTTTAGCCAATCAAGATTACTCTTACTAAATGGCCGTAACTCAGTGCAAGTGATGGGCTTGGACTTACTAGACCAAGTACACTCTGCGGTGTACATGTCAGTCGAGTCATCCTCGCTCTCTGATGATTCCTCATCGGAGTGCTCCATGACATGCACCTAGGCCTTAGGCTTGTTAAATGTTTTGGTGAATTTTTTACTTTTGGCTCGGCTTTCCTAAACCAGAGCCTTCTATAGAACTTGACTAACATCGAATAAATCATGGCCATCTAGTCTCTCCTTAAGTTTGGAGTGTAAACCGTTGAAAGCTAGGTCTGCCAAGTCTCTGTCAGAAATGTTCAAGGTAAAACATTGGTTTCTAGTGTCCCTAAAATTCTTAATGTACTTAGAGACACTCTCTCTAGCCTTCTACCTAATCGATGTCAAATGTGAAAGCCTAAGCTCAGTTTCCCCAGTATAAAAATAGTCATGGAACTTCTGCTCCAACTGGGCCCAAGTCTGCACGGAATTCAGCGGTAACGCCAAAAACAAAGTGAAAGCGGTGCCAGAAAGTGATAGGGAGAATAGTCTATGCTTCAATGCATCCGACCCACTAGCTTCGCCCCACTGTGCTAGGAACTGGCCTATTTGCTCTAGGGTGGTCTTACAACCTTCGCCATCAAATTTTGTAAATTCAGGCACCCTAAAGACGCATGGGTATGGGATGGTGTCTATGTGATCGAGGTATGGCTTGTGGTAAACCCTAACCCGACCCCTAGGTGTCCAACCAGCACACTTTCTAAACAACGCGTGAATCCGCTCCTCTATGTCATCTACGCTTTCTGCCTGCGCACGTCTCTCATGCGGGGGCATGACACGCGGTGGTATATCGGGGTGTCGGCCATGCAGTTCCTCCTCTTATGGTGGCTGGCGATACGGGACGTACTCGGGCCTATGTTGGTGTGCGGGAGTAGGAGGTGTGGGCAACATGGTGAAAGGTAGCGCAGGTGCGGGCGGCGGTGGCGCATAATATGTGGCAGGGGCAGTCTAACCGGCCATAGGGCCGGTCTAACCAAGGGTGTGATAGCCGATCGGACCGACCTGATGGCTGGTCTAACCGACAAAGCCATACGCCGTCTCGGCCATGGATGATGTGGCTGTAGATGCTATTCATGGAGGAGGGAGGTGCCTGATCTTCCGTCAGGTGAGGGATAAACAACGATTTGTGGAGAACTCGACGTTGGCGATCTGGCTTCCGATCCACAAGATCAGCCCTTGCAATCCTGCACCACTACTCCATTTTTTATCAACCAAGTACAACCTGATTAACCTTGCCAAGAAGGCTAATCCTTGCTTGAGAATCAAAGAACACTAGAAAGAACGCAGAAAACACAATCAAACTGAAAATTCTATTGGAATCTATGAATTGGGGTACACTTACAAATCCAGTGAAGCGGCGGCTCTCAAAGCAACGTGTAAACTAAACCCAAAACCCTAGATGGCTGTAGAAACACCTTATATAGTAGTTCAGGATGCACCCCTAATGGGCTCAACTGGATACATGGCCCAAAGGCCCAATAATCTAGAAAATGGCATGCTAACAGATTCTGGACTCTATCTTGTTTTAACGATTCCCGTTGATCGAAAAGGAATTTTGAGATGAAACTGGTGGCATTGGAAAGGTTCTGAAGTTATATTTCCATGACTAGGTGGAACGTCAAAAACGGAGTCTGTAGGTGGCCTGGGCGATGATTTTATTGTACGCTGCTCTTGGAATCCGAGTTGGATACGAATTGTAGTTGGATTGGACTCTCAAATTGGCTTGGACGTCGTTCCTAGTTCTTCTCCGACTCTTTGTTTATCTCCAAGTGATTTTCATCATCTCCATGGTTCTTGGAGATTTAATCTTCGTGCTCGAACATTAATAATTGGATCTTGGTATTCATGTATGGTTGTATCATTAGTAGGGATGTCCTCATCTTCCTCCCCTTCTTGATTTGGAGTCGTCCTCGACTCAACGTCTATTGGTCCCCAATCAACTTCCATGATAATACAAGAGTTCCATATACATGCATCTCTTCTATTGATCCAATAAAGTATTTCTGAAATTGAAAATGAATGCATCTCGTGGTGTAGCATCTGAGGTTCAAATATATAAAAATTAAATCTAACATAGAAAGCATACAACTTAACTTGTTTCCTCACAATCATGATCCAATCCCAACTGGTGATGTTCTCATCATTCTCCCCCTCTTGAAATAGAGTCGTCCTCGACTCATACTCATCTTTTGCTCCAATGGTTGGTTTCAATTATGCAACGTTAAATATGGAACTATCCCAAAACTTGAGAGGCAAGATAAGTTTATAGTTATGTAACTCAACAGAAGATAAAAACTCGGGAGGCATATCAAATTTAAACTTATGTAGCTCAATATGAGATAAATACTTAGTGATAACTGGGGGCAAAGTATAAACTATATTAGTAAGAGAATAATAAGCAGTTTCACAAATCACAACACAGCACACATTTTGACTATGAATTTCAGTTTGATCAGTTTTATGTGCAAGGATAGAAGAATCTTTTAATTTGATTTCATGCTGAATTCAAGATCTAATAAGAAGTTATTTGCTCTCATTAGTTGTCGTCTCGATATCATCTTTAACAGTTTCATCAAAAATTGAAAGTAACAAAGTATATTTCACATTCTCATGCACAACGGTATAGTTATTAGTCCTATCATGGTGAAGTGCATCATTATCAAATTGCAAAGGATGTTCTATTATTTCAGCTGATGAAGCAACCTCAGCGGGTACCTGTAAGGACTTTTTACCTGACACCTCAACTCGTGTAGAGATGGAAGGCCATATGCTTGTTGATATTGGTGCAAGTATATGTGCAGGTGCATGACGAACACTTAAAGAAGAGAAAGACTTGGTTAGTGCTGATGTGCTCATCACTTGTGGTGGATAGGAGTCTCTTGCATTGTATTGTCGTTCCTGCAATTCTTTCTCTACAATGATGGCAAGATGGAACAAACGACTAAGTGTATTAAATTATTTATAATAAACGATATCTTGAATCTCATGCCTTAATCCATCATAAAAGAACCACATTGTGTCCTCCGAGTGCTCCACAACACCACAATGGGTCATGCTCTCTCGAAGCTCAGCATAATACTCTCTCACATACATGTTACCTTGAACTAAGCATTGTAGTTTCTAACACAATTCACGATGATAAGGAGAAACAAATTTTCTACCCATAGCTCTTTTTAAATGACCCCATGTATCAGGTTGTAATTGAAGTTCACTTATGTCTTTCCACCAGATTAAAGCATGATTTTTAAACATACCAGTTGCTTGTTTAACTCTATGTTGTTCAGGAACTATAAGTTAAATTTATGCTCTACGGTTATCTCCCAATGTAGGTATTTTTCAGCATCATATTCACCATAAAAAGATGGGATGGTAAACTTATTTTTGATAGAAAAAACATTGTTACCATGATTATGATTTATCGTACCTCCCATACCTGCCATGGTTAGTAGAAAAGTAAAAAAACACTAGGAAAAATATTAGCCCTATCAACTATTAGGTAGTGGAAGGTGCTCTCCTCACACTCAAACGTCTTACCACAATCTTACTAGGTTCTTACCATCATAGGGCAATGGATGGCACAATCTTGGTCATGGCACAATTCTTTACTGGTTGGTAACTTACAAAGAGAGTGGTATATGATTAAAAAGACTCAAGCTGCACCGGTCAGAAGTATATATGTAGAGTCTAAGCGGTTAAACAAGAGTATTCTACATGGTGGAACATAATTCAGAAACATATAGTAATATTAAATAAGTGTCTAGAGTACTCGTACTAATTGCTGGTCTGAATGTGATCTCTAAGAAAACAAGGCTTATATGAGAGAGTGGTTGAGGCTCAAAGGATGGCTTATAGATTGATAAAATCAACACAAAACAGTACCAAAAATAGCACCACACAAAACTAATATCTTCCAAGCTTATCCCTAAGTACTCTTTTTTTCAATATTCTTCTTTTTTCGATATTTTTTAACTCTTTTTTTGAACTATTTTTTGACACTTATTTTTTTGATGACTAGGAGCACAAAGAAGACAAACCAAGAAGGTGTGATACAATTTTGCTGCAAAGAAGTGCTATGTAGATAAATAAAGATGAGCTAAAAAATCTGTGCAAGAAACTTCGGGGCTAGAAAACTCGATCTTTTCGGCCAAATTTGGAAAAAATAAAATAGGAGAACCTAGCTAGCTAGGAAAACTTAGATCTAACATTTCCTGTAGATTTTGAAAATATATTTATTTTCCTTATTCGGAGTCCGTATGCAAAATATATGACTGTTTTATCAGAGGCAGTCTAAATCAGGGTTTTGAGGTTCTAGTTCGGACGCGAAGTGCAAATCAGAGGGGATTTATGGGTGGTGGCTAGTATAAGGGATTTAGAAAAAGGGATCACAATACTAACCAGCAACCGGACTTGACCAAGGACACAAACTCAATACTACGGATGAGGAGCCATGCTGAATAGCGTGGGCCTCATGGCTCCAGATGTGATGAGTCATTGTCAACGATAGTCAAAGAGGACTGAAAAGAGAGAGAAGACCTGCTGCGTCTGGGCCGCGTGTGACTCAGGTACACGGGCAGCGAGCGACTGTCGGGCAGAGGGGCCGCGAAGTCGGACTGGCCCAATCCGGGTACATGGGCTAGGAGCAGCAGAGGATCCACTGGACTGTTGACCGGGATTGACTCAGGTACACGGGCGGCGAGTGATTGCCGGGCTGAGGGAGCCGCGGAATCGGGCCGGCCCAATCCAGGTACTCGGTGCGAAGACGGTGGACGCTTTGTCAGTTTCGGCGCAAAACTGACGACCGTTGATCTCGGATCTGACCGTTCTGAGGCGAAGCCGTAGCTGCTACGAAAGCTCTGCATCAGGACAAGTTACCTTTATTTAGGATTTTACTATTTTGCCTTTAGGCCCACAGTCTGTCAGTCGAGTCTGTAAAAATATCCTAAGGGCAGTTTAGTCTTTTCCATTTATTTCAGCGTCTGTAAAAAACCCCAGGGGTATTTCTGCATTTTACCCATTTATTGGGCTGCCTATAAATAGGCCCCAATAGCCTAGGGTTAGGGCACCCATTTTGAAAAAACACTTTACCAATTCTGAAATTCGTGGGTCACTTTTTCCCTTCTTCTTCCACTGTTTTCCGCCGTCGTCTAGATATTCTCCGCCGCCACCAGCTAGTTCATATGTTTTTGCTTGCCGATTAACACATCGTTCCAGTTTTCCCCATTCGTGGGCTTTGGGCGCTGGTTTTCCCCTGCTTGAAGTTCCTGTGTGCTGAAATCGCTGAACACGTGCACATATTTCCTGTGTGTGTGTGCGTGTCCTGGGATTTGGCGCTAAGATTTCCTCAAGGCAGCAGGGCAGGCGTAGCTAGCACATCGTTCTGGGAAGTCTCGTGAAGACCAGCAGTTGGCGTGAAGAATTCGTGAAGACCGAGCGGCTACATCTCCTGCGTCATGCGTGCTACACAACAAATGGCAGTTTCCACGTATAAAAATCAGTGAGTACTGTAGCAACGCGATTAGAACTAATTTCATCACTTTTGCCTTGAAAATTGTGCCTATGCATTGTTGTGTCAGTTTTTTAGCCAGATTAAAATAGCCTTTCAACAGTAAATGGTTTCATCGTTTTGCATGCGTATGAAATTTTCCTGTTTTGCCTTGTGTTACGTCACGCCAGATGCTCATGATTAGTACTAATTGTATTTCTCGATTTGCGTGCTAATTAAATACCCATGTGTTGCCAAGTTTCATGTACGATCAGTATTATTTCAATACTTCCTGTAACCTCCTATTACATGTGATGTCATACTGTTAAAAGTATTTTTCATGAATATATTTTATCTGTTGATTTAATCTTTGAGCTGTCATTATATCTGTTGATTCATCTGCTGTTTTGATAGATGATATTGATTATGGTGTTTTAATCTGAGCACTGTTTCATTTCGGTTAGAACATCATGTTTTACCTTCTTCATATGTGTTGGTTTGATTAAATGCCTGTGAGTTAATTAATCTGTTGAATCTGTCTTTAAGCACTGTGTTGGTGTCTTTTCGATTAGGACACCGGTCGTTTTTAGGCTAGATCATTTTAGGTCCTGTTGATCTGTTTACTTTTCCTTGCTAAGTCTGTCGAGGTGCGTTGGGTATTGGGAGCCTGGTTAGGGTTTTTCCATACCTTAACCGGTTCTAAACCTCAGTAGTGATCATGACTTCTCCTGGCAAGGTCCCATCCTTGGAAGCTTATGGCTATAATTATTGGAAGACTCGCATGCGAGCCTATCTCATGAGCCAAAGCTCGGACATCTGGGACATCCTGGTATCATCGCCCAGCATGTGAACAATAGCAAAGCGGTGAACATCTTGTTTTCTGGTTTAGGTCCCACTGAATTTGAGCGTGTTAGCCATCTCTCCACTGCGAGAGAGATCTGGGCTACCCTCCAGGCACACCATGAGGGGACAGCCCAGGTCAAGGCTCGGCTCTATCAGACCTACCGGCGTGAATATGAGAACTTCACACAAAAGCCGGGTGAATCTGTTGAAGCGTTGTTTGGTCGTTTTCAGTCGATCATAAACAAGCTTCGGGACAACAAGGCTGAGGGTGTTCAGTTAGTCTCAGATCATGAACAGGCGCTCAAGGTTCTTCATACCTTGGACCCAAAGATCTGGGAGATCAAGGTATCCTCTATCATTGAGAGCACTTCTTATGATACCTTGACCATTTCTGATTTGTTTAGCAAGCTGAAGGCCACCGAGGTTGATACCCAGTTGAGATCAAATCTCACTGGCTCTGGATCAAAGTCTCTGGCCCTTGCTACACCTTTTGTTGATCCCTCTTCTGTGAGCTGTGCTGGGTTCTCCTTGATGTCTATCACTGAGGACCAGCTTGAGTCTTTGGGAGATGATGATTTGTGTCTGTTTAACAACCGGGTGCGTCGTGTCTATGATAAGAGGATGTTCAAAAGACACGGCACAAAGACCGGATGCTTTGAGTGTGGTGATCCAGGACACTTCATCGCCGACTGCCCCAAGCGCAATGGACACAAGAAGGGCACCGGTGGTGGCTTCCACGACTCCGGCAAGCACGATAGCTCCTCCTTCAACAAGGGCAAGCCAAAGACCAGATTCTTCAGAAAGGCCCTGAAGGACTACCGGCGAGAGAACAAAAAGCGAGACAAGGCCTTCTTCGCTGAGATGGAGAAGAGCTACTCCAAGCGGTCCACATCTTCTTCCTCTTCATCGAGCTCGAGCGATGAGGAGATCATCATCAGGAAGGGGAAGGACAAGGACGATCCAGCGGGCCTTTGCTTCATGGCCTTCGGTGACAGACCGAAGAGCCGCTCACATCAGCGCCGAAGATCCCGCAAGAGTTTCTGCTCAATGGCTCTTGGGGATAAGAAAGAGAAGAGCTCCTCCGATGACTCCGACGACGACGACAACGAAAAGGTATCATCCTATGAACGCGAAATCGTTGATTTACTTGAAAGCAATCGTCAGGAGTTAAAGTATCGGGAAAAACTGCTTAGAGGGGCTAAGAAGAGGATAGATGAGTTAGAGAGTGAGCTTGCCGTGGCCAACGGCAGAATTGAGAGTCTATCTTCTTCCCCTTGCTTGGGTGATAGCAGTGAGTGCCCAAAGTGTGAGGTGCTTCTGTGTGACCTGTCGACTCTGAAGTCCAGGTACACAGAAAGGGTTGATGAGAGGGACGCTTTGGCCACTGAGCTTGAAAGCGCTCAGCTGGAGCTGAAAGATGCTCAAGCCACTGTCGTCGTACCCTGTGCTGATTGCCCATCTCATCTTGCTAGTTTAGCTGAGCTGAAAGTCAAGGGCGATAAGCATCTGGGTGATTTGGAGAGAATGAGAGTTGAGCTTGCGCAGACTAGGCTAGAGCTTAAGACATTGTCAGTTCCACCCACTGTCTGTGAGAACTGTCTGTCTCTTAGAATGGAGTTGATTAAGCTGAAAGCCGAGAAGTCTGTCCAGATAGATAGTGAGTGTGAGACCTGCTTGTCTCAGGTGGAGGTACTAGCTTCTTTGAGAGAGGAGCTAGCTGATTCTCAGAATGAGAACTTTTACCTCCGGTCTATACTGAGTTGGATCAGTGCCAGAGAGCCACAGCTCGGCATGATGATCCAGCAGTTCAAGAGGCAGGATGGGTTTGGGGTAGGTTACACCTACACCAAGGCTGACTTTGAGAGTGCCATTAGCCGGGCAGTGGAGTGGAGTAAAATGACTTCTGAGCAGAGATATCCCAAGACCCATTCCACTGAGTCTTCCCAGGCTTGTCAGCCCAAGGATGGAATGATCCATGAACCACCCAAAGCTCCACCCAAGAAACCCATTTGGGTTCCAAAGCCCAAACTTCTCCACACTTCTCTAGACTCTCTTCCTGGACCCTCTCAACCCAAGAAGCCGACACCAAACACCACTAAGCCCAAGAACCCTAAGCCTCAACCACATCCCAAGAAGCCCACCTATCATTGTGAGTACTGTCAGAGAGACGGGCATCTTGTGGAGTTTTGCTTCAGGAGGAAGCGGGTTGAGAAAGCAGAGAGAGCTCGTGGTGGTCAGGAGCAGTTCTACCAGCAGGGTGGTAGACTGCGTGTTCCTCGACGCGGGGAGAGGCTGGAGGCCAGGCCGCGTCGTGTAGGTGGTGGTAGAGGAGACGGTTTTCTTGGCCGTGCTCCAGTTGGTGGTGTTCGTTCCGGCAGAGCTCCAGGCCGTTTTGACTACGGTCCTGGACCTCGTGGCCGAGGTTTTAGGCAGAACCGAGGACCGCGCTTTGAGCCGCGTTTTGGTCCAAACTTTTCTGATGATTTCTGCTTTCCGTCTTTTGAGCAGATGGCTCGACACTGGTTTATCTCTTTTGCTAAACCTGGTGCCGGACCATTTGCTCCCACTTACAGCCACTGATTGTGCAGGATCGGGGACTGGAGGACGTTTGGATCATGGACTCAGGGTGTTCTCGCCACATGACGGGACATCGCAGATGGTTCTCCAGTCTCACTCCCCCGAGCTCCAAAGAGTACATCACCTTCGGGAACAGTGGTCAAGGGAAAGTAAGTGGCATTGGCTCAATTCGCATTTCAGACCATTTTTCATTGAAGAACGTTGCTTTGGTTGGAAACTTGAACTTTAATTTGATTTCTGTTTCGCAACTTCTTGAGGATGGTTTAGAGGTGCGTTTTAAGAAGGGCAATTCTTCTGTGTTTGATTCTAGAGGGTCTTTGATTTGCCAGATTTTACCTTTCGGTAAGGTTTTTCGGATTGACTTCTCTAGTTCTTTTGGCCCTTCTCGCTGTTTGATTGCTGGATCCTCCTCTGAGCTCTGGAAGTGGCATAGGAGGTTAGGCCATTTGAGTTTTGACCTGCTAGTCAGGTTGAGCTCTATGGACCTCATCCGAGGATTGCCCAAGCTTAAGATGGAGAAGGATCTGGTTTGCCATCCCTGTCGTCACGGGAAAATGGTTGCCGCTTCTCACTCACCTGTGACTCAGGTGATGACTTCGTATCCGGGCGAGCTGTTACACATGGACACTGTCGGTCCAGCTCGGGTACGCTCAGTCGGTGGGAAGTGGTACGCACTTGTGATTGTTGACAATTTTTCTCGATTCTCGTGGGTTTTCTTTTTGGAGTCTAAGGATGAAACTTTTCAATTTGTTCATGACCTGATTTTGAAGCTGAAGAATGAGAACAATGGTCGGATGCGAGCAATTCGCTCCGACAACGGCTCTGAATTCAAGAACTCTCAGTTCGTCAGCTTCTGTAGTGATCAGGGTCTTGACCATCAGTTTTCTGCTCCTTACACTCCCCCACAGAATGGCGTTGTGGAACGAAAGAACCGCACGCTAGTCGAGATGGCCAGGACGATGCTCGATGAGCACAGGACTCCTAGGCGCTTTTGGGCTGAAGCCATGAACACGGCTTGCTATCTGGCCAACCGCATTTTTCTTAGAGCTTACCTTGGTAAGACATCATATGAGTTGCGGTTTGGCAGACAGCCCAAGGTGAACCACTTGCGAGCGTTTGGCTGCAAATGCTTTGTGCTCAAGAAGGGAGGGCATTTGGACAAGTTTGAGTCTCGTTGCTGGGATGGTGTTTTTCTTGGTTACGCTTTGCATTCTCGAGGCTTCCGTGTTTGGAACCTCGACTCCCAGCAGCTTGTCGAGACTTGCGAGGTTTCTTTTGATGAGTCCTTGCCTTCTTCATCTTCTTCTTTTGAGCTTTCTGGTGATGGTGAGCTGGGAGAGTCCATCTTCGAGGAAGATGAGGATACTCCAGCTGCTGATGAGGGTGGGCCTTCTGCACCTCCTGCAGAGCCCACACCTTCTGAGACTTCGACTGAGGACGAGGGCGGACCTCTGATCACTTCTTCCACTTCGATCGAGCCCCCTCAGTCGAGTCCAGAGGTGCCAGCTGCTGACTCTGGTGAGGTGACTTCAGATCACCAGGGATCCCGAGCAGTTCAGCGTGATCACCCCTCAGAGCTCATCATCGGTGATGTGTCTTCAAGAACTTTGCGTTCGTCTGTTGACTCTCTTGCTGTGTTTGCTGAATCTGCTTTTGTTGCATCTTTTGAGCCCAGAGACATTTCTCATGCTCTTTCTGACTCGAACTGGATTAATGCCATGCAAGAAGAGCTTGAGAATTTTGTCCGCAATCGGGTTTGGACTCTAGTAGAGCTGCCACCAGGATGCAACCCCATAGGCACCAAGTGGGTGTTCAAGAACAAGCAAGGTGAAGATGGGGTTGTGGTGCGCAACAAAGCTCGACTAGTTGCCTAGGGTTTTTGCCAGAAGGAAGGTATTGATTTTGAAGAAACCTTCGCCCCTGTTGCCCGTCTTGAGTCCATTCGCATTCTTTTAGCTTTTGCCGCTTCGAAGGGTTTTAAGCTTTTTCAAATGGACGTCAAGAGTGCTTTTCTGAACGGGTACATAGAGGAGGAGGTTTATGTTAGGCAGCCCCCCGGTTTTGAGAACCCCAAGTTTCCTCGACATGTTTTTAAGCTGCAGAAAGCTTTATACGGGTTAAAGCAAGCCCCCAGGGCTTGGTATGACCGGTTAAAGCAGTTTTTGTTGGGGAAGGGCTTTGTGATGGGTTCTGTGGATAAGACTCTCTTCTTGCTCAGAGATGCTTCAGATTTTTTAGTCGCTCAGATATACGTGGACGATATTATCTTTGGCGGTACTACTAATGATCTTGTGTCCAAGTTTTCTGAGCAGATGCACAGCGAGTTCGAGATGAGCCTCATGGGTGAACTCAAGTACTTTCTAGGGCTCCAGATCAAGCAGACCAAGGACGGCACCTTCATCCACCAGGGTAAGTACACTCGAGACATGTTGAAGAAATTCGACTTTGGTGGAGAGCTGAAGCCTCAGATGACCCCAATGGGTACATCTGGGGGCCTGGACAAGGACGAGAGCGGCGTCAAGGTCAACGAGAGAGAGTTTCGAGGGATGATCGGTTCGCTGCTGTACTTGACGGCGACGAGGCCAGACATACAGTTCGCCGTGGGACTGTGCGCGCGCTTCCAGTCTTCACCACGCGCGTCTCATCGGCAAGCTGTCAAGCGCATCTTCAGGTATCTCACTTATGCGCCTGATCTTGGTCTCTACTATTCAGCATCATCTTCTCTTGATATATCTGGCTTTTCGGACGCTGACTTTGGTGGGTGCCGGTTGGATCGCAAGTCGACTTCCGGTACTTGCCAGTTTCTTGGTTCTTCTCTTGTCTCTTGGTCTTCTCGAAAGCAATCTGGAGTTGTGAGGAGCCATGCTGAATAGCGTGGCCTCATGGCTCTAGAAGTGATGAGTCATTGTCAACGATAGTCAATAAGGACTGAAGAATAGAGGAGATCTGCTGTTTTATGGGCCGCGTGTGACTCAGGTACACGGGCAGCGAGCGACTGTCGGGCAGAGGAGGCTGCGAAGTCGGGCTGGCCCAATCCGGGTGCATGGGCCAGAAGCAGTAGAAGACCCACTGGGCTGTTGACCAGGACTGACTCAGGTACACGGGCGGTGAGCGATTGCCGGGCTGAGAGAGCTGCGGAGTCGGGCCGGCCCAATCCGGGTACCTGGTGCAAAGCTGGTGGAGGCTTTGTCAGTTTCGGCGCAAAACTGACGACCGTCGATCTTGTATCCGACTGTCCAGAAGAGAAGCCGTAGTCGCTACGAAAACTTAGCTTCCGGATAAGTCATCTGTAACTCTAGGCCCACAGTCAGTCTGTCGTGTCTGTAAAAATACCTAAGGGCAGTAGAGTCTTTTCCTTTATTTTTGAGTCTGTAAAAACCCTAAGGGGCAGGTAGAATATTCCTAGTGTTGGGCTGCCTATAAATAGGACCCCAACCCCTAGGGTTTGGACTACCCTTTGTGCTGAAATCAAATCCACCTTTTTGGGTCACTTTGTCTCCTCCCTTCTCTCTCCTGTGTGCGCCGCCAGGGGCTTTCCTCTCCCTGTTCTTGCATTCTTTTGGCTCAAATCCTTTGGATGCATTTAATCTTTGAACTCTGGTGAATTTATTGCTTGCGTTTTTGTTCGGTTTGGGGAGTTATTGCCTTACCTACGGGCTGCTGAATTTATTCTTGAAGAGAAGCTTCTTCGGCTGGGTGTGTTCTTCACCGTGGTAGTACTAGTTCTTGCAGTTGCAAGTAGTACTGCTTTACTGTAGCTACAGTGTTCGGCTGCAGCTTTTCACCTTCTATCGCCCAGCTTTTTGATCGAAGCTGACAGTCTCTTTTGCTTTTTCCTGGTATGTCTGGCGAAGCTCGGTTCCGTGCGAAGCTCCTCAACTCCGTGAGGCAGGCTCCGATCGAACTTCTTTAAAGGCTTCGCTCGGACTTCGAACTTCGGTTTTTGTGTCTGAGTTGCTAGCTTCGAAGTTCTTCCTGTATTGGACAGCATCGCATACTCCGAACTAGCATACTCCGAATCTCTCTGTTCGAAGTGCACACTTCATTAGGTTTCGAAGTTGGGTTCGAAGTTTGTCTGTTCTGATAGACTTCGCTTGGATTTCTTTGTGGCGTGTCTGCCTTCGTTTCTCCTCCCGAAGCTTTCCCTTTTCGAAGATAGAGTGTAGGCTTCGGACTTGATTTTCTGTCACGTGACAGACTTCGCTCCTTCGTTCGAAGGTTGTCTGTTTGTGTGTTTGAAGCTTTGTGTTCGAAGTTTCGTGTTCGAAGGTTTAGCTTCGAGGTCTTGGGTTCGAAGTACGTTCGAGGTCTTGTCTTCGAAGTGCATACTTCGAAGCAGGCTTCGGCACTGGTTTACTTCGCTCCGAAGCTCGTAACTTGAAGTTGTGTTCGAAGTCTTGCCTTCGAAGTGCTTACTTCGAACCAAGCTCCGGCACTGTTTTTACTTCGCTCCGAAGTACACTTCGCTCATTACCACTTCGAACTAGGCTAGACAGTATCACCTTCGGCATTTCGGACAGTCTCCGACTCCAACCTCCGAAGCATACCTCGACGTGCGAAGGGGGCTTCGCCAAGTACCGAACAGGAGACAACTTTGGACAGTAACTTCTCTTTTCACTTTATACATACTTAGATCATTTCATTGAGAAGTATAGGCCTGTTACAACTTGTTTATCTGCCTAGTTGCACCACTTTAGTCTTACACTGTTTATCATCAGATGCTTCTAGGTTAGAAACCTTTAGACTTAGGCCTTCTGTTTATTTTCTGCTGCGTAGTATTTTTGAGGTGCGGTGGGTATTGGGAACAGGCCATTGATTCGAAAGAATTTTTAAGGCGCCCATTCACCCCCCCTGGTCGCTACTTTCGGTCCTACAAGTGGTATCAGAGCAAGGTTAGGTTTTTTTTCCATACCTTAACCGGTTCTAAACCCCAGTAGTGACTATGACGTCTCCTGGCAAGGTCCCGTCCTTGGAAGCCTATGGCTATAATTATTGGAAGACTCGCATGCGAGCCTATCTCATGAGCCAGGGTTCGGACATATGGGACATTTGCGTTCACACCACATTTGTCATTCTGCCAGTTACTGAGCAAGGTACTGCTGGTATCATTGCTCAGCATCTGAGCAATAGTAAGGCTGTGAACATTTTATTTTCTGGCTTAGGTCCCACTGAATTTGAGCGAGTGAGTCATCTCTCCACTGCGAGAGAGATCTAGGCTACCCTCAAGGCACACCATGAGGGAACAGCACAGGTCAAAGCTCGGCTCTATCAGACCTACCGGCGTGAATATGAGAATTTCACACAGAAGCCGGGTGAATCTGTTGAAGCCTTGTTTGGTCGCTTTCAGTCGATCATTAACAAGCTTCGGGACAACAAGGCTGAGGGTGCTCAATTAGTCTCAGATCATGAGCAGGCGCTCAAGGTCCTTCATACCTTGGACCCAAAGATCTGGGAGATCAAGGTATCATCTATCGTTGAGAGTACTTCTTACGATACCTTGACCATTTCTGAGTTGTTTAGCAAGCTAAAGGCCACTGAGGTAGATATCCAGTTGAGATCAAATCTCACTGGCTCTGGATCAAAATCCCTGGCCCTTGCTGCACCTTCAGTTGATTCTTCTGCTGTGAGCTGTGCTGGGCTCTCTTTGATGTCTATCACTGAGGACCAGCTTGAGTTGTTGGGAGATGATGATTTGTGTCTCTTTAACAACCGGGTGCGTCGTGTCTATGATAAAAGAATGTTCAAAAGACACGGCACAAAATCCGGATGCTTTGAATGTGGTGATCCAGGACACTTCATCGCCGACTGCCCCAAGCGCAGTGGATACAGGAAGGGCACCGGCAACAGCTTCCATGACTCCGGCAAGCATGAGAGCCCCTCCTTCACCAAGGGCAAGCCGAAGACCCGGTTCTTCAAGAAGGCCCTGAAGGACTACCGGCGAGAGAACAAGAAGCGCGACAAGGCCTTCTTCGCCGAGATGGAGAAAAGCTACTCCAAGAGATCCACGTCTTCTTCCTCTTCATCGAGCTCAAGTGATGAGGAGATCACCATCAAGAAGGGGAAGGACAAGGATGATCCGGTGGGCCTCTGCTTCATGGCCTTCAGAGACAAGCCGAAGAGCCGCTCACACCAGCGCCGAAGATCCCGCAAGAGCTTCTGCTCCATGGCTCTTGGGGATAGAGAAGAAAAGAGCTCCTCCGACGACTCCGACGACGACGATAGCAAGGTATCATCTTATGAGCGTGAAATTGTAGATTTACTTGAGAGCAATCGTCAGGAGTTGAAGTATCGGGAGAAACTGCTTAGGGGGGCTAAGAAAAGGATAGACGAGTTAGAGAGTGAGCTTGCCGTGGCCAACGGTAGGATTGAGAGTCTATCCTCTTCCCCTTGCTTGGGTGATAGCAGTGAGTGCCCGAAGTGTGAGGTGCTTCTGTGTGACCTGTCGACTTTAAAGTCCAGGTACACAGAAAGGGTTGATGAGAGGGACGCTTTGGCCACTGAGCTTGAAAGTGCTCAGCTGGAGCTAAAAGATGCTCAAGCCACTGTCGTCGCACCCTGTATTGATTGCCCATCTCATCTAGCTGCCTTAGCTGAGCTGAAATCCAAGGGCAATGAGTATTTGGGTGATTTGGAGAGGTTGAGAGCTGAGCTTGCCCAGACTAGGCTAGAGCTTGAGACACTGTCAGTTCCACCCACTGTTTGTGAGAACAGTCTGTCTCTTAGAATGGAGTTGATCAAGCTAAAAGCCGGAAAGTCTGTCCAAGTAGAGAGTGAGTGTGAGACCTGTTTGTCTCAGGTGGAGGTTCTAGCTTCCTTGAGAGAGGAGCTAGCAGATTCTCAGAATGAGAACTTTTATCTCCGTTCTATCCTGAGTTGGATCAGTGCCAGAGAGCCACAGCTTGGCATGATGATCCAGCAGTTCAAGAGGAAGGATGGGTTTGGAGTAGGTTACACCTACACCAAGGCTGACTTTGAGAGTGCCCTCAGCCGGGCAGTGGAGTGGAGTAAAATGACTCCAGAGCAGAGGTATCCCAAGACTCACTCCACTGAGACCTCCCAGGCTTGTCAGCCCAAGGATGGAGTGATCCATGAACCACCCAAAGCTCCACCCAAGAAGCCTATCTGGGTTCCTAAGCCCAAACACCTCCACTCTTCTCTAGACTCTCTTCCTGGACCCTCTAAGCCCAAGAAGACCACGCCAAACACTACCAAGCCCAAGAACCCCAAGCCTCAACCACATCCCAAGAAGCCTACCTATCATTGTGAGTATTGTCAGAGAGACGGGCATCTTGCGGAGTTTTGCTTCAGGAGGAAGCGGGTTGAGAGAGCAGAGAGGGCTCGTAGTGATCAGGTGCAGTTCTACCAGCAGGGTGGTAGACTGCGTGTTCCTCGGCGCGGGGAGAGGCTGGAGGCCAGGCCGCGTCGTGTAGGTGGTGGTAGAGGAGACGGCTTTCTTGCCCGTGCTCCAGATGGTGGTGTTCGTCCCGGCAGAGTTCCAGACCGTGTTGGCTACGATTCTGGACCTCGTGGCCGCAGGGTTTGGAAGGACCGTGGACCGCGTTTTGAGCCGCGTTTTGGTCCAAACTCTTTTGATGGTTTTCGCTTTCCATCTTTTGAGCAGATGGCTCGACACTGGTTTAGCTCTTTTGCTAAACCTGGTGCCGGACCATTTGCTCCCACTTACATACATTGATTGTGCAGGACCGGGGACTGGAGGACGTTTGGATCATGGACTCAGGATGCTCTCGCCACATGACGGGACATCGCAGATGGTTCTCCAGTCTCATTCCCCCGAGCTCCAAAGAGTACATCACGTTCGGGAACAGCGGTCAAGGGAGAGTAAGTGGAATAGGCTCAATTAGCATTTCAGACCATTTTTCTTTAAAGAATGTTGCTTTGGTTAAAAATCTGAACTTTAATTTAATCTCTGTTTCGCAACTTCTTGAGGATGGTTTGGAAGTGCGTTTTAAGAAGGGCAATTCTTCTGTGGTTGATTCTAGAGGGTCTTTGGTTTGTCAGATTTTACCCTTCGGTAAAGTTTTTCGAATTGACTTCTCTAGTTCTTTTGGCCCTTCTCGCTGTTTGATTGCTGGATCTTCTTCTGAGCTCTGGAAATGGCATAGGAGGTTAGGTCATTTGAGTTTTGATCTGCTAGTCAGGTTAAGCTCTATGGACCTCATCCGAGGATTGCCCAAGCTTAAGATGGAGAAGGATCTGGTTTGTCATCCCTGTCGTCATGGGAAAATGGTTGCCGCTTCTCACTCACCTGTGACTCAGGTGATGACTACGTATCCAGGCGAGCTTTTACATTTGGACACTGTAGGTCCAGCTCGGGTACGCTCAGTAGGTGGGAAGTGGTATGCACTTGTGATTGTTGACGACTTTTCTCGTTTCTCGTGGGTTTTCTTTTTGGAGTCTAAGGATGAAACTTTTCAATTTGTCCATGACCTGATTTTGAAGCTGAAGAATGAGAACAATGGTCGGATGCGAGCAATTCGCTCCGACAACGGCTCAGAGTTCAAAAACTCTCAGTTCGTCAGCTTCTGTGGTGACCAGGGCCTGGACCATCAGTTTTCTTCTCCTTACACTCCCCCACAGAACGGCGTTGTGGAACGAAAGAACCGCACGCTAGTTGAGATGGCCAGGACGATGCTCGACGAGCACAGGACTCCTAGGCGTTTTTGGGCTGAAGCCATGAACACGGCTTGCTATCTTGCCAACCGTATTTTTCTTCGAGCTTACATTGGTAAGACTTCTTATGAGTTGCGGTTTGGCAGACAGCCCAAAGTGACCCACTTGCGAGCGTTTGGCTGCAAGTGCTTTGTGCTCAAGAAGGGAGGGCATTTGGACAAGTTTGAGTCTCGTTGCTGGGATGGTATTTTTCTTGGTTATGCATTGCATTCTCGAGGCTTCCGTGTTTGGAACCTCGAATCCCAGCTGCTTGTCGAGACGTGTGAGGTTTCTTTTGATGAGTCCTTGCCTTCTTTGACTCCTTCTTTTGAGCTTTCTGGTGATGATGAGCTCGGAGAGTCCATCTTCGAGGAAGATGAGGATACTCCAGCTGCTGTTGAGGGCGGGCCTTCTGCATCCCCCGCAGAGCCCACACCCTCTGTGACTTCGACTGATGATGAAGGCGGACCTCTGATCACCTCTTCCACTTCGATCGAGCCCCTTCAGTCGAGTCCAGAGGTGCCAGCTGCTGACTCCGGTGAGGTGACTTCAGATCACCAGGGAACCCGAGCAGTGCAGCGTGACCACCCCTCAGAGCTCATCATTGGTGATTTGACTGAGAGGACTTTGCGTTCTTCTGCCTCTCTCGCTGTGTTTGCTGAATCTGCGTTTGTTGCATCTTTTGAGCCCAGAGACATTTCTCATGCTCTTTCTGATTCTAATTGGATTAATGCTATGCAAGAAGAGCTTGAGAATTTTGTCCGCAATCGGGTTTGGACACTAGTTGAGCCGCCACCAGGATGCAACCCCATAGGCACCAAGTGGGTATTCAAAAACAAACAAGGTGAAGATGGGGTTGTGGTGCGCAACAAGGCTCGACTTGTTGCCCAGGGTTATTGCCAGAAGGAAGGTATTGACTTCGAAGAAACCTTCGCTCCTGTTGCCCGTCTTGAGTCCATTCGTATTCTTCTAGCTTTTGCCGTTTCGAAGGGTTTTAAGCTTTTTCAAATGGATGTTAAGAGTGCTTTTCTGAACGGGTTCATAGAAGAGGAGGTGTATGTTAGGCAACCCCCCGGTTTTGAGAACCCTAAGTTCCCTCGACATGTTTTTAAATTGCACAAAGCTTTATACGGGTTGAAGCAAGCCCCCAGGGCTTGGTATGACCGGTTAAAGCAATTTTTGTTGGGGAAGGGCTTTGTGATGGGTTCTGTGGACAAAACTCTTTTCTTGTTCAGAGATGCTTCAGATTTTTTAGTTGCTCAGATTTATGTGGACGATATTATCTTTGGCGGTACTACTGATTCTCTTGTGTCCAAGTTTTCTGAGCAGATGCACAGTGAGTTTGAGATGAGCCTCATGGGTGAGCTTAAGTACTTTTTAGGGCTCCAGATCAAGCAAACCAAGGACGGCACCTTTATCCACCAAGGTAAGTATACTCGTGACATGCTTAAGAAATTTGACTTTGGTGGTGAATTGAAGCCGCAGATGACCCCGATGGGTACCTCTGGAGGTTTGGACAAGGACGAGAGCGGTGTCAAGGTCAATGAGAGAGAATTTCGAGGGATGATCGGTTCGCTGCTGTACTTAACAGCAACAAGACCAGACATACAGTTCGCCGTGGGACTTTGTGCGCGTTTTCAGTCTTCACCACGCGCGTCTCACCGGCAGGCTGTCAAGCGCATTTTCAGGTATCTCACCTATGCGCCTGATCTTGGTCTTTATTATTCAGCATCATCATCACTTGATTTATCTGGCTTTTCGGACGCCGACTTTGGTGGGTGCCGGTTGGATCGCAAGTCGACTTCCGGTACTTGCCAGTTTCTTGGTTCTTCCCTTGTATCTTGGTCTTCTCGAAAGCAATCTGGAGTTGCTCTTTCGACCACAGAGGCTGAGTATGTAGCTGCTGCTAGCTGCTGCTCACAGATGGTTTGGATGATTTCCACTCTACGAGACTTTGGGTTGTTGTTTCCTACCAGGGTTCCATTGTTTTGCGACAGCACTAGTGCTATCAGTGTAGGGAAAAACCCGTGTCTTCATTCAAAAACCAAACATATTGATGTGCGCTTTCACTTCTTGCGGGATCAATATGAGAAAGGTGTCATTGACCTTATCCATGTTGATACCCATCATCAGTTGGCTGACATTTTCACCAAACCCCTAGATCAGTCTACTTTTGAGCGTTTAAGAGGGGATTTGGGTGTTGTGTATCCTTTCTAGGATATCTTGCGTCAGTTTTCTTGCTTCTTTACTCTTCTCTTGAGTCTTTTTGTGTGTGTTCATATCTTGCATATTCACGTATCACACTTTAGAGATGCTTCTGTTATATGATTGAACTGCTTTACTTATTCTAGCAGGTACATGCTTTTGATTACATGTCGATGATCATGCTTTGTTTCAGTTCACTTGATATACCTGATATCTGTCATGTGCATGGCTTTTACGCTTTCAACTTGAAAAATGATCACCATTGCTTCTGGTAACTAGCATGTGTAGACTGAATGCTTTTGCTATTTGTTACATGCCTTGTAGCTAGTTCATCACATAGATGCAGATATGCAACTTGGACATCTTTATGCTTTAACATGGAAAATGTGCTATAAAAATGATAAAAATCAAAAATGAATGAAAATTCCGTATCTTTTTATGCTTAAGTTGAAAAGATCCAAGAGGGTTTGCTTTGTCACATTATATTGTTTTGGACTGCTTACCATAGCACTTTGGTATGAACTAGGACAATGTAGTGTATGCCAAGACCAATGTCTTAAGCTTCTGATGGTCCAGTTCTGGCCTAGGCTTGACTTGGTCGGTTAGCATAAGGTTTGACATGCAAATAACCCTTGGCACCAATGACAAAGGAAATTGAAAAAGCCTGAACTTTTAAAAGATAACAAGTTTGCTGAAGCTTTTTGTTTTGGACAATGCTTATCTTGGTAGATATCAGTTAGCTTCTGCATCTCATGTTTTACCTTGCTTGTTTACTAGAAAATGTGGTGATGCTTTTATTTGCAAAAACTGAATACTGCGTGCTAAATGACTTTCTTTAGATATCATCTGTTGCACTGATCCTGGCATGTATCTTAGACAGTATCTCCTTTGCTATACTTGTTAGATACTGTATTTGCAGTCAATCATATCTGAGAAGCATGCTTTCTTCACTCCACCTGCACCCCAGTTGCATTCACTGCATATTTTGAGGGGGAGTTGCGTTTCAGGGGGAGTCTGTCTCTTTTTGAGTGCTTGATGAGTTCACTTGTCAACAAGGGGGAGAAAATTTGGGTTCAGAGTTTAAGGGGGAGTTCTTACTCTGTTGATATCCTTGTTATGCTGCATTCGCACTCATTTTTGAGATTTTGTGTTTTGGTGAACCATAATGACCGTTTCTTGCTTTTGTTTGGCTTTTGGTCATTAGGGTTAAACTTTTACCTTATTTTTTTTCTTCTTCTTTGTTTTCCTTGTGTTTTGTTTTCGTGTTTCCACATTTGTTCACAGGTGCTGAAGAGCTGAGAATTGAGGAGTGTTGACAATGCACTCATCAAGGGGGAGATTGAGGAGCCATGCTGAATAGCGTGGCCTCATGGCTCTAGAAGTGATGAGTCATTGTCAACGATAGTCAATAAGGACTGAAGAATAGAGGAGATCTGCTGTTTTATGGGCCGCGTGTGACTCAGGTACACGGGCAGCGAGCGACTGTCGGGCAGAGGAGGCTGCGAAGTCGGGCTGGCCCAATCCGGGTGCATGAGCCAGAAGCAGTAGAAGACCCACTGGGCTGTTGACCAGGACTGACTCAGGTACACGGGCGGTGAGCGATTGCCGGGCTGAGAGAGCTGCGGAGTCGGGCCGGCCCAATCCGGGTACCTGGTGCAAAGCTGGTGGAGGCTTTGTCAGTTTCGGCGCAAAACTGACGACCGTCGATCTTGTATCCGACTGTCCAGAAGAGAAGCCGTAGTCGCTACGAAAACTTAGCTTCCGGATAAGTCATCTGTAACTCTAGGCCCACAGTCAGTCTGTCGTGTCTGTAAAAATACCTAAGGGCAGTAGAGTCTTTTCCTTTATTTTTGAGTCTGTAAAAACCCTAAGGGGCAGGTAGAATATTCCTAGTGTTGGGCTGCCTATAAATAGGACCCCAACCCCTAGGGTTTGGACTACCCTTTGTGCTGAAATCAAATCCACCTTTTTGGGTCACTTTGTCTCCTCCCTTCTCTCTCCTGTGTGCGCCGCCAGGGGCTTTCCTCTCCCTGTTCTTGCATTCTTTTGGCTCAAATCCTTTGGATGCATTTAATCTTTGAACTCTGGTGAATTTATTGCTTGCGTTTTTGTTCGGTTTGGGGAGTTATTGCCTTACCTACGGGCTGCTGAATTTATTCTTGAAGAGAAGCTTCTTCGGCTGGGTGTGTTCTTCACCGTGGTAGTACTAGTTCTTGCAGTTGCAAGTAGTACTGCTTTACTGTAGCTACAGTGTTCGGCTGCAGCTTTTCACCTTCTATCGCCCAGCTTTTTGATCGAAGCTGACAGTCTCTTTTGCTTTTTCCTGGTATGTCTGGCGAAGCTCGGTTCCGTGCGAAGCTCCTCAACTCCGTGAGGCAGGCTCCGATCGAACTTCTTTAAAGGCTTCGCTCGGACTTCGAACTTCGGTTTTTGTGTCTGAGTTGCTAGCTTCGAAGTTCTTCCTGTATTGGACAGCATCGCATACTTCGAACTAGCATACTCCGAATCTCTCTGTTCGAAGTGCACACTTCATTAGGTTTCGAAGTTGGGTTCGAAGTTTGTCTGTTCTGATAGACTTCGCTTGGATTTCTTTGTGGCGTGTCTGCCTTCGTTTCTCCTCCCGAAGCTTTCCCTTTTCGAAGATAGAGTGTAGGCTTCGGACTTGATTTTCTGTCACGTGACAGACTTCGCTCCTTCGTTCGAAGGTTGTCTGTTTGTGTGTTCGAAGCTTTGTGTTCGAAGTTTCGTGTTCGAAGGTTTAGCTTCGAGGTCTTGGGTTCGAAGTACGTTCGAGGTCTTGTCTTCGAAGTGCATACTTCGAAGCAGGCTTCGGCACTGGTTTACTTCGCTCCGAAGCTCGTAACTTGAAGTTGTGTTCGAAGTCTTGCCTTCGAAGTGCTTACTTCGAACCAAGCTCCGGCACTGTTTTTACTTCGCTCCGAAGTACACTTCGCTCCGAAGTACACTTCGCTCATTACCACTTCGAACTAGGCTAGACAGTATCACCTTCGGCATTTCGGACAGTCTCCGACTCCAACCTCCGAAGCATACCTCGACGTGCGAAGGGGGCTTCGCCAAGTACCGAACAGGAGACAACTTTGGACAGTAACTTCTCTTTTCACTTTATACATACTTAGATCATTTCATTGAGAAGTATAGGCCTGTTACAACTTGTTTATCTGCCTAGTTGCACCACTTTAGTCTTACACTGTTTATCATCAGATGCTTCTAGGTTAGAAACCTTTAGACTTAGGCCTTCTGTTTATTTTCTGCTGCGTAGTATTTTTGAGGTGCGGTGGGTATTGGGAACAGGCCATTGATTCGAAAGAATTTTTAAGGCGCCCATTCACCCCCCCTCTGGTCGCTACTTTCGGTCCTACAAGTTGCTCTTTCGACCACAGAGGCTGAGTATGTAGCTGCTGCTAGCTGCTGCTCACAGTTGGTTTGGATGATTTCCACTCTGAGAGATTTTGGGTTGTTCTTTCCTACCAGAGTTCCCTTGTTTTGCGACAGCACCAGTGCAATTAGTGTAGGGAAAAACCCATGTCTTCATTCAAAAACCAAACACATTGATGTGCGCTTTCACTTTTTGCGGGATCAATATGAGAAAGGTGTCATTGACCTTGTTCATGTTGATACCCATCATCAGTTGGCTGACATTTTCACCAAACCCCTAGATCAGTCTACTTTTGAGCGTTTACGAGGGGATTTGGGTGTTGTGTATCCTTTTTAGGATATTTTGCGTCATTTTTTCTTTCTTTACTCTTTTCTTGAGTCTTTTGGTGTGTGTTCATATCATACATATTCACATATCACACTTTTGAGCCTGCTTCTGTTATATGATTGAACTGCTTTACTTATTCTAGCTGGTACATGCTTTTGATTACTTGTCAATGATCATGCTTTGTTTCAGTTCGCTTGATATGTCTGATATCTGTCATATGCATGGCTTTTACGCTTTTAACTTGAAAAATGATCACCATTGCTTCTGGTAAACTAGCATGTGTAGGCTGAGTGCTTTTGCTATCTGTTACATGCCTTGTAGCTAGTTCATCACATAGATGCAGATATGCAACTTGGACATCTTTATGCTTTAACATGGAAAATATGCTATAAAAATGATAAAAAAAAATTCAAAAATGAATGAAAATTCCATGCCCTTTTATGCTTGAGTTGAAAAGATCCAAGTGGGTTTGCTTTGTCGCATTGCATTGTTCTGGACTGCTTACCATAGCACTTTGGTATGAACTAGGACAGTGTAGTGTATGCCAAGACCAATGTCTTAAGCTTCCGATGGTCCAGTTCTGGCCTAGGCTTGACTTGGTCGGTTAGCATAAGGTTTGACATGCAAATAACCCTTGGCAAAAATGAAAAAGGAAAATGAAAAAGCCTGAAAATTAAAAAGATAACAAGTTTGCTGAAGCACTTTGTTTTGGACAATGCCTATCTTGGTAGATATCAGTTAGCTTCTGCATCTCTTGCTTTACCTTGCTTGTTAATTGGAAAATGTGGTGATGCCTTTTGTTTGCAAAAACTGAAAAAAATGCGTGCTAATGACTTTCTTTAGATATCATCTGTTGCACTGATCATGCCATGTGTCTTAGACAATATGTCTTTTGCTATACTTGTTAGATGTAGTAATTGCAGTCAATCATATCTGAGAAGCATGCTTTCTACACTCCACCTGCACCCCAGTTGCATTCATTGCATATTTTGAGGGGGAGTTGCATTTCAGGGGGAGTCAGTGTCGTTTTTCGAGTGCTTGATGAGTTCACTTGTCAACAAGGGGGAGAAATTTTGGTATAAGAGTTTAAGGGGGAGTTTTGGCTTTCTCTGGGATTTGTTTCAGGGGGAGTTTTTGTCCCGTTTGTCCTTACTCTTTTGATATCCTTGTTGATGTTTCTGAGACTGCACTCGTTTTGAGCTTTTACCTTTGGTTAACCATAATGACCGTATCTTGCTTCTGTTCGGTTTTTGGTCATTAGGGTTAAACTTTTACTTTATTTTCTTCTTCTTTGTTTTCTTGTGTTTTTGTTTTCGTGTTTCCACAGTTGCTTGCAGGTACTGGAAAGCTGAAGAAGAGAAGTGTTGACAATGCACTCATCAAGGGGGAGATTGAGGAGCCATGCTGAATAGCGTGGGCCTCATGGCTCCAGATGTGATGAGTCATTGTCAACGATAGTCAAAGAGGACTGAAAAGAGAGAGAAGACCTGCTGCGTCTGGGCCGCGTGTGACTCAGGTACACGGGCAGCGAGCGACTGTCGGGCAGAGGGGCCGCGAAGTCGGATTGGCCCAATCCGGGTACATGGGCTAGGAGCAGCAGAGGATCCACTAGACTGTTGACCGGGATTGACTCAGGTACACGGGCGGCGAGTGATTGCCGGGCTGAGGGAGCCGCGGAATCGGGCCGGCCCAATCCAGGTACTCGGTGCGAAGACGGTGGACGCTTTGTCAGTTTCGGCGCAAAACTGACGACCATTGATCTCGGATCTGACCGTTCTGAGGCGAAGCCGTAGCTGCTACGAAAGCTCTGCATCAGGACAAGTTACCTTTATTTAGGATTTTACTATTTTGCCTTTAGGCCCACAGTCTGTCAGTCGAGTCTGTAAAAATATCCTAAGGGCAGTTTAGTCTTTTCCATTTATTTCAGCGTCTGTAAAAAACCCCAGGGGTATTTCTGCATTTTACCCATTTATTGGGCTGCCTATAAATAGGCCCCAATAGCCTAGGGTTAGGGCACCCATTTTGAAAAAACACTTTACCAATTCTGAAATTCGTGGGTCACTTTTTCCCTTCTTCTTCCACTGTTTTCCGCCGTCGTCTAGATATTCTCCGCCGCCACCAGCTAGTTCATATGTTTTTGCTTGCCGATTAACACATCGTTCCAGTTTTCCCCATTCGTGGGCTTTGGGCGCTGGTTTTCCCCTGCTTGAAGTTCCTGTGTGCTGAAATCGCTGAACACGTGCACATATTTCCTGTGTGTGTGTGCGTGTCCTGGGATTTGGCGCTAAGATTTCCTCAAGGCAGCAGGGCAGGCGTAGCTAGCACATCGTTCTGGGAAGTCTCGTGAAGACCAGCAGTTGGCGTGAAGAATTCGTGAAGACCGAGCGGCTACATCTCCTGCGTCATGCGTGCTACACAACAAATGGCAGTTTCCACGTATAAAAATCAGTGAGTACTGTAGCAACGCGATTAGAACTAATTTCATCACTTTTGCCTTGAAAATTGTGCCTATGCATTGCTGTGTCAGTTTTTTAGCCAGATTAAAATAGCCTTTCAACAGTAAATGGTTTCATCGTTTTGCATGCGTATGAAATTTTCCTGTTTTGCCTTGTGTTACGTCACGCCAGATGCTCATGATTAGTACTAATTGTATTTCTCGATTTGCGTGCTAATTAAATACCCATGTGTTGCCAAGTTTCATGTACGATCAGTATTATTTCAATACTTCCTGTAACCTCCTATTACATGTGATGGCATACTGTTAAAAGTATTTTTCATGAATATATTTTATCTGTTGATTTAATCTTTGTGCTGTCATTATATCTGTTGATTCATCTGCTGTTTTGATAGATGATATTGATTATGGTGTTTTAATCTGAGCACTGTTTCATTTCGGTTAGAACATCATGTTTTACCTTCTTCATATGTGTTGGTTTGATTAAATGCCTGTGAGTTAATTAATCTGTTGAATCTGCCTTTAAGCACTGTGTTGGTGTCTTTTCGATTAGGACACCGGTCGTTTTTAGGCTAGATCATTTTAGGTCCTGTTGATCTGTTTACTTTTCCTTGCTAAGTCTGTCGAGGTGCGTTGGGTATTGGGAGCAGGCCATTGATTCGAAAGAATTTTTTAGGCGCCCATTCACCCCCCCTCTGGTCGCTACTTTCGGTCCTACAACGGACTCTGAAACCAAAATGTGCAAAGGCTAGGGACGGTATTGGATTGGGGAAAATCTACGACTACAAATTTTTTGTTGGTTTTTTCGTGGACTATGGGATGAATATGAAATCAATCTAATATAAGATACACGAATCTGATGGTAAACCAAGCTCTGATACCACTTGATGGAGGAGGAAGGTGGCCGATCTTCCGTCAGGTGAGAGATAAACAACGATTTGTGGAGAATTTGATGTTGATAATTCGGCTTCCGATCAACGAGATCAGCCCTTGCAATCGCTACACCACTGGTCCGTTGGTTATCAACCAAGCACAGCCTGATTGAACTCGCCAAGAAGGCTAATCCTTGTTTGTGAATCAAAGAACACAAAAAACACAATCAAACTGGAAATTCTATTGGAATCTACGAATTGGGGTTCACTTACAAATCTAGTGAAGCGGCGGCTATCAAAGCAACGTGTAAACTAAACCCAAAAACCCTAGATAGCTATAGAAATACCTTATATAGTATTTGGGGACGCACCCCTAATGGGCTCAACTGGATACACGGCCTAAAGGCACAATAACACAGAAAACGACATGCCGACAGATTCTGGACTCTATCTTATTTTGACGATTCCTGTTGATCTAGAAGGAATTTTGAGATGAAACCGGTGGCATTGGAATGGTTCTGAAGTTATCTTTCCATGACTTGGTGGAACTACTATATAAGGTGTTTATATAGCCATCTAGGTTTTTTGGGGTTAGTTTACACGTTGCTTTGATAGCCGCCACTTCGCCGGATTTCTATGTGAACCCCAATTCACAGATTCCAATAGAATTTTCAGTTCGATTGTGTTTTCTGCGTTCTTGCTTGTGTTCTTCGATTCACGAGCAAGGATTAGCCTTCTTGGTGAGGTCAATCAGGCTGTGCTTGGTTGATACCCAATGGAGCAGTGGTGTAGCATCTAAGGTTCAAATATATAAAAATTAAAACTAACATAGAAAGGATGCACCTTAACTTGTTTCCTCACAATCATGATCTGATCCCAACAGCTGATGTTCTCATCAGCTATGGTGTTTCCGGTACTCCCATCGGTCCTACTATGTGTGTGATGGACAAGGGGTACACTAGCTATCGGAGTTGGGGAAGCGGCCTAGGAAAAGCTGAATCTCTTAAACATTGCTTCTGTCCTAGAGTTGACTATGGCCTCTACACGGTTTGCAATGGTAGCGCTAACATCCTGGTCTACTGATGTGGCTATCTTTTGCTCGATGTCCTAGGAGGATAGTCGAGAGGACTATGGTGTTACCTTCCTCCCAGGAAGATCGGGGATGTCGATGTCTCACTTGACAAAGTCCTCGTGGGTCTTAGTGAAGCACCCAAGTAAGAGAGCATGTAGCTCCCTCATCTTGGTCTCGATTTCTACCTTATCCTCCTTGGACAGGTCGTCGAGGGTGGGGTCGATGATGTTGTTGTCGTCAATCTCCACGATCCCCACCAGATCCATCAGCGTCGAGGGTCCCATTGATGTAGAAGTAGTAGGTGTACCCACCACCGATGTAGAAGTTCTTGGCATGTTCCTCCCCAGTGGAGTCGTCAAAAAGTGTGTTGACACTAAAACCTAATGGTCAAAGTGCCAAGCGCACTAATGCTGATCCGACGATCCAAAAGCGCGCAGATAATTAGAGATAACCCCTAAGCGTAATATAGCACCGACGTCACGTTCCGACGACCCTTGATATTGACAAGGGAGGTGGAATCGCCAGGAAATTAAATAATATAAAATATTATTCAATTAACCGAGTTGTAGATTAAAAATACCCAATCGTCCAAATTAGGGCCGGTTGGACTGAAGTCTAATAGGCAGTCAGACTGGCCAAGGTAAGCATGTCAGACCGACTCTATAACGCCTGTCAGACCGATCGTGCAGAGGGTTTCGACGAAGGGGCGCTCCAGCGTAATCCATGAAGGGGTGTCCAAAGGAGTCTCTGGCCCTCAGCCTTTGGTCGGTCAGACTGAAGGGTAGCCTCTGATTGTACCGGGAAGTGGCTGAAGGTATCGAAAGTTCTAACATGGCTTAACCGGGGATGATTTTCTGTTTTTTGAATGAGTTGGAAGTTCTGATGGTGGATTGGAAGTTCCGATATTTTGGGATTGTTGGAAGAACCGATGGATCGAAAGTTCCAATAGTGTATCAGAAGTTCCAATAATTTTTAGAATGGAAACAGAGAGTCCAGATCGAATGTTCCGACCATGATTAGAAGTTCCGATATAGGCAAACAGATTGGATCTATTGGGCTTTTCATCTTGGATTTAGGCCTAGGGTCCTAGCTCTGTATAAAGGGGGAGGAGGAGGTCTTGGACATCAGATCAATTGTAGTTTATATTTGTTGACACAAAAACGTGCCCCCACACTTGGGTCAGTTCAAAGATCCAAAAGCGCGTGGATACTTAGGGATGAGCCTAAGCGTAACACAACACTGACGTCGCGTTCCAACTACCCTTAACAGTGGCAAGGGGGTGGAGTCGCCAGGTAATCAGATCACAAATAAATAATCCAATTAGCCAAAATGTATGGATAAAATAATCCAATCGGCCGAATGAATCCTGATTGGTTCAGAGTATACCGTGCGAAGGGTCACCGAAGGGGTTTCTTTGGCGTATGGTGCGAAGGGTGCACCGAAGATAGTCTTCGGCATCCGAATTGACTTGATCGAAGACGGGCTCCGAACAGATCACAACGTGAAATAACCTCCGAACAACAGGGTTCGGTGCGAAGCCTCTGACACGACGAATCCAACGCGAGGCACCGATGCAATGAAATCCGGTGCGGAGCACAGGCACAACGAAGTCCGATGCGGAGTGCTAGCATGACGAAGTCCGATGCGAAGTAGCTCCGGTGCATGAGACTTAGCCAGACCGACAACAACATGATGAGTCCGGCACAGACAGATGAAGCAAGGACTCACCGAAGGGTGTTCTGGCAGCATCCGAAACCAGCTTCCTAGCTCCGTAAACCTTCGGTGAAGGGGGCTCCGAATGTGAAACCTGCAGCAGAACAAAGATCAAGTGCCAATTTGGCCTGGAGACTGAATTACTAAGTGTTGTAGTGTACAAAACGAAGGTAGCAATCTATTACATAGATTAACAGATGGTTCACAAGCGAGCCAACAAGGTGATAGCAATCTTTTACATAGATTAACGGATGATTCGCAGGCGAACTAACAAGGCTTACCATTGTTACGGCGTGACCGATGGAGGGCTTCCAGCGCAAACCAATGAAGGTGTACTGATCTAATGCGAAAAATAAAGAAAGTAAAGGTACAGTTCAAACTAGGGTTTGAAGAGTTGATCTTAGTTTGGGGGGTCCTATGAACCGGCCTCACCCCTGTATTTATAGGGGCTAGTCTTCTTATCTCTAATTCTAATCTGATAAGATTCGGCCTAATCAAGATTAGAGATAAAAACAACCTAAATCTTTATCAGACTACTTATCTGGAGCCTACCCGAAGTGGGCCTTCAGCAGGCCCACCGAAGGGTGCTTCCTCGGGCCGAAGGTTCAGCGAAGCAGGCTGCCGAAGGGTGCTTCCTTGGGCCGAAGCTTCAGCGAAGCAGGGCACCGAAGGGCCTCCGGGCTGAAGCCAGGTCTACAGAGCAGGACGCTAACAGGCCTCCGAGGCCCCATTCAGATGGGCCTCCAGCACTTTAGGGCTTTGGACTGTACCAGGACTTGCATATTTTTGGCCCAAATTACCAAAAATGATTTTTCGACAATCTTGACCATTAATGCCATTTTTTTCTATCAACACATGCCCCCCTGCCTTTTAGCAAACTAAGTGAGCTAAAAGCACAACGAGCTAAGGAAGATACCTTCCATATCGGTCTTTTGACACTTTAAGCGCTTAGCCACACACTTGGGAAGTATTTTTTAAAATAACTGCCATTTAAAGCTCTACGAAATCGCTTCCCTTGTAGAGACTCCAATAAGTATGCATTACCTAGAGTGATTTCAGCTACCTTAAAAGGACCTTCCAAACTAGGCGACCATTTACCAAATTTGGGGATCTTAGTGCCTAAGGGCAAAATCGTCATCCAAACCAAGTCACCAACTTGAAACGATTTTGGTTTGACTTTTTTGTTGGAGGCTCTAGCGACTCTTCTTTTATCTTTCTCTATAGCTTCTAGAGCCCTCAACCTCTTATCGGTCACTTTTTCCAAATTATCCTTCAAAAGAGTTTCATATTCATCGACCGATAAGCCATCTTACTTAAGAAATCTTAAAGAGCCAAGATCCACCTCTACTGGTAGAACGACTTCTTGTCCATACACTAATTCATATGGACTAACTTTGGTAGCGCCATGCTTTGCAACTCTACAAGCCCATAATTCCTCAGAAAGCACTTCATGCCACCTTTTAGGGAACTCTTCAATTTTCTTCTTAATAAGCTTAATATAGTATGGTGAAGAGTTTATCAACTTAATACCATAAAATCCGGCAAAGTATCTCACTTCTTTAGCAATAAATGAAGTACCTTGATCTATAGTGAGAGTTTGGGGAATACCGAATCTATGTATAATGTGCTTGAGGATGAAGTCAGTTACCTCATTGTGAGTCATGTTCCTGAGAGGCACAACCTCGGTCCACTTGGTGAAGTAATCTGTTGCCATCAACACAAACCGATGCCCTTTTGAAGAGGGAGGATGAATTTGGCCGATGAAGTCTAACCCCCAACCTCGAAACGGCCATGGTTTGACATGCTTCACACCCTCTATAATACTTAAAACAATCCTCAGTCATAGTCGGCCAATAAAAACCCGCTCTTTTCGCTCTTTTGAGGATCCAACTCATTTTTTGTGCCAACTAATGAGTGCCACAATGTCCCTCATGGACTTCTCCTGTAGACACTCTAGACTGATCGACATCTAAGCACTTTAGAAGTACTCCTTCAATAGTTCAGCGATACAAAACATCATCAAGCAATACAAACTTAAATGTATGTCGCTGAATTTTCCGATCAACCCTTTGACTTGGATCTTTTAAATACTGGACGATTGGAATTCTCCAATCATCCTTCTAGATATTTGGAGGGTTCTCTAATTCTTCTCTCGAAGTGGCATCTAAATTGTGAATTTTAGAGCGCCCCGGGCCTTTCCTGTTTCTGCCGAAGGCTAGTCAGATCGGCTGTGCGGAGCTGGTCAGACTGAAGCCCTCTGACGGAGGAGCCCGACGTGCGAAGGCCTCTGTCGCTTGGAAGGCTTCGGCGTGAGGGGCCTAGCATGCAGGGTCCTTCGGTGGATGAAGGGCTCCGACACGAGGGCTCTAGCACGCAACGTCCTTCAGTGGACGAAGGGGTCCGGTCCAGAGGGTCCGATGGACCTCGCGTCCGTCCGAAGCCTCTAGCTTTGGCAGGGAGGTCAAGCATCGGCTTTTCCTATACAAAAATTTTTCCCCTCCTGACTTGATAGCCAAATGCTTGCTGAGCCAAATCATTTGCAATTTAATTGGCTTCTCTTGACACGTGACAAATTTTGAATTCATCAAAGGCAGCAAGTATGTCTAAATATTTATCCATGTAGCTATTTAACAAACCATTAAAACATTGAGCAATCTTAGCTACTTGTTGGACCACTGATAGAGAACCACCATGCGGATGAACATGTTTAATACCCATGGAATCTATCAATTCAAGTCCTAATAATAGAGCTTCATATTCGGCTTGATAATTAGTAGAAGGAAATTCTAAATGGGCCGAGATCTCAAAGCGCATGCCACTAGGTGATATGAGAACCACTCCAATACCTTGGCCACTCTTGCAAGCTAAACCATCAAAATAAAGTTTCCATGGAACTACTTCAATTAGAGCAATATTGTTACCCCAATTGACATCTATGTGGTGATCAACTATAAAATTAGCGACGACTTGGCCTTTCATAGCTCTCAAAGGTTCATATGCCAAATCATATTCAATCGAAGCATAAGCCCACTTCCCGATTCTCCCACTTAGAATCGGCTTTTGTAACATGTATTTTATGACATCGGTTTGACAAGCAACAATACAGGTGCTAGGGAGAAGATAGTAACATAATTTTGGTACATGCATAATAAAGTGATAAACACAAACGCTCCACAAACACGTACCTTGTGTCGGCATCCAGCAAGCGACAGCTCAAGAATGTGATGACGTACTCTTTCCCCTCCACCTCCTGAGTTAGCACGACTCCTATCATGCTATCTTCTGCAACAATGTACAGCCAAAACAAAATCCCGGCTTTTGGCTCTCTTACCATGGGAGGTGATGAAAAGCACTCTTTAATCTTCTTAAAGGCGGTTTGCTGACTTTCCCCCTAAATGAACTCGGCCTCATTCCTTAGCCGGAGTATAGGGACAAAATCGTCGATCTTACTAGACAAGTTAGATATAAAGCGACACAGATAATTCATCTTTCCTAGCAATTTTTGCACATCTCTTTTGCATGTTGGCGCTTCAAAGTTCCTAATCTTTTCAATCCTCTTAGGATCAATCTCAATACCTCTTTCATGAATCATGAATCCTAAGAACTTGCCTGCCAACACGCCAAACGCACATTTGAGCGGGTTCATTTCTAAGCCGTACCGACGCATTCTATCAAAAGCGACCCTCAAATCGGCTAAATGGTTTCCCATAGCATCCGATTTGACTACAACATCATCTATGTAGACTTCTACCATAACTCCTAGCAAGTCGTGAAAGATCAAGTTCATAGCACATTGATACGTAGCGCCATCATTCTTTAAACCAAAAGTCATAACGACCCACTCAAACAAGCCAAAAAAACCAGGGCATCGAAAGGTTGTCTTATAAATGTCCTCTTCGGCCATAAAAATTTGATTATAACCAACGTTGCCATCAAGAAAACTTAGTACCTTGTGTCCTGAAGAATTGTTGATCAACATGTCTGCTATTGGCATAGGATATTCATCTTTTGGAGTGGCCTTGTTCAGATCCCTAAAATCAATACAAACTCGTATTTTGTCGCTCCCCTTTTTCTCTATAGGCATGATGTTAGCAACCCATTCAGCATACCTGCATGGCCTAATAAACTCAGTCTTGAGTAATCATCCTATCTCTTGTTTAACTCGGTCATACACAACCAAATTAAAGTGACAAGGGGGTTGTTTATAAGGCCTAAACACGGGTTTGATAGGCAGCCGATACTCTACGAGCTCACGGCTTAGTCCAGGCATCTCACTATATTCCCATACAAAACAGTCAACATATGACCGAAGTAACTTTATTACTTCGGCCTTTTCATTAGCTTGTAAATTTTTGTTTACAAAAGTCGGCCTTGGAACACTACCATCGCCTATATCGACCTCTTCTAAAGGATCGGCCGACGCAAAACCCTGACCTAATTTTTCTACTTTTCTAAAATCTTCGATGGCTTCGGCGATACCGTCTTTAGAAGACCGATATTGCTCCACGTGAGACTTTAGCCAATCTAGATTATTTTTACTAGACATGATTACTAGTTTAGAAATAGCCGTGCTACACCAGTCGGCTTTACAAACACAGGTACAAAACATCCTCCGGACACGCTAACGAAGTCGTAATCTGAGAGGTCTCTACCTGATAGACACTCTACTTTATCATGGACAGCGTCAATAGATACATCGGCCAATGCTACTTGGGCCGAAGTATTCGCTAGTACAACCTCCACATCATCGTCGTCCCACTGCATTAGGCGTTGGTGCAAAGTAGAAGGAATACAGGAATTTGCATAAATCCAATTGCGCCATAGTAGCACACTGTAGTTACCTTGCATGTCAATGACGAAGAATGTTGTTGGTAACATCTTGTTGCCTACTATCAACTCCAGGGAGAGTATGCCTTTTTCTTCAGAGCTCTCACCGTTAAAGCCGTTGAGCATTAGGTTGGTTTTCTTTAAGTCCTCTTCACCCCTGCCGAGCTTCTTCAAAAGAGAGAACGACATTAAATTGACAGTGGCGCCACCGTCAACAAGCATCCTAGAGATCGGCTTCCCATCAATGTGCTCCTTGACGTAGAGGGGCTTTAGGTGATGAGCCGTATCCTCGGGCTTCCCAAAAATAGCATCTCATGGGCCAAGGTTCAACTGAGCGACCTTGACCTCGTCTCTTGGTAGAGAAAACTTTGTGGGAAGCATGATGACGTTTATGTCCATTGCCTGAGGTGCAGGACCCTCGGAGACGAGTGTGTAGTCATCGTCGAGCATGTTGTCATCGTCATCGCTCAGAATGGGAGCCGTGTTGTTTGTCTCAACCGGCTTGGGCTTCCATACTTGCTTCACGACAGGCCGAGGGCATATTTCCTTGAATATGGAGTCTCGATAATCTTCGGCCTTCTTCTCGCACATCTCCTGTGACCGCAAGCATTGCAGGCACCTCTTCTGTGATTTGGACATGCCAGGAGGTGCCCCAGATGGCTGTGGCTTGGTACCAGGCGCCACCAACCTGTTTCTGTGATTTTTGTCCGAATGGGTATCACCCGGTTGGCCTCGTATTTGTTGCGCTTGGTAGGAACCTCTCTACAGACCCTATCGGTCAGACTGGCCTCGTTAGGCCGATCGGACTGGGCTTCGGCAATGGCCTCGGTCGGACTAGGGGACTTACCTCTGTTGGGCTTCGGCGCAGGGGCCTCTGGGATTGGGACTTCCTGAGACCCTACTCTAACTGTGATTGCTTCGGACTCCCTCTCCCTCGCCTCTTCACGCCCATCTTTCTTGGCTTCGTCCTGCGTGAGCCAATTCGGAGGTACCACAGACAACCTGTGGAAAATGTTCCCCTTCGCCGGGTCTGCTTGTCCCTACCAATCATAACACTCCGAAGGAAAATAGGAGGCGACTTTATAATGCGAAGGGTACTCCGGTGGCGATGTGTAGTTCAGAGCCCACAGGTATCCTGCCTAGTAGTATGGCGGAGGCATCGGCGGCCCTAGCGGCTTCGCCCACTGTGAGCCAAACCCATTGCCCGGAGGGGGGTTCGGCCACATCGAAGGTATTTCGGACCATATCAGCGAAGGGTCCTGCCAGGTCGGAGGTATGTTCGGCCATTGCGGGCTGAAGTCTCCCACCGGGGGGTTCGCCAAGAGCAGAGGTGGGTTCGACCAATAGGGTCTGGACTCACCTAGTGGAGGGTTCAGCCATTGGGTCCGAACTCACTATGCGGAGGGTTTAGCCACTAGGGTCCGAACTCGTTATGCAGAGGGTTCAACCACTGGGGTCTGAACTCACCCTTCGGGGGTTCGGTTGTTGGGGTCCGAACTCATTATGCGGAGGGTTCAGCCACTGGGGTCTGAACTCACCCTTCGGGGGGGGGGGGGTTTGGCTGTTGGGGTCCGAACTCACACTCCGAAGGGCTTGGCTATCTTGGCCCTTCGGTTGTCTTAGCATTTTTGGCCAGGGGCCTATTTTCTCGACTCTCTTCTGGTGTTTGCTCAACAACATCTGGTAGGTTACCTTTGGCTTTTTGCGAGCCTTAGCCGAAGGAGACATGTTGATGTTCATTTTCCACACCCCTACTTCAGGGTTTTTGGTATGAGTGTGCGCGTGCGTGATTCTCCAATAATAATCGGTTTCCCCTTAGATGACTCGTCCTGCTTTGGCCAAATCATCACCTTATTCTCGTCGAGGTTGACGGTGTTCACGGGAAAGGGGTCCTTGTCCAGCTTCATCTTCATACTAGAATCTATTTTGAATCGTCCTTCTTCTATGGCCGATTGAACCTACCAACGAAAAACATTGTAGTCGTTAGTATAATGAGAATGCGAATCATGCCACTTACAGCAGGGGCGCTTCTTTAGTTTGTCGGCGATCAGGATGACTTGGCCCTTAGGCAACCTGAGAAGTTGGCTCTTCAAGAGGAAATCAAATATTTTATCTCATTTAGTCACATCAAAAGAGTATTTAACTTCGCTGAGCCGACTCTTAGTGGGAGACGGCCGTAGATCATAACAAGTGACATGCTTGTTCTTATTGTTCCAAGCCCATTCGGCTGCATGCATGTCAGCCAAATCTTCCTCTTCTTTCGACTCTTCCTCATCGGAGTGTTCCATGATGTGAACTTTAGCCCTAGGATTGTTGAATGTTTTAATGAATTTTTTATCATTGGCTCGACTTTCTTTGACCATAGCCTGCTGTTGGACTTGACTGACCTCTAAAAAGTTCTTGTTGTATAGCCTCTATTTAATCTCGGAACGCAACTCATTAAAAGCTAGATCTGCCAGATCTCTCTCTGAAGCGCTTGACGTATCCAGAGACACTCTCGCTGGATTTCTGTTTGACCGATGTCAAGTGTGAAATCCTAAGTTCTCTCTCGCCCGTATAAAAATAGTCATGGAACTTTTGTTCTAATTTGGCCCATGTTTGGACAGAGTTCAGCGAAAGTGCCAAAAACAAGTGAAAGCGATGTCGGATAGTGAAAGAGAAAACAGTCACAACTTTAATGCGTCCAGCCCACTAGCTTCTCCACACTGTACTAAAAATTGGCTGACATGCTCTAGTGTAGTATTGTTACCCTCGCCGTTGAATTTGGTGAAATCAGGGACTCTAGCCGCGAGGGTAAGGTATGGTGTCGAAGTGATAGGGATACAACTTTTGGTAAACCCTAGCCCGATCTCTAGGCACAAAGACGGTGCACTCCCTAAACAGCGCGCAGATCCGCTCCTCAATGTCGTCCTGGCCTCCTGCCTGTGCGTGTCTCTCATGTGGGGGCATTACACAAGGTGGTATGTCAGTGTGCCAGCTGCGGGGGTCTTCCTCACGTGCTGGCTTGGGGTATACGACGTGCTCGGGTCTATGCATTTGTGTAGGAGCATGCAGCGCAGGCAATGCGGGAAAGGTTGGCGCAGGCGTAGGTGGAGGCGGCACATAATAAGTAGGGTTAGCTTGGCCGTAAGTGTAGTGAGTTGTCTCGACCATAGAAGTTGAGGCCGTAGACGTGATAGCTTTGCCAGTACTACCGTCGGTTCTGCTATATATGCAATTTACCGGGGGTACACTAGCAATTGGAGTTGGAAGAACGACCTTGGTAAAGTCAAACCTTCTAAACATTGCCTCTACCTAAGAGCTAACTACCGAATCTAGACGGTTGGCTAGTGAAGCGCTAACGGCTTGATCTACAGATGCAGCTATCTTTTGCTCAATCTCTAAAGAATATAAAGGAGGCGACATCAGTGTTACCTGAGTCTAGGCGAGGTCGGGGATGTTGACATCGTGCTTGATGAAGCCCGCGCGTGTCTTAACATAGCTCCCGAGCATGAGATCTTGGAGCTCTTTTATTTTTGCCTCGATCTCCTCCCGACCTTCCTCAGGGATATCTTCAAGGGTGGGCGTCATGATGTTGCGGTTGTTGATCTCTGCGCCCCCATGGGATCCATCGACGTTTTATATGTAGTAGTCGTTGTAGAGGTACTTGCAGCCGATGTAGTCGTACTCATCATGTTGGTGTAGCCTTCCCTAGCGGAGTCGCCAAAAAGTGTGTTGACACGAAAATGTGCCCCCACACTTGGGTCAGTTCGATGATCCAAAAGCGTGTGGATACTTAGGGATGAGCCTAAGCGTAACACAACACTGACATCATGTTCCGATTACCCTTAACAGTGGCAAGGGGGGTGGAGTCGCCAGGTAATCAGATCACAAATAAATAATCCAATTAGCCGAAATGTATGGATAAAATAATCCAATCGGCTGAATGGATCCTGATTGGTTCAGAGTATACCGTGCGAAAGGTCACCGAAGGGGGTCCTTCGGCGTCTGGTGCGAAGGGTGCGCTGAAGATAGTCTTCGGTGTCCAGATCGACTTGATCGAAGACGGGCTCCAAACAGATCATGACGTGAAATCACCTCCGAACAACAGGGTTTGATGTGAAGCCTCTAACATGACGAATCCAACGCGAGGCACCGGTGCAACGAAATCCGGTGCAAAGCACAGGTGCGATGAAGTCCGATGCGGAGCACTGATGCGATGAAGTCCTATGTGAAGTAGCTCTAGTGCGTGGGACTTAGCCAGACCGACAACAGCGTGATGAGTCCGGCACGGACGGACGAAGCAAGGACTCACCGATGGGTGTTCTGGCAGCCTCCAAAACCAGCTTCCTAGCTCCGTAAACCTTTAGCGAAGGGGGGCTCCGAACATGAAACCTGCAGCAGAACAAAGATCAAGTGCCAATTTGGCGTGGAGACTGAATTACTAAGTGTTGCAGTATACAAAACAAAGGGTAGCAGTCTGTTACGTAGATTAACGGATGGTTCACAAGCGAGCCAATAAGGTGATAGCAAACTATTATGTATATTAATGGATGATTCACAGGTGAACCAACAATGCTTACCACTGTTATAGCATGGTCGACAGAGGGCTTCCAGCGCAAACCCATGAAGGTTTCCTGATATAATGCAAAAAATAAAGAAAGTAAAGGTACGGTTCAAACTAGGGTTTGAAGAGTTGATATGTGTTTGGGGGGTCCTATGAACCGGCCTCACTCCTGTATGTATAGGGGCTAGTCTTCTTATCTCTAATTCTAATTTGATAAGATTCAGCCTAATCAAGATTAGAGATAAAAACAACTTGAATATGTATCGGACTCCTTATCCGAAGCCTACCCGAAGTGGGCCTTCAGTAGGCCCACCGAAGGGTGCTTCCTCGGGCCGAAGCTTCGACGAAGCAGGCAACCGAAGGGCCTCCGGGCCAAAGCCAGGTCTACGGAGCAGGCCGCTAACAGGCCCCCGAGGCCCCATGCAGATGGGCCTCTGGTACTTTAGGGCTTCGGCCTATATCAGGACTTGCATATTTTCGGCCCAAATTACCAAAATTGATATTTCAACAATCTTGACCATTAATGCCATTTTTTGCTATCAACAATATTATATCTAAACCCTAGCCACCAAGAACCTCTCCTTTCCCTTTCTTGATCTCAATAGTTGAGATTAAGATTTCTTCCCAAGATTTCACGAGCGGTGCTAGCACGCCGGTGTGAGATCAATCTCATCCCTATATGGGTGGACTTTATAGAGGCACTACTCGAATAGAGGTTCTTGTGGGCTTCTTCACATGGACATCGTCGGTCGTTGCTGATTGGATCAACGGGGAGCGGGCGGAACGAGATGAGGATAAGCGAGGACATGCTTCCCCAATATATTCTTTAGCTGCATCTAGCACGTCTCGTGTTAGAAGGTAATGATTCATGATCTCTCACGCGCATGGTTCCTTTGAATTTGCTGGCTAGCGTAGCTTTCCCATGTCCCAACAGTGGTATCAGAGCCTACGTGCGTAGTTTTCGATCTTGATCGATCATGTATCGAGATATGTGGTGAAAAATAGATTAAATCTATTTTTGTTTCTCGGATTTCAGAAATTCCGATATTAATCGGAAGTTTTCATTGGATCGGATGTTCCGATACTGATAGGAAGTTTCGATGCCAAATATAATGCAATACACAGAGCAATTTTTCTATCGGAAGTTCTGATATTAGATCGGAAGTTCCGATGTTGGCTCGGAAGTTTCGATTTCCATTTTTAATCGATAAAGAGAGCAATTTGCCATTGGAAGTTCCAGCGGATTGGAAGTTCCGATCCACACAAAATTGGAAATTTCAAGCCTATTGAGCTAATATTTTCAGATCTAGATATCAGTCACTTGTAGATTCTTTGCGTAACTTTGTTTTTCAGAGAATGTTATGTATGGTATGGCCTTGCTGTGATACATGAGATGCATTGAATGTAAATTAAATATGCTCTACGTGTCGTGATTATTTACAGCCCAAGGCTAGTGTACATTCATACCACATGTGTGTCAATTTGTGGTGCTTCGGCTCATGTAACTAGTATAGGTGCTATTTTAATATGCTAGTACAGGTTCATGGAGGTCAAAAGCACACATTTAAAGACGAGAGCCATGGAAATGGAAATCACCATGTGAAGGGGCCATACTATCACTATCACAGAAACATACATTAGTGACGGGTCATAACGTACATTAGTAACGGGCATGTCCCCGATCACCCTTATCGCATTAGTAAAACCCTATCATTAATGACAGGTAAATACCCATCACTAAAGGGCCCCTCCAAGTCCACGTCGCGCCCAACATGCCCCCTTTTGTGACGGGTAACATTGGTTACCCATCACTAAAGGCTGCATCTTGAATAGGTCATCTTTAGTGACGGAGAGTACTTTATACCAATCACTATTGTGTTCTTTAGGGATGGGTAGCTAATGTCACCCATCACTAATGTTATGGTCATATTTAAAAAATAATTATTGTTGGGCTACATCCTGAATCAAAGCTAGGATTTGGCAGCCAACTTTTTAAATTGCAAACAACACATAATTCATCACAGAAAATAAAACACATAATTCATCATAGAATACCACCATCACAGATTACATTGCACAAACAAAGCATCCATAAAAAATTGTATTCCATATGTTTCACCAAATGTTTGCAATTGTTACATGACAAACTGAAACATTAATTCTATTCCTTATAATGGAAAGCACCATTCTTTTTGAAGACTTGTTCCACAAGGAATACTGCTAGTCATGAACGGATCGCCAATAACTCAGTCACTCTAAGAGTGCATTCAGGTAGGATGAATTCCTGTAAATTGAGTTTTTAACATCAGTCAATGTTTATATAAATGAAAAGTAAATGAAACACAAGAACAAAGTGCATGATAATATCTTACGTCAGGTGATTTAAGCTCTGCTATCTTTAGGGCCAACGTCATATGGTGTGTGTTGGCACAACGAATTACGCTAATAGGTTCTATAAAATTAAGAACTGACAAACAAAGTGTTTGTGAATGCAGACTATCTCAAGCCTCCGAATAGGATAATAGCTCTAAGTAGTTCGAAGTGGCGTATTGAATATCTGAATATTCAATGCCTATTATAGGGCAAGAAGGGGGGTATTTATAGGTAAAATCTCTAGAGAAAAGACCTTTTTACCCCTCAATTACAACCGACATAGTGGAAACTATTTCGGTATCCCGAATATGGCTAATATGGTAAAATATATTCTAAGGATGTCGACAGGGTAGACGTACCATCCTTCTGGTTGTTTCCCACTCCAGAGGGGAAGCCTTTCTAGGGTCTCTTCAGATTGGAGCCTAGACGGACCCTCCGACTTCAAGTCCTTCAACCCGGAGACAAGTCTTGGGCTCCGAGGTTATGATTTGCCATTATCTTAGAATCTCGAGGATCTGAGGATGAAATATTTCCCCCCTACAGTAGCCCCTCGAATACTCTTCTCCGAATAGCTTGTACAACAAGGAGAGCAGTATAAGCAAGAAATATTTTTATTCTTAGGTACTTAGAGAAAATTCAAGGTATTATAACCGTTCGAAGCGTCCTCAACATCAAAGATGTATCGAATCTAGACTTCGAGCATGAATCTTTGTATGAAGGCTCCGTAAGAAAGTGGACAGTTGCAATTGCAGTGCATCGCAAGGAGTCGTTATTTTCATGCCGTTACTCCTCAAATATCCGTTAGGCCTTTCGAGAAAGCAACAGACGCAAATATTCACCGTGAGTTCACACTTTTTCACCTTTTGGTCCAACCTATCAGTGACGAGGGTTGGATCTGCAAGTGTGAAAACATATACGAATCGTGCTAAATGAAAATAGAGCAATTATAAAAGGGGAAAGTGAACCGCGACGGAGAGCTTTTACAGTGCTCTGGTGTTTAGGCCTTTCAACACTTACATCTTCAACCTTTTTCTCCAATATTCTTGAGCATTCCTTCAATGGCGAGGACCAGCGCAAGAGTGCCGACGGCGGCGGGGACTTTGGCGCAGAGGCAAGCCTAGGCTACATCTACAGTAGTGACAATGTCGGGAGTCCCATGGGGTTCTTGGCCCAAGAACCCAAGGGAACTCCGCCCACCGTCTAAAAAGCCACTAAAGCAAACATTCATTCTCGGACGATCAACTTGCTTGGCGGAATCCATCGAGGAAGCGGTGAATGGGAAACTAGGTCCAGGAATGAGGACTCGGGTTCCTGGAGAAGAAGTGACCCCATCGCTAAGGAGAAGAGAAGTCATCGTCTTTGAATCTTTCTTTGAAGGAGGACTAGGCCTTCCTTCGATAGACTTCTTGGAAGAAGTGTTGGAGATGTTCCACATCACCTTGTCGCAGCTGTCTTCGAATGCCATAGCAAGGTTAGCTGTCTTCGAATGGGCCCTCCGAGCTGAAGGATGCAAGGGGAGGTCTGAAGTATTCGTGGCTACCCATGAAGCTTTGTGTCAACTGAAGCCGCAAGATGGGCATGGAGACTCCAAGTGGTTAGTGGCCTTCGGGAGTCTTAACTTTCAACTCCGGAAAGAACACATACAAAATTTTCTGGTGAACGCAATCAATGACCGATGGTATTCGGATTGGATACTTCGGTGGTTTTATGCCGAGGTAGAAGACTCTAGGCTTGCCGGTCCCCTACAAGAAATATGGTACCGGAGGGAAGCATAAGTGACTCTAGACCCAAGCCCGCTTTCAATGCGGCTTGGGTTATTGTCTTCGGTGGCCAAGCGCATGAGTATGTGGGACTTGCCTGAAGAGTACATCACCCTCCGGATACCTCCTCTTGGGGCCGATTGGCCTATTGTCTTTCAAAGCGCTTCGGAGAGGGAGCTTCTGATGGGGGAGTGGTCCCGATCTTCCGCTAGGTAAAGGATAACTTGGGTTGGTGGAGAATCTCGACGTTGGCGATCCAAGGCTCCGGTCCGGCGGATCAAAACCTTGCAATCGTTACACCACTGTCTCCGTTGGTTATCAACCACGCAGAACGCGATTGACCTCGCCACGAAGGCTAATTCCTGCAAGCGAACCCAAGAACACAAGCAAGAACAGGAAGGATACAAATCGAATGCCAAATCACAGACAAACGAAGATAAGGTGAGGTTTCACAAACGCCAATGCAGCAGCCAATCGGTCCGGTGCAAGAGGCGGGATCTAAACACAACAGTGTAGATGCAACAAAGCAAAACCTAACCCTAGAGGCGGCTGGCGTGAGAATATATAGGGCGGCAGCCTGTGGGAGGCGAACAGACACGGGCTGTGGGCTAGAAGACGTACAGACTCAGACTATGGGCCAACATGGCCCAGTTCTGTCATGCAGGACTGTTTAAATCACACAGAACGACTCGAGACTCCAAATGAGGTGAAACCAACGGCAAACGATCCGTCTTCTCCTCAGCTTTCCAAAAAGTCAAAGAACGCGCCAATCGGACTTCGTATGAGGAAGTTATGCCCATTTTGGTGCAGGGTGGTTGATGTAGTCCGAACCAGCGAAATCTTGACTTCAAAACATCCGTGCGACTCCGTCTTCAGCTCCAACTCTTCTATTCCATCTCCCATGTTCCTAAGCAAAAAAATATCACTAGTATTCAGTAGCATCCCATCCAAACAAATATAATCAAAGTTGCTAAGAAAAGAATTAACCTCATGGTTCAAGCGGCGGGCACGGGCGCGTGTGATTCGTCCTAGTAACTGAATGTTAGGTGGAGGCTCCATGTGTGTATCATGTGAAGTGATGTCCTCATCAGCTTCGAACCCTAGGTAAAACCTCTGTACCTCCTGCATTGAGATTAGTCAGAGAATAACTATTATTCTTAATAGATTGTTACCTTATTTCAGCGGCTCCGTTGGCATTAGCTCTAGAGAAGATAGCTAGGGATGCAGAACGGGTGCTTGGAGCCCCTAATACTGTGGAGAAGCAATGGAGGATCAAGCTAGTTGGGAGTTGGAAATGCTCCGACCGAGTGTGGAGTGCGCTCGGGATGGAGGCTCCTCCTCTGCCCAACTTCGACTCAGCGGGAGCAGTCTCTCGGAAGAGAAAGGCTGTCGCTGGGACCTCCAAGGCTGCGAAGACTCCAATGAAGAAGGCGGTGTGGGAGGCCAAGCTCCCTTCACCTCCATCATCTCCGGCTTTGCTCGACATTTGGAGATCTTCTTCGGAGGAGTCTAAAGAAGAAGAAACTTCAGAGGCTCGCATGGGTAAGGAGATCGGAGATCTTTTGCTGCACGGTGACAAGGAGGATTCTCGGGTTGCAACCGAGGATCCCCCTTGGGAAACTGCAGAAGAGATGGCGGCGATCCACCATGAACCTGCGAGGGTCCAAGAACCAAAGCTAGAAAATCCTAGCTCCCCGGTGATCAGAGTAGTAGCAAAAGAGGCTAGGGCTTCGACGTCTGCTACTCAAACGCAAACCTCGGGGGAGGAACTCGAAGAATACCTCAAAATGTACGAATTTCTGGGGGACCCCGAAATCCTCCTTCGGAATCAAGCGACGGGCACGAGCGCGTGTGATTCGTCCTAGTAACTGAATTGTAGGTGGAGGCTCCATGTGTGTATCATGTGAAGTGATGTCCTCATCATCCTCCCCCTCTTGAATTGGAGTCGTCCTCGACTCAAGCTCATCGTCAGCTCCCAAATAGGGTTTTAAATCATCAGCACGGGGCATCAATTTAAACTTTCTCAAATCAGGAAAACAATCTTTGCGCAAGTACAACCAAACAAGATCTCCTGGTTTGAAAAACATCTTCTTTCTTCCTTTATTTGTCTTTTGAGCAAAATAGCGTGCCTTCTTGTCTATAACTTCCTTGGTCTTCAGATGCATAGCTTTCACAAACTCTGCACGCTTAGTTGCCTCCATGTTTGCTCTCTCTTGAAAAGGAAGTGGCAGCAAATCGAGTGGTGTGATTGGCTTAAAACCATCCACCACTTCAGACGGGCACAATTGTGTTGTTGAGTGAACAGCTCTATTGTATGCAAATTCAACATGTGGAAGGCAGTCCTCCCATTCTTTCAAGTTCTTCTTAATCATTGTTCGCAGCAACATGGAGAGTGTACGGTTTACCACCTCTGTTTGTCCATCAGTTTGCGGGTGACAAGTTGTTGAAAACAGCAATTTTGTACCAAGCTTGGCCCACATTGTCTTCCAAAAGTAACTCCTAAACTTCACATCATGATCTGAAACAATGGCTCTAGGCATCCCGTGCAATCTCACAACTTCCCTGAAAAATAAATCAGCAATATGTGAAGCATCGTTGGTCTTGTGACAGAGAATAAAATGTGCCATTTTAGAAAACCTATCCACTCTTATAAATATGGAGTCTCTCCCCCTCTTTGTCCTAGGCAATCCCACAATAAAGTCCATGCTAATATCTTCCCAAGGTGCACTAGAAACAGCAAGTGGAGTATACAAACCATATGGGTTAAGTTTGGACTTAGCTTTATGGTATGTGGCACAACGCTGCACAAATCGTTCAACATCTCTCCGCATCTTTAGCCAATAAAATTTATTGGACAACAGGGCCAAAGTCTTTTCTCTCCCAAAATGTTCCATTAATCCACCGCCATGTGATTCCTGCAACAACAGCAAACGTACGGACGAATCTGGAACACATAGCTTGTTAGCATGGAACAAGAAACCGTCATAAACATGAAATTTTTTCCAGCCTTTCCCATCATTACATTTAGTGTATGGTTCAGCAAATTCTTTATCTACAACATACAAATCTTTCAAGCTTTCCAAATCTGGAACGTTAATATCAAGTTGAGATAAAAGAACAACCCTGCGAGACAATGCATCAGCAACCACATTTTCTTTGCCATTCTTGTATTTCACAATGTATGGGAAAGGTTCAATAAATTCAACCCATTTAACATGTCTACGGTTCAGTTTAGCTTGCCCTCTCAAATATTTGAGTGCGTCATGATCAGAATGTTTAATAAACTCCTTAGGCAAAAGGTAATGTTGCCAAGTTTTAAGCACACGCACTAAGGCATATAATTCCTTATCATAGGTAGAATAATTCAATTGTGGACCATGCAATTTCTCACTAGAATAGGTCACGGGTTTACCTCCTTGTAGCAGCACACCTCCTATTCCAACACCACTAGCATCACATTCTAACTCAACAGGCTTACTGAAGTCGGGTAGCTGAAGTAGAGGTGCACGTGTAAGGCGATCCTTGAGTGTGGCCAAAGCTTGTTCTTGTGCTGGCTCCCAAGTAGAAGTAACTCCCTTCTTGGTCAACTCAGGTAAAGGGCCGGCTATGGTGCTGAAATCTTTCACAAAACGCCGGTAGAAACCTGCAAGACCAAGAAAACTACGTACTGCAAGGTTAGTTTTAGTTGCATGCATGACACGTCCTTTTAGATTAATAACTTGTGATGAGGAAGGAGAAACAACTTTATCTTTTTGTTGCCTCGAAAACGTTTTAGCTACTTGCTGATTTTCAGAAAGTTGTTTGCTCTTCTGTGCGTCCCTAGCACGTTTTTCTTGTTCAAATTTCACAATTTCAACAAGAGTCATAGGAAGCAATGTAACTTTCTTTCCTTTATACATAAATGTGTACTTATTGCTCCTACCATGGTGTGTAGCATCAGTATCATATACCCAAGGTCTACCAAGTAATAGAGAACATGCTTGCATTGGTACTACATCAAATTCAGCAACTCCGAAGTATGTACCAATGGAAAATTCGATGTGAGCAGTTTGTGTTACCATGACCTTACCGCTATTGTTGAACCATTGCACGTGGTAAGGGTGTGGATGTGCACGTGTGGGAAGTTGAAGCTTAGTTACCACGTCGAGGCTCACCAAATTGTTGCAACTACCGCTGTCGATGATGACACGCGCACGACGGTTATTGACGAGGAAGACGGTCTGAAATATATTGTTCCGTTGTGCCTTGTCGTCCTGGTCCATGTGAGTGCTCAAGTCACCTTGTACAATAAGTGCTGCCATGTTAGTGAAAAGACAAAACAACAAAGAATAATCCTTATGTAAACAGCTAGGTGGGGTGGTGGATGTGTGGTGGAAGCAATCCGTCAAGCACCTTACCCACGCTTGCAAGTGTTCTTACCACGCCGCAGTGAGGTCACCGGCCTACAAGTGATGAACCAAGTGGAGGGTGGTGGCAATTGCAAGGAATGAACCTGTCCTGACCAAGAGAAAGGTGTAGCTTGTAAGGCAAAGTGAGTAGCAAGGATTAGCGATAATAATAACAGTTAAACCAAGTTCAATAAGTATTCCCTAGTACTCGTCAAGGTTGCTGGCCTTAGTGCTCCCAAGGTGAAAATTCAAGCAATAGAGGGAAACTATGTGCCCAAAACTCAAATGGAAACAACACAGGCCAAATTCAGCTCTCTGCAGATCGGACAAGAGATCGGACAAGAGATCGGACAAGGGATTGGACAAGCAGAAACTGCCACTGAAACTGCCACTGCCTGCCACTGATCGGACAAGAGATCGGACAAGAGTTCGGACAAGGGATTGGACAAGCAGAAACTGCCACTGCCTGCCACTGATCGGACAAGAGATCGGACAAGAGTTCAGACAAGAGTTCGGACAAGCAACTAACAGGACCGCTTCTCTTTTTTTTTAAAATTTTTTTTCTCCTTTTTTTACTCTATTTTTTTTGAACAAGGATGACCAGAGATGCAACCACAAAAATTGGCACCTACAACTGAGGTGGGATGTGGCTCACAAAAATTCAAACAAGTTCGCTGTCCGGCGAGCAAAAACTTTGCCCAATTTTTTTCTTTATCTTCCTGATTTTTTTTGGCGATTTTGGTGAGGGCTAACTGGGGAACCGAGTTAGGGTACCCACCCAAATTGGGTCAGGAACACGCTCAAAAAATTTCAGATTTTTCCGCCAAACGAGCGAAAAGTTATGCCTGTTTTACTGAAGGGGGGTCACAAAGAGTAGATGTGGAAAACAAAGTAGGGTTGCGGAAGAAGGGGTTTTTTTCGGTGGGGAATTTTTTTCTGAGACACAAGAACAACTACTACTCAAATGACACAGAGGGATGACTAAACCAGCAACAAGACTCGACCAAGAACACGAACTCAACAAAGTTAAAACTGAAATTAAAATCGCAAGGCACAAAGGGGTTCTCGGTGGGGAATTTTTTTGGTGCGGTTTTCTGGACTCTGGGTAAAAACAAAAGCAGATCGAGATTACCTAACGGGAAATCTGAGCTCTGATACCAACTGATGGGGGAGTGGTCCTGATCTTCCGCTAGGTAAAGGATAACTTGGGTTGGTGGAGAATCTCGACGTTGGCGATCCAAGGCTCCGGTCCGGCGGATCAAAACCTTGCAATCGTTACACCACTGTCTCCGTTGGTTATCAACCACGCAGAACGCGATTGACCTCGCCATGAAGGCTAATTCCTGCAAGCGAACCCAAGAACACAAGCAAGAACAGGAAGGATACAAATCGAATGCCAAATCACAGACAAACGAAGATAAGGTGAGGTTTCACAAACGCCAATGCAGCAGCCAATCGGTCCGGTGCAAGAGGCGGGATCTAAACACAACAGTGTAGATGCAACAAAGCAAAACCTAACCCTAGAGGCGGCTGGCGTGAGAATATATAGGGCGGCAGCCTGTGGGAGGCGAACAGACACGGGCTGTGGGCTAGAAGACGTACAGACTCAGACTATGGGCCAACATGGCCCAGTTCTGTCATGCAGGACTGTTTAAATCACACAGAACGACTCGAGACTCCAAATGAGGTGAAACCAACGGCAAACGATCCGTCTTCTCCGCAGCTTTCCAAAAAGTCAAAGAACGCGCCAATCGGACTTCGTATGAGGAAGTTATGCCCATTTTGGTGCAGGGTGGTTGATGTAGTCCGAACCAGCGAAATCTTGACTTCAAAACATCCGTGCGACTCCGTCTTCAGCTCCAACTCTTCTATTCCATCTCCCATGTTCCTAAGCAAAAAATATCACTAGTATTCAGTAGCATCCCATCCAAACAAATATAATCAAAGTTGCTAAGGAAAGAATTAACCTCATGGTTCAAGCGGCGGGCACGGGCGCGTGTGATTCGTCCTAGTAACTGAATTGTAGGTGGAGGCTCCATGTGTGTATCATGTGAAGTGATGTCCTCATCAGCTTCGAACCCTAGGTAAAACCTCTGTACCTCCTGCATTGAGATTAGTCAGAGAATAACTATTATTCTTAATAGATTGTTACCTTATTTCAGCGGCTCCGTTGGCATTAGCTCTAGAGAAGATAGCTAGGGATGCAGAACGGGTGCTTGGAGCCCCTAATACTGTGGAGAAGCAATGGAGGATCAAGCTAGTTGGGAGTTGGGAATGCTCCGACCGAGTGTGGAGTGCGCTCGGGATGGAGGCTCCTCCTCTGCCCAACTTCGACTCAGCGGGAGCAGTCTCTCGGAAGAGAAAGGCTGTCGCTGGGACATCCAAGGCTGCGAAGACTCCAATGAAGAAGGCGGTGTGGGAGGCCAAGCTCCCTTCACCTCCATCATCTCCGGCTTTGCTCGACATTTGGAGATCTTCTTCGGAGGAGTCTAAAGAAGAAGAAACTTCAGAGGCTCGCATGGGTAAGGAGATCGAAGATCTTTTGCTGCACGGTGACAAGGAGGATTCTCGGGTTGCAACCGAGGATCCCCCTTGGGAAACTGCAGAAGAGATGGCGGCGATCCACCCTGAACCTGCGAGGGTCCAAGAACCAAAGCTAGAAAATCCTAGCTCCCCGGTGATCAGAGTAGTAGCAAAAGAGGCTAGGGCTTCGACGTCTGCTACTCCAGCGCAAACCTCGGGGGAGGAACTCGAAGAATACCTCCAAATGTACGAATTTCTGGGGGACCCCGAAATCCTCCTTCGGAATCAAGACGAAGGTAGGTATCCGATCTTTATTATTTTAAGTTCCTGAGATAACTTCCCTGCACCAAAAATATCTTAATGGATAATTGAGGAATACCTTGCGTTTTGCATATGCTTCGAGGAGTAGTATGGATCCAACCAGAGATGGAGCTTCGGCTCCATTAGAGACAAGGCTCTGGTCATAGCGGTAGCTCTGGCGACTAGAGTTACTTCAGACGAGGTGGCTCTGCCTGAGGGAGCGACTCTTGAAGGGGGATCTACCCCGACCGAAGTAGTGGCTCCTCTAGTTTTTGTGCCGGGGAGAGGTAAGGGCAAGACTTGTCCTGGGCCTCTTCCCTCTTTGTCGACAATGCCATCGACGAACGACCCTTCGGTATGCGCTTCAGAAGAAGACCCTGCTAAAGATGACCAAAGAGCCCTGTCCTGGCTCCCGCTATTGGCTCCGTTCTTAGAGCAGCGGACAGGGCTCCAAACCCTTCTAGAACCTTTGGCTGAAAAGAGCCAAGAGGTTGGGGGCTCTGAGCTGGTCTCCATTTTGAGCGAGGCTAGCGGATCGGAGCTCGACCTAGCCCTCGAAAGGGCTACCCTCCAGGTATGCAACAAGCATGAAGTATATTTACCTTATTGAAATTACATCGTACTTACTTTGTTTTTTTGCAGCAATTTGTCCTTGCTAGAGCAGCAGCGACTTCTAGTGATCTTGAAACTAATCGGCTCAAAAGGAAGGTTATGACGCTTCAAAGGGCCCTCAAGGGCTCTGAAGATAAAACTCTGCAACTGGAGGAAGAGCTCCTCGAGGAGCGAAGGGCTAAAGCTATGGCAAAGGAAGCGCTCCAAAGGGAGCAGCAAACCTGTGCCCAACTTGCCTCTTCTATAGAAGAAATCCAAGCAGAGTGCACAGTGTTGAGGGCTGAAATCGAAAAACTTTGGGTAGCGGAGGCGACTTCCGGGGCTGAACTCGTGGAGCTCCGATGGTCGCTTAAGCAAGCCCTGGTTCAGAAGAGGCACAGTTTGGTGGATGATCAAACCATGGACACCCTCAGGAGTGTTGTAGAGTATTTTGGCACGGTATGCCCATCTTCCTCAGCTGCGGTGGATGAACCCCTTGACCGAAAGCTTATAATGATCCAAGCGGCGGCCAAGATGATGAAAGGCTCTGGGACCCGATACGGAGAGATCTTTGGGCAAGTAGCCGGGATCAGAGTCCTTCCACACCTCGAAGCCATCGGGGTCTTTGTTGCTCTGGTGAAAGGTTCGACGCCAGCACGCTTCTCTGATGAAGGCTTACTGTGACCATCTCTGGATGTGGCTTCGGCTTGGGAAGCCTTCCGAGCAACCAGGAAAGCAGATAATGAAGTTGTGGCCAAGGCTTGGATCGACGAAGCTCATCGGTAGAGGCTAGCTCAGACGAAGCCTCCGGCTCCAACTCCGCCAACTGCTCCGCCTCCCGACCCGAAGGTCTAGCCTCTAGGATGCTTAATTATGTACAAGTGATCTTGTAATGTTCTTATTTTAATGAATGAAAAGTTTATAAATGAAAAGTTTTCGCTTGAATGTTTGTTTTTAGGTTTTGTTATATGCTTCAGATCTTGACCTCGAGGTATTAGATCTTAATGAAGGGCTTCGCCAATAATGGGCTATCCTCGAAAGCTTGAGGCCTTACAGGCGCTCGTGATTTTCCGTTCCTCGAGGGGAGCAAGGGGAAATAGCACCCGACGTTTGTAGCAAAGTTATTTCTTATATTAAAGAAGAGGATAAGGTAGTAGTATCTTCATCCTCAAAGTATGTAGACTGGTTTGACTCGGAGTACCAAGTCAAAGACCCAACGAAGGCTAGCTCCGAACGACTTCTAACCTAGGCTGAACTTCAAGAACAAAAAAGCTGAGGGCGTCGAAAAAGAAGGGCACTCATACCAAAAGAAAGGTTTTGAGAACTCCAAGCTCCGAAGACCGAACTGGTCTTGGGGGTAGTTCTAGAGGTCAGAGGGGTCTCCGTTTTTATTTAGGTTTAGACAAATAATTTTTCCTAATTACCATGATTGTAATATGATTACCCAATTAATACAAATTGTCTTAGAAGCATCACTTGATTGTGCCCTACTCTCCTGCCCCTCTTTGTGGGTGGGGGACCATACACAATGCGATAAGGTCCGCTGGACACAATGCTTTGTACAATAAAATCAGTGCTTCACAAATACTACTTAGTAATCATGAATTCGACTCTTTCGTAGAGTTCTTCAAACTGTATGTTTGTATTATGATGTTTATAATCTTGGAGCTTCGAGTTTATACATTGGAGCTCTGAAATTGGTCACTTAGGACTTATAAAGTGTTTCATTTGGCCAGAGCCTTGAAACCTTATTACTTGGTTGCCTTCGACTCTTTTATAGATGCTTCGAACCTGGAGGATCGGAAATATGTTCTTTTAAAGTCCTTAGACTCTTCTACGGATGCTATCAGGACGAAGCCTGGAATCCGTAGGCTTTGGCCACCTCCGGCTCTTTTATAGATGCTTCGAACCCAGAGGATCGAAAATCGGTTCTTTTAAAGTCCTTAGACTCTTCTACCGATGCTATCAGACCAAACCCTGGAATCCATAGGCTTTGGCCACCTTCGGCTCTTTTACAGATGCTTCGAACCCGGAGGATCGGAAATCTGTTCTTTTAAAGTTCTTAGACTCTTCTACGGATGCTATCAGACTGAAGCCTAGAATCCATAGGCTTTGGCCACCTTCAGCTCTTTTACAGATGCTTCGAACCCAGAGGATCGGAAATATGTTCCTTTAAAGTCCTTAAACTCTTCTATGGATGCTATCGGACCTAAGCCTGGAATCCGTAGGCTTTGGCCACCTTCGGCTCTTTTACGGAATCCTTGAACCGATGGTTCTAAGGTCGTTTGCTGGGTTCTGATGAAAGATGCTTACCTCCGCAAGCATCTCTGTTCCTCTGATGTGTCCACTAGGGGTAGGGAATATTTGAAGAGTAAGCATAATTCAAACCTCAATATTTATTTATTTTAGAAAGGTACTTTACAATTGATTACAAGGAGGCCCTAAGCGTAATAACGTTTAAGGTGCTCTGCATGCCATGCATGCTTTAATTCTCTCCCTTCTAAATTAGCTAATTTAAAAGATCCGGGGCGCCCTGAGTGTAGGATAATATATGGTCCTTCCCATTTGTTTCCTAACTTCCCAAAGCAATTACACTTCGCAGTACCAAATGACCTGGTCTAAGTTTATTAACTTTTACCTTCAGGTCATACCATGCCTTTGTCTGGTCTTGGTACTTTGTTAAATCGGTGAAAACTCGAAGCCTTGTTTCTTTTGACAAGTCAAGCGAAGTGTTCCTTTCATCGTTATCTTCGGGCTCCGTTGCACGAAGGGATCCACCTTTCAGCTCCGTTGGAGTCGTGGCCTCGCCTCCGAAAAACAATTTGAATGGGGTGAATCCTGTGGACCTAGCTTAAGCGGTCGGAATGGACCATAAAATCTTAGGAAGCTATTCAGACACAACCCCTTTGCCAGCCCAACAATCCTTTGATTTAAACCAGACAGAATATTTCCATTTGCCTGCTCGACAGCTCTGTTGGATTGGGGGTGACAAACGGCTGCAAAACACAATTTAATGCCCAGTCCTTCGCAGAATTCTCTAAAAGGTTCGGCTTCGAATTGGGTGCCATTGTCGATTGTCAACTCCCTAGGCACTCTGAACCTGCAAATAATATTCCACCTAAAGAATTTCTGCACATTTTTCGAAGTGATAGCAGTTAAGGGTTTAGCTTCGACCCATTTAGAAAAGTATTCGATTGCTACCACTGCGAACTTCAAGCTGCCATTCGCCATTGGAAAATGGTCGATTAGATCCACTCCACATCACGCCATTGGCCATACCGGAGCGATGACTTGAAGGGGTGTCAGAGGACGATGGCTTCGTCTACCCATCCATTGGCACCATTGATAGGTTCGAACCAATGACTCTGCATCTCTTACAATTATTGGCCAATAGAGCCCCTGGCGAAGTGTTTTACCTGCTAAAGCTCGAGGGGCTAAGTGGCTACCACACAAGCCTTCATGAATTTCCCGAAGTATGTCTTGGCCTTCAGGTTGTGAGATGCATCGGAGTAGAGGAGAACATACTCCAGATTTATAAAGTACTCCATTGACAAGCTTATAATTTCAGACCCTCAGCTGGAGCCTTTGCAAATCTGGGCCTTCTAGTAAGGTTGTATCATTTTGCAAGAAATCCAAAATTGGACTTCAACAATCAGTGATTGGAATGCAAAGGACTTCTGTGGAGGGTGGTTAATGCACCGAAGGTTTAATAAGTTCCTCATAAAAATCCCCTTCCGGCACATCCACTGCTCCGGCTGCAGCCTTTGCCAAGACATATGCAAGCTGATTATCTGCTCGAGGGATGCTTCGGATGGAGATTCCTTTGAATAATGCCTCCGTCTTGCAGATTTCTTCCAAGTATTTCACAAGATGTGGATTCCTAGCTTGGAAGCTTTTGTCAACATGCCCTGCAATAACTTGGGAATCTGTTTTTATTAATATTCTAGTTGCTCCAAGTGCTCTTGATTTTCGGAGACCAAGCAGGATTGCTCCGTATTCTGCAATATTGTTAGTGGACTTAAAGTTGAGCCTTGCAGAATACATTGCTTTTTTCCCTCAAGGTGATATTAATACGGCTCCAGCACTAGCCCCAGATGCCTGGTAGGCTCCGTCAGAGAATATTGTCCATAATCCTTCACAGGGTTCTTCTGGAGCCCAAACTGCAGATGTAGTCCACTCGGCCACAAAGTCAGCTATAACTTGGGATTTAATAGTTTTTCTTGTAGTGAAAGAAATGCCGAAGGGGGCTAGCTCGACAACACATTTTTCAATTCTCCCTGTGGAGTATTTGCTCTGAAGCATATCACCAAGGGGATACGAAGTAGGGACAATTAAGTTGTGTGCTAAAAAGTAATGCCTTAGCTTCTGCGAGGCCATTACCAAAGCATATACAAATTTCTCGAGCTCAGAGTATCGTGTTTTTGCTCTGGACAATGCTTCTAAAACGAAGTAAACTAGGTTATGTACTAGTTTTCCCTTGAGCTCTATTTCTCTGACAAGCACTGCACTTACTGCGGAGCCCGTTGCTGCAAGATAAAGAAGGAGAGTTTCTTCTAGGAGGGGCACAGTAAGCGTTGATAAATTTCCAAGATAATCCTTAATATCATCAAAGCTTTTCTGGTACTTTACCGTCCATTTGAAACTTTCAGACCCCTTTAAGGCTTTCAAAATTGGGAGGCTTCGCTCTACTGATCTTGCTAGGAATCTGTTGAGGGCTGCGAGGCGTCCTATCAGCTTCTGGACTTGCTTCAAATTTTCAGGTGGAGCCATTCTTTGCAGTGCACTTATCTACGTTGGGCTAGCTTCGATTCCTTTGCTCGAAACTAAGTATCCTAGAAATTTTCCTGCTTGAGCTCCGAATATACATTTTTCAGGATTGAGGCGAACTCCACTATGCTGGTGCTTTAAAGCACTCTTTATTACAATGTCATCCATATAGGCTTCGACATTTTGGCCTATTTGGTGACCTAGAGCCTTAGCAATAAGACGCGGAAAAGTTGCCCCAGCATTTCTCAAGCCAAAGGGCATTCAAACATAACAGAATACTCCGGAAGGAGTTATAAAGCTCGTCTTGGCTTCGTCTTCATGTTTTATCTAAATTTGATGATAGCCGGAGTATGCATCAAGGAAACTTAAGAGCTTAGAACCATCCATAGAGTCGACAAGTTGATCGATGCGGGGCATGGGGTAGGGGTCTCGAGGGCATGCTTTATTTAGAGAGGTGAAGTCAATGCACATGCGCCATTTGCCGGAGACTTTTTTCTTAACGAAGATCGGGTTAGCCAACCACTCTATGTGGGCTACCTCCCTAATGATTCTAGCTCTTAGCAACTTTTCTACCTCCGCCTTAGCGAGGTCTGCTCTCTTAGTCGACAATTTGAGGAGCCCCTAGCGAATTGGTTGAGCCTTAGGGTTAATGAGTAAACTACGCACAATAATGCTCTGGTCAACTCCATGGATATCTTCGTCTAACCAAGCGAAGATATCTAAATTTTCTCGAACTACTTCTTCTGGCAAAGTAGCAATTTCCGAAGGCAGCCCCTTACCAAACTGAATGGGGTATTCTTTGCCTTCTTTAAGAATGATCCTCGTGACCACATCACCTTCTGGGCTTGGTTTGAGGGAAGGGTTCTTCGGAGGGTCCAGGGACCCCGAAGCTTCCTTCGAGTGTTCTTGCATACTGTTTACCTGTCGAGGATCGAGAGGTGGTCTGTGGCCATATTCCGCTCTCCGAGCTATGGCCTGGTCTCCTGAAATTGTAAGAACTTCACCTTGCATGGGCATATTGATACGCATATAATTGTGATGTGCCACAACTCCAAATTGGTTCAGCATCCCTCGCCCAAAGATTGCGTTGTAGGTGTACGGGGTGTTGACAACATCGAAGATGACTTCCTCAACTCTGGCCAGGGGCCCCTCGCCGAAAGCAACCTCAAGGCCTATTTGGACGAGGGCATCAAGAGGAGGGCCTGTGAAGCCGTGGAGTGGGTGGGCCGCTGGAAGCAAATGCTTTCGGGGAATACACATTTTATCGAAGGCTTGGATGAAGAGTATATCAGCAGAGCTTCCGCCGTCCACTAATATCCTTCAAACTTCCATTCCTGCTATGTCAGCTAAAATGACAAGGGATCAGCATGGGGGAATTTCACCCCTATAGCATCATGGGGAGAAAATGAAATGGGCACATGGGACCACTCGGGCATTTCTGCAGCCGAGTTTGAAGTCCCTATATGTCCTACTTCCCGAACATAATCCCTCCGCTGGCGCTTCGACATATTACCGAGGGTGCCCCCTCTGGAGATGGGTAAGACCACTCGTTTTCCATGATCTTGAGGGTCTTCTTGCTTCGGTGTTGACATAATGATGGTCAACAGAAACTACATTGGAGCTTCAGGATTGCCTGCTCGCCTGACAAATTGTACGGGCTCCGGTCGTGTTGCTGGAGGAGCTCGATCTGTAGTGCCTCGCCCTGAACTTATCCCTAGATACTCGCCCCGGAGAGCCAGTGTAGACTTACAGTCTTTTGTGGCATGGCTTCTATTTTCACCACGCACACAACAAAAAAAAGCATAGCCTCGGCGAGCCAGTTTTTCTAGTGGCTTTGAGGCAATAGCCTTATTTCCTTGAGCCTGTTGATAGTTGGAAGGCATCTTCGGAGCAGAGGGAGCAATATTAAGCACTTCGGAGCAGAAGTGCCTCTTTCCCCTTCTCTGATCATTAGGGCGATTATCGAAGGGGACTTGTGGAGGAATCGGAGCCCCTAGCTCTAGCTTGACTTCTTGGGGGAGGGTTGGTGTGGGTACCACAGTTCTCCAAAGGCATCCTTCTTTTTCCTTGGAATATTGTTTGAAGTATGCCATTAATTGCGCTACTGAAGACACTGGCTTCTAGTGAAGTTTGCTGAGGAGGTCGGGATTCAAAACACCTTCGCGCGCCGCATCTACCACAGATGATGTAGACAATCCTTTTATCTGGGACTTGGGGTGGGCGAAGCACGTGAAGTATTCTTGAAGGGTTTCTCCCGCCTGCTGCTTCACCTGAAAAAGGCTTCTAGTAGACATTGGGGCTACAAAAGTCCCCTGGAAATTGCTCACGAATTTCCTTTTCAACTGCTCCCACGACTTAATTGATCCTGGCTTTAAAGACCAGAACCAACGAAGGGCTACACCTTCTAACGCGAGGGGGAAACATTTTGCCATTGTATTTCGGACCCCTCCGCTTGCTTCTATTGCAAGGGTGTAAGAGCGAGAAAATTCTCCGAGATCAGACACTTTGGAGTACTTGTGCAGCTTCGAGGCTCAAAACCTGGGATCGAAGCGCACCTTCTGCAAGTCCGGATGCAGCGGGGATTCGTTGTCGAAGGAGGCATTTTCGTCATCTTCTTGGACTTGAGGGGCTCCGGGATAATCACCGAGGCCGTCATCTTGATGCACTTCCAAAGCAGGAGGGATGGCTTGAGGGCGAAGCCTGCACGCAGCCTCCTGCCTCCATCTTTCCACCTCTGCCTGAAGCTGTGCTACCTGAGCATCCACATCTTCAGGAAGGTCTTCACTTCCTCCAGAAGGATCCTCCGGGTATTGAGAACTGAGATAATCAGTTCGAAGCATGGATGGAGCTACACGAGAGACTCCGGCTGCTCGAGGCCTATTGACTACTTCGGGAGTTTGAGGAACATCTGAAGGTCCTGCACCGGAGGTCGGAGGGGACCGGTGGCTAAACTCCGCTTGGGAGGCATGACCTACGAAGATAAGCAAGGTCCGAAGACTAGAAGCTTCAGATGATTGAGGAAGGCAAAGAAAGGCCTTCGAACTGTATTTCGAAGCCCCTTGCTGAAGGTTGCGTGGAATCTTGAGACTCCGAAACTCCCTCCACAAACGCTCTTCAAAATACAGGCAGTGGCAGAGAACTAGTTTTAGAACAAGGTTCCCCACGGACGGCGCCAACTATTGGCGCAACAGATTACGCTAACAGGTTCTATAAAGTTAATAACTGAGAAACGAAGTGTTTGTGAATGCGGACTATCTCAAGCCTCTGAATAGGATAATAGCTCGAAGTAGTTCGAAGTGGCGTATTGAATATCTGAATATTCGATGCCTATTACAGGGAAAGAAGGGGGTATTTATAGGTAAAATCTCTAGAGAAAATACCTTTTTACCCCTCAATTACAACCGACATAGTGGAAACTATTTTGGTATCCCGAATAGGGCTAATATGGTAAAATATGTTCGAAGGATGTTGACAGGGTAGACGTCCCATCCTTCTAGTTGTTTCCCACTCTGGAGGGGAAGCCTTTCGGAGGGTCTCTTCAGATCGGAGCCTGAATAGACCCTCCGACTTCAAGTCCTTCAACCTGGAGAAAAGTCTTGGGCTCTGATGTTATGATTTACTGTTATATTAGAATCTCGAGGATCTGAGGATGAAGTATTTTCCCCCAATAGTGTGCAACATAAAACCCATATCGGTTTCCGGGAGGTTGAGTGTAGCACTGTTATGGAAATACATAATTAGTTTGGACGACACATTAAATTAAAAAGGTTAAACATTTAGAGACTTATAAGCATTGCAGTTTTATGAACCAATTGTAGGCATTGCGTTGCTTTTGGTTTATGGATCCATGCAATGGATTTTAAAGCTTTGTAACGAGGTAGAACAACATTGAGTTAAACAAGAATAGGTTAAAGGTTGAACTTGTAATAATGTGAAGAAAACCTTTGGTCTTGCTGAGTCAATATACCATATGATCTTACACTTGGGGGCGATGAGTAGTAAGACATAATGTCCATTCAAGTGGTGTATGCCCATTATATATTGCTCTCTTATGATGCATGTGGGGAGTAACTTAAATAGGTAGTAGACGCACGACTTCCTATCGCTCTTGATTGTTGATATTGCTAACATCTGTGGATCCAGAAATTTGAATGCTTGATTCTTGCTTTCTTGGCACATTATCCTGCACATATGAAAGATTAGTTAAAACCACATAATGACGTGCCAACTTTAATAAAAAATATAGGTTAAGTAACTTACAATGTCCAGCCCATAGCAAGGTGATGCCGAGAGCGTCCAAGTTAAAAAGATCGTATAGATCATTGAAGAAAACCAAGAAATAATCGTCACTGGTCTAGAAATTTTTTATCTTGTATGTTACAATGACCAAACTTTTGTTGTCTTTGCAGCTAGAGAGGTATAATATATGGAGGTCCATTAAGGCTTGTCCTCCCCTTCTAAGCTGATCTTGAGGCAGCAGGTTCTTTCCTTGTTCATTCTTAGAATGTGGAAAATTCTAGGCTGACGCCACCTTAGGCTTTGCCACTTTGAGAATATTTTTGGCACCAACCTTCTTTATTTTTTATGTACAATCGTTGGTTTATTTGACGGTGGCACAATGATGACATTTTCACCTTGCTCGATAGGTGTAGTTGCAATAGGCACAACAACAATAGGTGGCTAAGCAGTTGGAGGTTTAGTAGTACAAGGATCAGCACTAGCTTGGTTGAGTAGCTGGAGATTCTCAGCATCGACCAAAATATCCATCGTTTCCACTGTACCCTTGTGAGATGGGCAGCGTGAAGGGCGGTGATTTCATCATTCGAAGGAATAGGCAATGGGAAGTCCTATGCATTAGGGTGCACAAAATCAATAGACACCACTGTAAATCCCTCATTTATCGGCAAGTTGTGTATCTCATGTTGATATGGAAAGACCACACCCCTTGCCACCTCAATTTGAACCCCTGTGGGGTTTATGATAAGCTTGCACATGGTCGATGGTGTTATCCAAACCACTGCACATCAATCACTACTCAACCTCTCTTGATGCACAACTGCTCATTCTAGCATGAGGAGGGCTATCAACTATAGTTTGGTCTGTAAGGATAATACCCCATTGAGCTAACCCACTCGCGCTATCTGTGTATAGATCCCTCTTGATCTTTGCAGAGAGTTCCTCCACATCGATTCCCCTGGACCTTCTTCGCTTCTTGTACATGTCAGCATTGTTTAGAAAACCATGCTTCCAGCCTTGCGAGCTAGAGACACCCCACACCCGACCAAGGTGCTCTGGGGTGCCAAGCGCATTTGTTAGCTCATCATGCTTCTGCATGGCAGTGAATGATCTTTCTGATGACTATGCTGCCAGATCTTTGACCTTCTCAGCCATTGTCATTGCCTCGCTCGAGGTCCACACCACTTCACCACTCTTTGTCAATCCTCCCGGCCCCTTAGAAATGATTGCACTTTACCGGGAAATTGTTGCCATGAATTTTCTTTGCCCTCACTGGCCATGTTGGCATCTCCGGCCGACCACCTATCTTTCATCCTCACGTAACCAGTTGAACCAAGGTTGTGGGGTAGCTTCATAGAGCACAAATTAATGAGAGAGCATTGCATTGCATGAATAAATTTGTGAAAAAACAAAATTAAACTAAATTGTCACACACATCCTCAAATTGCACAAATTAATAACATTATCTTCATTGAGCAAATTAATTAACCATCATAGAGAAAATATTGAGCTCAAAATGAGGAGGACCTTCGGAGGAGAAGGATGGAACCGAGGTGGCACATGGCGAGTAGGGTCATCCACACATGACTGAACGGACGGCGGAGCGGAGGCCACACGTGATGGAATGGATGGCAAAGGATGTAATGGATGGTCACGCATGATGGAATGGACGACCGAGATGAAATTGAGAATGGTAGGGGCGGTGAGGAGCACGAAGGTGATGACGATGGTGGTAGAGGCTAGGGTTAGGGTTGCAAGAATTGAAAGCATAGCGATTTACTTCAGGGCCCACCTATTTATAAGCGGGAGTCATTAGTGACGGGTGGTACCACCCATCACCACGGGGAGTCATTAGTGACATGTCATAGTTACCACCCATAACTGAGTGTAGTCATTAGTGACAGGTTGGAACTATTGCCCATCTTTGATGACTCCCATAGTGATGGGTGGTAACTACCACCCGTCACTGATGATCAAAGAGAGCACAACACTTGTGTGGTCACATATAAAAGTGACCGCACAAGTGTTTGTGATACTAGTATTATTAATGTGTCCGCACAAGTATTGTGCTTCTGGTAAATTAAGCCATGGCATAGTTTGTGTGGAATGAAGCTTGGTCTGACGATTCCACATGCCTGTGGATGCATCAAGCCAGGCAACATCCACCACAAACCCCCATGGCAAAGAAAGAAGCAAGAAGAGTAAGAGCAAAAATCTGATGTTAAGAAGTCCAAATGCAAGCAAATAGTGTATTTAAATGATGCCAATAGAAATTAATGTTCCAACTAGTTACCTCCACTAACTGCCAGCAATAATGAGATCAAAGTAGTATTTTTGCAAAATAATCTTTAGTGATGAGTAGTATTAGTTCCCCATCAGGAATGATCATTAGTGACGGGCAGTAGTTGTCCCCGTCACTAATGAGTAGTAGTTCTAGATTTCAAGTTATGGCACAAATTGTACATATATATATTACATACTCAAATAAATTGTACTTCCAGATTTCAAGTTATGACACATATTTCACATATATATATATATGTATTGCATTACCCAAATCAGTACAAATTGTACAAATCACCCACGTATCTCAGTATTTGAACACATGTATAACACTTGCATGTATATATACAATTTAAATTTTACACTTTTCAACACATGTATGTCTTGTTTTCTCACTTTCTTAATGTACAATCCTTCATAATGGTCGGAGCTGCTTGGTCGATTCACTCACTAGGGTTTTTGATCATGTCATCCGATCACAAAACGAGGTATTGAACCTTTTCATGTGTTGCTTTGCGATCCAAGCTTCGGTACGAGATGGGTTCTCTGAACAGAGCATGTGATTGTGCTCAACGATGTATGTAAACACTTTTCTCGATTGTTGCAACATGAGGAAATTAGATTGGTCATATGCTTTTTGATCTAGAATAATTGTTTGACTGCCCAAGATCCCTTGACCCGCTAGTCTACCATCATGGTGAGAGTGAGGCACACCAATTGGGTTATTCAGGTCTATTTACTAGACATACTACTCTACTACCTCCTCGCTAGAGTAACCTTGTACGATGCAACCCTCGGGTGAAGAACGATTTCTATGATATTTCTTTAGAACACCCATGTATCTCTCGTACGGGTAAATCTGATGCAAAAAATGGGTCCGAAAAATAATATTTCTTTGACGATTAGTGAGGTCAGATGTACCATAATATCAAAGAATGATGGAGGAGAGTACATCTCAAGAAGAGAAAGAGTCAAGTATTGTTTTTTCTCTAGTTCTGCTAGCATTGTTGGGTCGAGTATTTTCTGTCCAATTGCATCGAAGAAAAAACACAGACTCATTATTGCTTCTCTTACCCCCACCGGTAACACATTTCTTATTCTGACAACAATCATTTGAGCCGGCATCATATGACAATCGTTAGTCTTTATTCCACCAACCATCTTAAGCTCCTTCAAGTTGACAAGTTTGTTGATACTCGATAAGTAACCTGATGGAACTTCAATGCTATGCAAGAATTCACAAAACTTCTTCCTCTCCTTCCTAGAAAGGGTGAAGTAATATGGAGGAAATAACTTTCCTCTATCTATCTGTTGTGAATGCACCTCCGATTGTAAACCCATCTCCTCAAGATCCGCTCTAGCATTCTTGTGATATTTTGTTTTGCCTGGCATATTTAGCATTGTTCCAAGGAGACTATCACAAATGTTTTTCTCCACATAAATTGTATCAATGGAATGGCGAACATCGATATATTTCCAATATTCAAGCTCCCACAAAATTGATTGTTTGTTTCACATTCCAGCACAACTTGTGGAAGACCATTTTTGCTTACCGAGTATAAAATTTATGTCTTTTACCTGGTCATATACCTCTGTGCCTCTGGAATTCCTAGGAGGTCCTCTTTTCTCTACGGAGCTATCAAACTATAGCTTCATTCTTCCGTATAGGTGTTTCATTGGAAGAAAACATAGATGTCGCATGTACAGCGTTTTCTTCGAATAGTTCAACCATGTGTTTAATATTTCCTCCAAGCATTGTGGGCACGATTCACCTTTCCTTTTGCTTTTACTAGATAAGTTACGATGAGCAGGCAGATCATTTATTTTTACAAACAACATGGCATGTAGCAAGAAATACTCTCGGATGTACTCGTCCCAAACCTCAACACCTACATGCCACATAATTTTCAGATCAGCCACCAAGGGTCTGAGGTACATGTTAATGTCATTGTCGGGTTGTTTAAGACCATAGATCATGATCTAACAACATGATATATTTACGCTTATTACAAAGCCAAGGGGGAAGGTTGTATATAGACAATAACATTGGCCATGTGCTTTGCATACTTCTCATGTTACCAAAAGGGTTCATGCCATCGATACTCATGGCAAATCTAATATTCCTACAATCATTAGCAAACCTTGGGAATGTGGCGTTAATTGTTCTCCATTGAGAAGAATCTGCTGGGTGTCGTATGATCGAGTCATTCTTACGGCCCTTTTTGTGCCACCTCAATCGTTTTGACTCGTTGGCATTTGCAAACATCCACTTCATACGAGTGTTTACAAGGAAATATCATATCACCTTCCTCTGAACTTTCCTTCTATTACACCCATCGTCCAATTCATCATCATCTTTTATATTCTTGAATCGATGTGTCACACATGTTGGACATTTGTCAAGGTCTGTATACTCTCCATGAAATAGAACACAATCATTCGTACATGCATGTATTTTCTCTATATCAAACCCTAGAGGATATATATGATCTTCTTAGCACTATACATGATGGTAGGAATCTTATTCTCTTCTAGCACCATGTCCCTCATCAAATTCAGTAATGCTTTGAAACTCACATCGGACCATCCATATGTTGCCTTTATTTGTATAATTGTCAAGACAGTGTATAATACCATGTACTTTTATTTGTAGCCAGGATATATCGATGTTTTTGAATTTCATACATGTTTTTGGATCTAGGCAAACGTCCCTTTAGAATATGCAACTTGTTTCTCTGCATCACGCACCATTTGATCAACATCATCCATAATATCAATATAGTTATCTTTTGGAATTCATAAAATGTCATTGTCGCTCATGTAATCTATACCAACGACCCCACCTTCATCTTTACTATCAATCTAATCTACTTCACCATCATTTTCTCCTTCTTCGCCATGCTTGTTCCATATATGATATCGCTTCTTGAATCCACGTCTCAACAAATGGTCATACACATATTCTAAATTTGTAAACTTCTTCTCATTCCTACAGCCATAACATGGACACCACATTGTTGTCTTTCCACTAGCTTCCATGTCATCTCTAGCACTACTCATGAAAAACATCACCTCACTAAAGTACTCATTGCAAGTATGACAATCAAGATACATCTAGCTCCATGTTTTTGCAATCTAAAAATTATAAACAATCAAGATACGTCTCTAATTATTTCACGTATTGTGTCATACTAAAATATGATTTAATTTCAGATTAAAATATATTGGATAATTAAAAATATATACCTTGGGTCAGATGATGTTGATGCTACCTACAGTGTGGGCCGGTCCACCAGAGCATGTAATGATGTGGGTCTTCATCAGCGCATCTAGCAACTGCACTATCGGTCGACCGTTATGGCGAAGACGGTGGTGGTTAGGACATGGGAGCAAAAAGTGTGGAGCTCTATCTATGAGGTACTTAACTACTTATCATCAATGATGGTTATCTATATAAGGATGTCACTAAAGGTGGCCTTAGGGTTTCGGACGACGCAACACTCTTTAATGATAGGTGGTACTACCAACGGTCAATAATGTGGTGACCCATATTTAGTGACGTGGTCTCAACATAGATAGTCACTATAGGGAAACCTTTAGTGATGGGTCACTGTATGACCCGTCACTAACTTGGGTGCCCTTGCTAGCCTCTTCTTTAGTGACGGGTCCTATTGTGACCTATCACTAATAAGGCAGCATTACTGACGTGTGTGAAATAACCCGTCACTAAAAGTGTGTTACTGATGCGCGTCTTTTACCCATCACTAAAGCCCATTTTTGTGGTAGTGTATGTCATAGTCAATGTGTTGCTTGTGGTGTTTACTTATGTTCCTGTCATACTATTCTTGCATGTTTCGTGCGCACTAGGGAATGTTAACTTGCTCGAATAGTTTTTTGTCAGAAAATTAAGTATTGATGCTCTTTCTAATAGCTACACCTACCAAGGATCTCGATCATCGATAGTGGGTTTGCCAAAGTAGGGTGCTATCTTTTATCTTGACCAGTTAGGGTTGAAGTCGAACTTCCACACACATAATATTGGTTTTCTTAATGAGGCTATCAAAACGGTTTTGGTCCTTGGGGCATGAAGTTGGAAGTCATGCATTGGATGTTACTCCAATGAACAAGAGTCAGATATGATGAGATTAGCAAAGTGTTGCTTACCTATGTTAGTTAGCTTCTAGCAGTGATGCTAAAGCTCACTAGGAGTTTGTTGAATTTGGATCTTGTCACACTATTAGTCATTACACGGAAAGTGACTTGTTTTAATAGTGATACATATTTTATTGGATAGAAGATAAACATAGCATAGTGTTGAACCTTGCATTTAATTTTGTAGATCATGGCACCGACTATTGTTAAGAGCACTTCCATTTTTAATTTGTGATCTATTCTTAAATGAGAGAAATTGTCTAGAACAAATTTTATGGATTGGCACAAAAACTTGAGAATTATTCTGAAGTAAGACAAAAAAAGGATTATGTTCTAGAGGAAACCCACCCAGATTAACTAGGGGAAGATTCCCCTGTAGTAGATAAGAATGCATGCTAGTGATTCTATGGATGTCATCTATTTGATGCTTGCATATATGTCCTCTGAGCTTTAGAAACAATATGAGGAAAGAGATGCTTACGATATGATCGTAGGCCTCAAGGGCATGTTTCAGAACCACGCACAAACTAAGAGGTACTATGTATCTATGTCCTTATTTGGAAGTAGGTTGCCAGAAGGGAGCCAGTGAGTCGCCATGTGATCAGGATGATTGGTTACATTGAGACCTTGGAGAGAGTGGGTTCTCCACTAGATCCATACTTGGCTATAAATGTGATTCTTCAGTCGCTCCCATTGAGTTTTGAACCATTTATCATGAATTTTCATATGAATGGAATGGAGAAAACACTGCCAAGTTACATGGGATGCTTAAAAATGTTGAGGAGAGTATAAAGAAAGCTCCCAATCATGTTATGATGGTTCAGAAGGAGGGAAAAAGAGAAAGAGGAAGGGCAAGGCTAAGACTTCGGATACAATCTCTAGTGTGAAGCTTAAACCGACTGGAAAGTCCAAGTCAGGTCCTACTAACTCTGATGTTTTCCACCATTGCCACAAGCCTGAGCATTGGAAACGCAACTACAAGGTACATCTAGAAGAGTAGAATAATAAGAAGGGAAGTGTGACTTCCACTCCAGGTATAAATGTTATAGAAATTCATACATGCAAATCGTTGTAGGGGCTGAGTAGGTCAAGAAAGTGTGCTAGTGGCGAACTGGATGTCCACGTCAGAAATGGTGCAAAAGTCGCAGTGTTGGTCGTTGGTGTTTATTTACTATCGCTACCTTAAAGATTAGTTTTGGAGTTCAATAATTGTTATTTCATTCCCGCCTTGGGCATAAAAACATTATCTCTTCTTCATGTTTAGAAGAACATGGTTTTGAATTCATAATAAAGAACAAGTGTTGTTCAATATTTTCGAATAGTATGTTCTATGGTGTTTGTCCATTGGTGAATGGATTATATATTCTATGTCTTGAAGATGCACATGTTTATAACATTTGTACAAAGAAACAACGACTCAATGATTTGAACACTACCTACGTATAGCATTGTCGTTTGGGTCATATAAATGAGAAGTGCGTGTAGAAGCTCCATTGAGATGGACTTTTGGAGTCATTTTATTTTGAATCATATGACACATGTTAGTCTTCTCTACTTGGAAAAATGAAAAAAATGCCTTTCACTGGTCAAAGTGAGAGGGAGAATGAGTCATACTACTAAAGGTGGCTTTCAATACTTCATCAATTTGACCGATGACTTGAGTAGATATGGCTATGTCTACTTAATGAGGCATAAGTGGGAGCCCTTTGAAAAGTTCAAGGAGTTCCAAAATGAGGTACAAAATTATATTGGCAAGACAATTAAACTTCTATGATTTAATCGTAGAGGTAAATATTTGAACCATGAGTTTAGTGATCATCTGAAGCAGTAGGGAATTATTCCACAATTGACTCCACCTAGCACGCCTTAGTGGAATGGGATGTCTGAGTGGTGAAAACATACTTAATTGGACATGTTTCGGTCGATAATGGGTCATGCTAATCTTCAATTATATTTTTGGGGACTCGCTCTAGAAACTGCCGCTTTCACGTTGAATAGAGTTCCATCTAAGTCAGTAGAGAAGATATCATATGACATGTGGTTTGGGAGGTGTCCTAGTTTATCTTTTCTAAAGATTTTGGGTTGTGAGGTGTATGTCAAACGTTTGACGTCTGACAAGCTCACTCCTAAATCTAACAAGTGCTTCTTTGTGGGATATCGTAGGGAAACCAAAGGATACTATTTCTATAATAGAGAAGAGGGCAAAGTATTTGTTGCTCAAAATGGTGTGTTTCTTGAGAAAGAGTTTCTCTCGAAAGGGGTTAGTGAGAGAACGGTGCATCTCAAAGAAGTTTAAGAGCTACTGGAAAGTGTTATAGACTCCACTAAACCATAACAAGACATGCAAGGGGTTGCAGAACCTACTGTTGCGACACCAGCACCACGAAGGTACGATAGGGTGAGTCATGCACGAGGAGAGGCTTGACGTGCCGCTCCAACATCTTCTTCCACTGCACCTAGCGCACCTCGTGCTAGAAGGTACCAATCTATGATCTTGCACGTGCATGAGTCTTGGGCCTAGGGCGTAAATTTTTTAATTTGTCGGCTAGCATAGCTCCCCTATTCCCCAACATTATATTGCTTCATTCATGCCATCCGGGTTTTATAACATGCATGGTCAGATGAGTGCTCCAAGGGGCAATGTTTTCGGCAGACTATCCGTCGTGTCACAAGGATGTCCAGAGGTGGTGTCCGAGGCTATCGTCGTTCAGGTAGGGTCCTAGGAGGTCCCAATCCCTAAAAGGGACCCCTCAGAGCAAGACAGAGGTGAACCGCTAGAGATGAGGACAGTCGGTCTGACTGCAGCCCTAGGGCCAGTTTGACCGCAGTCACCATCCTGGTCTGACCGGCCTACTGTGGCCGGTCTGACCGGCCTGTTGCAGGCGCTTGACACCAGTCGGTCCGACCGGCCCTTTATGGCTGGTCTGACCGACAGTGCATAGAAGCAAGATTCCACCAAGCGCAAAATCGCAGAGGCTGATCCGGGCAATTCCTGTTCAGCCAAAAATTCTAGGAACAAAGTTGTGGTGCCCAGCACTAAGACACAACCTTCGTGGGCACCCCCAGGTATTACCAAGTCCCAGAAGAGGCATCTACAATGTCTTCAAGCCCAGGAGATGCGTGAGAAGAAGGCCGAGGATGATTGGGACGCCGTTTTCGAGGGGATCCATCGCCGACCAGCGATGAAGAAGGTTTGGAAGCCGAAGCCGATTGACGTAAACAACCCGACTCCTACTCCAAGCAATGAGGAGGACAATCTGATGGACGACGACTACACGTCCATCTCTAAGGGCCCCCTCCTCAGGCGATGGATATAAATGTCATCATGCTGCTCAGCTGAGACTCGGCCCCTGGGAGGCTATTTTTGAGAAGCCTGAGGATACGACTCGTTACTTGAAGTCTCTCTATGTCAAGGGGCACATCGATGGGAAGCCGATCTCGAGGATGCTTGTATATGGAGCCACCATTGTCAACCTAATGATTTACTCTCTATTGAAGAAGCTCAACAAGAATGAAGATGACCTGATGAGGACCATCCTGATGCTCAACGGCTTCAACGACATTCTTCGTCATCGATGTGCAATAAGGGCGTGCTTTCTTTGGAGCTGACGATGGGCAAAAAGACGTTGCTAACGGCGTTCTTCGTCGTTGATGTGCAAGGTAACTACAGTGTGCTACTTGGGTGTGATTGGATTCATGCAAATTGTTGTATTATGTCTAGTTTGCACTAGTTCCTGATTCAGTGGGATGGTGATGATGTAGAGGTTGTAGCAGTAGATACTTAGGCCCATGTTACTTTGGTCGATGTGGCTATTGACGCCGTCCATGATAACGTAGAATGCTTTTCAGGTAGAGATCTCCCAGACTACGACTTTGTCAGCGTGTCTGAGGGACGTTTTGTTCTAGTGTTTGTAAAGTTGGTTTGTGTAGCTCGATTGTCTCTAAACTAGTAGCATGTCTAGTAAGAGTAATCTTGATTGGCTAAAGTATCGCATGGAGCAATATCGGTCTTCTAAAGACAGTATTGCCAAAGCCATTGAAGATTTTAGCAAAGTAGAAAAGTAAGGTCAAGGTTTTGCATCGTCTGACCCTCTAGAAGAGGTCGATATAGGTGATGGTAGTATTCTAAGGGCGACTTTTGTAAACAAAAATTTGTAGGCTGATGAAAAGGCCAAAGTAATAAAGTTGCTTCGGTCGTATGTCAATTGTTTCGCATGGGAGTACAGTGAGATGCCCGGACTAAGCCGCGAGCTCGTGGAGCAAGGGCTACCTATTAAACCCAGGTTTAGGCCTTATAAAATGCCCCCTCGCCACTTTAATTCAGCCATTTATGACCGAGTTAAAGAGGAGATAGAATGATTACTCAATGCTAAGTTTATTAGGCCATTCAGGCATGCTGAATGGGTTGCTAACATTGTGCCTATAGAAAAGAAAGGGAGTGGCAAGATTCGCGTGTGTATTGATTTTAGGGATTTGAACAAGGCCACTCCGAAGGACGAGTATACCATGCCAACATCCAACATGTTGATCAACGATGCTTCAGGAAATAAGGTACTAATTTTTCTTGATGTCAACGCTGGTTATAATCAAATCTTTATGGCCGAGGAGGACGTCTATATGACAGCCTTTCGATGCCCTGGTTTTGTCGGCTTGTTTCAGTGGGATGTTATGACTTTTGGTTTAAAGAATGCTGGCGCTACATATAAACATGCTATGAACTTTATCTTTCATGACTTGCTAGGAGTTATGCTAGAGGTCTATATAGATGATGTTGTAGTCAAATCGGATGCTATGAGAAACCATTTAGCTGATTTGAGAGTTGCTTTTGATAGGATGCGTCAGTATGACTTAAAAATGAACCCGCTCAAGTGTGCTTTTGGCGTGTCGGCGGGCAAGTTCTTAGGATTGATGGTTCATGAAAGAGGTATTGAGATTGATCCTAAGAGGCTTGAGAAGATTAATAACTTTGAAGTGCCGACGTGTAAGAGAGATGTGCAAAAGTTGCTAGGCAATGTTAATTATTTGCGCCGCTTTATATCTAACTTGTCTAGCAAGATTGATGCTTTTGTCCCCATACTTCGGCTAAAGAACAAAGCTGAATTCACTTGGGGGCAAGTCATGAACGTGCTTTTGAGAAGATTAAGGACTGCTTGTCCTCACTCCCTGTGGTAAGAGCACCAAAAGATGGGATTCCGTTTGGGCTGTACGTTGCTGCAGAAGATAGCCTGATAGGAGCTGTGCTAACTCAGGAAGTAGAGGGAAAATAGTATATCATCATATTCTTGAGTCACCGCCTATTGGATGTCGAGACAAGGTATGTGTTCTTAGAGCGTTTGTGTTTATCGCTTTACTATGCATGTACCAAACTTCGACACTATCTTCTATTTGGCACATGCATTATTACTTGTCTGACTGATGTTATAAAGTACATGTTGCAAAAGCCAATTCTAAGTGGGAGAATCGGAAAGTGGGCTTATGCTTTAATTGAATACGATTTGTCTTATGAACCCCTAAAAGCTATGAAAGGCCCAGTCATCGCAAATTTTATAGTTGATCACCATGTAGATGCCAATTGGAGTAGTGACACTGCTTTAATTGAAGTAATGCCACAGAAACTTTATTTTGATTGTTTGGCTTGCAAGAATGACCAAGGTGTGGAGTTGTGCTCATATCACCTAGTGATATGAGTTTCGAGACCTCGACCCGATTAGAATTTCCTTGTACTAATAATCAAGCCGAATATGAAGCTCTTTTGCTAGGACTTGAATTGTTGAGCTCCATGGGTGTTAAATATGTTCATGCATATGATGATTCACTATTAGTAGTTCAACAAGTAGCTAAACTTTCTCAATGTTTTAATGGTTTGCTAAATAACTACTTGGATTAATGTCTAGACATAATTGCTACTCTCTATGATTTTGAGATTTTCACATGTGTCTAGAGAAGGCAATTCAGTAGCAAATGACTTGGCTCAGCAAACATCTGATTACCAAATTAAAAGAGGTAAATTTTTCGCACAAGAAAAACCGATGCTTGACTTTATTGCATTACGTGAGTCAAAACACATCGGTCTGACCATCTTGACATGGCTGGTCTGACTGCAAGTGTCTGGTTAGTCCGACCGGCCATGCTAGGCCGGTCTAAGCGCCTTGTGCCAACCGTCCAGCAACGGCCGGTCTAACCGGCCCGCTATGGCCAGTCTGACCGCCCCGTGTGAGGAAGTTTTAGGACATGGGAGCAAGTTGAAATTTATGATTTCAATGCCAATTCGAGCGAGGATTTGGCGAATACATCAGGTAATCATGAGGTTGATTGGAGAATTCCAATTACTCAGTATTTGAGAGATCCTAGTAAGCGTGTTGATCGAACTATTGATGGGCTACTTTTAAAGTGCTTGGATGCCAATCAATCTAGAGTCGCTACAGGTGAAGTTCATCAAGGACTTTGTGGAACCCATCAGTTGGCCGAGAAAATGAGGTTGATGCTCAAAAGAGCGGGTTTTTATTGGCCGACTATGACTAATGATTGTTTTAAGTACTATAGAGGATGTGAAGCTTGTCAAAGGTTTGGTAATTTTCAGCTCGCTCCTGCATCTTTACTTAATCCTATTATCAAAACATGGTCGTTCCGGGGTTGGGCCTTGGACTTTACCAGCCAAATTTATCCTTCCTATTCAAAAGGGCATCGGTTCGTGTTGATGGCTACAGACTACTTCACCAAGTGCATCGAGGTCGTACCTCTCAAGAACATGACATAGAATGAGGTAATTAATTTTATCTTGAACCACATTATATATAGATTCGGCATTCCATAAACTCTTACCGGACCAGCTTTTACTACAGCAGTTTCCATGCAAACTCTTCTCAAAAATAGCCTCCCGCGGGCCGAGGCTCAATTGAGCAACCTTGGCCTCATCCCGTGGGAGTGAAAACTTAGCAGGCAACATGACGACGTTTATATCCATCACCTTAGGAGGGGGCCCCTCGATGACGAGTGTGTAGTCGTCGTCCATCAAATCATCCTCCTCATCGCTCGGAGTTGGATTTGGGTTGTTTATGACAACCGACTTTGGCTTCCAAACCTATTTCGCTACTGGTCGGGGATGGATCTCCTTGCAAACGACGTGCCGCTCATCGTCATCCTTCTTCTCACACATCTCATGGGCTCGAAGATGTTGTAGCCACCTCTTTTGGGACTTAGTCATACCTAGGGGTGCCCACGAAGGCTGTGACTTAGTACCGGGCACCACAAACTTGCTCCTGGAATTTTTGGCTGAATGGGAATTGCCTGAATCGACCTCGACAATTTTGCGCTTGGCGGGACTCTGCTCCTATGTACTGTCGGTCGGACCGGCCATGGTGGGCCGGTCTGACCAACTGGTGTCAGGTGTCTGCAAAAGGCCAGTCTGACCGACCATAGTAGGTCGGTCACACCGGGATGGTGACTACGGTCTCACTAGCCCTGGGGCTGTTGTTAGACCAACGGTCCCCATCTCTTGCGGTTCGCCTCTGTCTTGCTCCGCGAAGGCTCTTTAGGGATTAGGATGTCTTGGGACCCTACCTTAACGATGATGGCCTCAGATGCTTCCTCCGGATGTCCTTGTGGTGCCATAGATAGTCTACCGAAGATGTTGCCCCTTGTCGCATTCATCTGATTCTGTATGTTAAAAATTCAGAGGGCACAAATGGAGCAATATAATATGGGGCAGGGTACCCAGGAGGCAAAAAGTAACACGGAGGCCACTATGGCATTGGCAAGTGATATGGCAGTGCAGGAAATGGTGGCTCCAATGGTTTCGCCCATCGTGGGCCGAACCCACTCTTCTAAGGAGGGTTTGGCCTCACTAGAGGTCCTAGCCGAGCGTTCGCCTTCTCGGCTCTCTTCTGGTGCTTCTAGAGTAGCATGTCATATGTCACCTTTGGCTTCTTGCACGTCGCAACCGAAGATGATGAGCTAATGTTCACCTTCCACACTCCTAACTCAGGGTTCTTCCGCATGAGCGTGTGTGGACGCGGTTCTCTGATCATGACCTCCTTCCCCTTAGCGGACTCGGCCTTCTTCCTTGTCCTGGCCTCGAGTTCTACCCTATCCTTATCGAAGAGGTCATCGAGGGTGGGGATGATGATGTTGTTGTCATCAATCTCTGAGCTCCCGAACGGATTCATCGCGCCAAGGGTCCCATTGACGTAGAGGTAGTAGGTGTACTCGCCGCCGATGTAGAAGTGCTTGGCATGTCTGTCCCCAGCAGAGTCGCCAAAAAGTGTGTTGACACGAAAATGTGCCAACCACACGGACGTTGATCTGTTGATCCAAAAGCATGTGGATACTCGGGAGTAAACCCCTAAGCATAACACAACACCGACGTCGCGTTCCAAAGACCCTTAAACAGTGGTAAGGGAATAACAGAGTCACCAGGCAATCAAACAAGTATTTAAAAATAATGTTCAATCAGCCAAAGTGTTGGAAAAAATAATTAAACCAGCCAAGCTAAGGCCGATTTCAATCTACAGCGAAGGAGCGGTCTGACCGAACCCTAGCTGATGGTTAGACTGATGAAGGGATTCTGATCATACCGACGAAGGGCCTCTGATCATACCGACGAAGGGCCTCTGGTCAGACCGATGATGCGAAGGGGGTGCCAAAGGGTGCTTCGGCGTTCTGGTGAAGGGGTTCGTAGGGAGCCTTCGGCCTCCTAATCGGTCAGACCGGAGTTATGCCTTCGGTCATACTAAAGTGTATGAAGTGAAGGGTCTTCGGGCGAGAAGATGCCCTCAATGTGGAGAGGGTCGGCCAGACCGCGGGTTTAACCCCGGTTAGACTGAGGGCTTCACTGCAGGATGCCCCTACGCGAAGTACTCCAGCGCGAGGCCTAGGTGCGTGGGGTCGGTCAGGCTGGCTTCGTTGTGCTGATCAGACCGTGGTGTGCCGGCACGCCTGATGAAGGCATGACAAAGGCCGGTCAGATCAGAGGGATACCGTCGGTCAGACTGATAGTCCCTGCAAAGTGGTCTACGGACTCTGGCATCCACCTTAGAGGTATTGGATGGATCTAACTTCTTGGCGAAGGATATTAGATAAAAATCTACAAGAAATCACCAAGAAACCAAAGGTAATTCATCCAAGAGACCAAATCACTAGTAAAATCGATAAAACGATAGAAATCTATTATGTGGATGAAACAGATGATTCATGAGCGAACTGACAAGGACTTACCATGATTTCGATGCGGCGGATGGGTGGTTTCCAATGCAAACCAGCAAAGATGGACGTTAAAACTAAACCTAGGGAAAAAGGGTAGATTGAAAAGTAATGGTATGATTCAAGGAAATGATAGATTGGATCAATTAGGGTTTTGGGGGGTGAAACCAAGTGAGGTCGCAGAGTGGTTTTAGTCTATATGATGAGTGATTTACAAGGTTGAGTGATCTGGAGTGATGAGTGAGTGATGGATCTATTAGCGTTTCATTTTTTGGCTTGTCTCATGTATGCAGGGTGGAGATGCTAAACAAGTGTCAACGGTGGGTGATCAAGAGTCAAGCGGAGAGCTCGATGCTAGAGGATCAAGGATGCCGGGTGAAGTTGAAGATGATCTCAAAAGTGCATGAGGAGATAGAGCAAGACATGGACGAACGGATGGTCGAGACACCGTGATGGTCAAGTCAGCGAAAGAGAGGCCAATGCAAGTGATCAGGTGGCTCGAGGGGATCGAGAGCGGGAGAGACTTGCTGGCAGTCGAGTTCGTGGATTGGCATCACATGTCGGCGATCGAGGAGGCTTTGTCGGTTTTTGTTGAAAACTGTCGCATCAGAAAATATTTTTAATTCTAGTAATTAGGAGTTTATTTTTTCTATTTTGTCGTCTAGATCAAGTGTAAACTTCTAGTATTTTTTGGAATTCTTAATTCTGAAAAAATATTAAAAGAAAAGGTTCAATGATGTAATAAATTAGGAGTTTGCATTAATAGATTTTTCAGAATTTTTAATTCTGAAAATTCATTATGGCAATTAGATAAGGACCTATAACTTTTACCCTAATGACATTTTGGTGATTTTTTTAATGGGCTTGCCTATATAAAAGACCTAAAGGCCTAGGGTTTAGGTGACTCTTTGAGCTGAACATTTTGGGGGCTAACAACCACAATTTATATTTTGTTCTAGCCTTTTTGATGTTCTTAATTTCATGCTTACTTTTCATCATCTGTTTGTGTCGGATCAAGCACAGAACAACACATCCACGAGCTTCCAGCGCAAGTACTGTTCATCCTTGTGTGATTCACTTTTGGAGCTGAGTTTTGAATTGTTTTGATGCAGTTTTTGGACCTGAGTTCTTCGCCACTTTTGTTGTACAAGTTTCTAGGGTTCCATTTTTTAAGTTTGCAAAAGTTGTTGACCACTTCTGCATATATTTTTATGTCCAACAAAGTGCGTAATAAGTTCTGGAAACTTCTTATTTCTGTTGTGTTGAGTTCTGTTTTCAGTCTGGATTCAATCTTTGAGGCAATTTTTGATCTGTTCTGGTACCGTTTTTGGACCTGAGTTCTATATAACTTTTGTTTTCCAAGTTTCAAGGGTTCCATGTTTGAAATTTGCAAAAGGTTTTGAACACTGATGCATATATTTTTCTGTCCAACAAAGTGCCTAAAAAGTTCTGAAAACTTCTGATTTCTGCCAAATTGTGTTCTGTTTTCAGTCTGGATTCAATCTTTGAGGCAATTTTTGATATGTTTTGGTTCTGTGTTTGGACCTGAGTTCTACATAACTATTGTTATCCAAGTTACAAGGGTTCCATGTTTAAAGTTTGCAAAAGGTTCTGAACACAGCTACATATAGTTTTTAGCTCATCTATATGCTATAAAAATTCTGGAAGGTGGTCATTTGCTGAAAATCTTGAAGGCTGGAAGTTTAATCTAGAAACATTTTTCTCCCTTCTTTTTCTTTCCCAGCTTGCCGATCATGTGTTTCCGTATGCAGTGATGCTTTTCGCCATTAACAACAGCATGTACTGTCGAGCACATGTTCCACCAAGTCCATTGTGAATATATTTTTTTATGTGATTTCTTTTGTATCTGAATTATTCCTCTTTGTGTACTGTGCTGAGAAACAATTAATTTCTGCCGTTTTTTAAATCATGCCTCTAAAGTTTTTTCTTGATCTGAACACTTTTGGGGGCTGCATATTTGAGAGAAGAAACTTGAGTTCTTGAAATTAATTCGGCATTTCATTGTCCGAATAGAAACAGAAAAAGTTTCAGAGCTATTTTTAAAGTGCAGTCTTTGTATGTGCAAAGTCAATGCTGGTGATCCCTCAATCTATCATTTGACATAATATCATATAGGAGGGTGATAGCATCTATTTTTATCAGAGTCTTTACTACATCTGCTTCCGCTTGTTCATTTAGAGGTGCATTGGGTGATTTGAAAAGGCCATCAAATTCACCCCCCTCTCTATTCGACATTCTGATCCCACAATTAGTATCAAAGCCGGTTAGATCACAAGTTGACCTTAACCAGTTTGTGATCCTTGTGGAGACATGGACAAGAACACGAAGATTCCGATGTTTGATGGTCAAGACATTGCTTAGTGGAAGGTGCGCATGGAGGTGTTGATAGCCAAAAATGGCATTAATGGCTAGATTGTCAAAATATCAATTTTTGGTGATTTGAGCCGAAAATACACATGTCCAGGGTCCGGCTGAAGCCCTACAGGGCCAAAGTCCGTTGAGCTATGGGCTCCAAAGCTTCGGCCCGAGGAGCAAGCCTCGATGGGCCTGGCAGAAGCCCACTTCGGCAGAGTGAGAATTGTATACATTTCTAGCTCAATTTTTATCTCTATCTGGCCGGATTAATAGCAGATTAGATTAGGAATTAAGCCCTATAAATAGAGAGGCAAGGCCGGCAAAGAGAGCCCCCCAACTCAAACCAAACCAAAGCCCCATGCTTTGATCGTATTTACTTTACCTTTATTTTCTTGTACCTCTTCGTGGGTTTGCATGGAAGCCCTCCGCCGGCCACTACGGAATAGTGGTAACCCTTGTTACTTCGCTTGTGAAGTATCCGTTAATCTACTTAATAGATTGCTATCGCCTTGTTACTTCGCCTGTGAAGTATCCACTAATCTGCATAACAGATTGCTACCTTCGCTACTAGTGCAACACTTAGCAAAATTCGGTCCTCAGGCCGAATTGGTACTTCGAATTCTCTCTGTTGCAGGTTCGCACGTTCGGAGCTACTTCGTTGGAGGTGTCCGGAGCTGAGAGATCGGTTTAGGAGGTCCCTAGGACACCCTTCGGCGAGACTGCAGGCTCCGGCGACAGGCTTCGCCAGCACACTTTGTCGCAACAGGCTTTGCCATGACTATACTCCACACCGGACGAAGTTGCACTCGCGCGGGGCCCTCGCATCGCTATTCTGTAGTTTGTTGTATCGGAGATCGCACGCCGAACCCCGCTGTTCGGAGGTGATCATCGCGTCCAGATCCGTTTGGAGTCCATCTTCGGCCGGATCAGTCCGAACGCCAAAGCACCCTTCGGCGGAGCACTTCGCACCAGACGCCGAAGGTACACTTCGGTGACCCCTTCGCACCATACTTCGAACCAGACGAGCTCCGACTGGTTTGCTGATTTTATTCTGTTTAATCTATCTTTTTCGGCTAATTGGGTTATTTTGTGTAATATGGTTACCTGGCGACTCCACCCCCTTATCACTACTAAGGGTAGTCGGAACGCGACGTCGGTGCCACGTCATGCTTAGGCTTGTCCCTAAGTATCCGTGCACTTTTGAATCGTCGAACTGACCCAAGTGCGGGGACACGTTTCCGTGTCAACACACTTTTTGGCGACTCCGCTGGGGAAGGCTACGCCAACATGATGAGTACGTCGACATCAGCCACCGGTACATCTACATCGACTACTACGTATACACCGCCGATGGATGCCATAGGAGGCGCAGATATCGATAACCGCAACATATTGTCACCTACACTTGAAGATAGCCCCGCAGAAGACCGAGCCGTGATCGAGGCAAAGTTGAAGGTGCTCCAAGACATGATGCTTGGGGGCTACGTCAAGACACGCGTAGGCTTCATCAAGCGTGACATCGTCACCCCTGACCTCGCTCAGGTCCAGGTAACACCTGTATCGCCTTGTTTATCTTCTTTAGAAATTGAGCAGAAAATAGTCGCATCAGTAGATCAAGTCGTTAGCGCTTCGCTAGCCAACCGTTTAGATTCGGCAGTCAGCTCCCAGGTAGAGGCAACTCTTAGGAGGTTCGGCTTTACTGAGGTCGTACCCCCGGTTCCTATTGCTAGTGCACCACCGGCAAACCACATATACGGTAGGACAAACGACAACACAGGCACTATCATGTCTCCGGCCTCATCACTTATGGCCGAGACCAATCATTATGCCTACGGCCAAACTAACGCTGCATATCACGCACCACCACCTGCGTCGGTGCCCGCGCTGCCCACACCACCTACACAGATGCCCAGACACGAGCACGTTATACAAATAGCACGCAGGTAAGAGGCCCATGGCCGACACGTCGATATCCCACCACGTGTCGCGCCCCCGCATGAGAGGCGCACACAAATAACATACCAAGATGACATAGAGGAGCGGGTCCGCGCACTATTTAGGAAGTGTGCTGGCTTCGTGCCCAAGGGACGGGTTAGGGTTTTACAGTAAACCATACCCCGACCACCTTGATACAGTACCCTACCCCCGTGGCTATAGAATCCCTGAATTCACTAAATTCGATGGCGAGGGTAGCAAGACTACACTAGAGCACGTTAGTCAATTTTTGGCACAATGTGGGGAAGTTAGCGGGATAGATGCTCTAAAGGTTAGACTATTTTCTCTCTCGCTATCCGGCACCACTTTCACTTTGTTTTCGGCGCTCCCGCCGAACTCTATCCACACGTGGGACGATTTAGAGTGGAAATTCCATGATTATTTCTACACAGGTGAGACAGAGCTTAGGCTTTCACATTTGACATCGGTTAAGCAGAAATCTAGTGAGAGCGCCTCTGAGTACATCAAGCATTTAGGGATACTAGAAACCGATGTTTTAGCCTTAATATTTTAGAAAGGGACTTGGCGGAATTAGCTTTTAACGGATTGTGTTCCGAAATTAAAGAGAGGTTAGATAACCCAAACTTTTTAGAAGTTAGCCAAGTTTTACAGCAGGCTCTGGTCCAGGAAGGCCGAGCCAAAGATAAAAAGTTTGTTAAGACATTTAGCAAGCCTAGGTCCGAAATCCACATCATGGAACGCTCTGATGAGGAGGACTCAGAGGAGGAGGATTCGGCCGACATGTGTGCGGCCGAATCGGTTTGGAATGCTAAAAATAAACCTGTCACCGGCTCCGAGTTACGACCATCCCCCCACGAAGAATCGACTTAGTTAGGTCAAGTACTCGTTTGATATAACTAAATATGATAAAATATTTGATTTTCTCTTAAAAAGTCTGCTTCTCAGTTTACCTAAGGGTCAAGTCATTCCACCTGCCGAGGAGTTAAAGAAGCAACCATACTGTAAGTGGCATGATTCACATTCGCATAATACTAATGATTGCAATGTTTTTCGATGGTAGATACAATCAGCCATAGAAGAAGAACGATTGAAAATAGACCATGATCCGAAGATGAAGCTGGATAAAGATCCTTTTCCCGTCAACGCCATCGACCTCAGCGAAAAGAAGGTGTTGATTCGGCCAGAACAAGTCCAGTCGGCTAAAGGGAAAGACATAACTGTTGGGGAACCACGCACTCGCACACTCGTGCCAAAGAATCCCGAGGTAGGAGTGTGGAAACAAAACATTAATACCCCTTCGGCTAAGGCTCGCAAGAGGCCGAAGGTAACATATAACATGCTGTTGAACAAGCATCAGAGGAGGGCCAAGGAAGCAGGCCCACGTGCTAAGCTAAAACAGCCGAAGGGTCCAAGACCCTCGAAGGGTGGCTTCGGACCGAAGCAGGCGAACCTTCCGCACGAAAGCTTCGGGCCACAGTGGCCTGATGCTCCGCACGATGGTTCTGAGCCACAACGGCCGAGCCCCCCGTACAGTAGCTTTGAGCCCTAGTGGTCGGGTCCCCTATACAACGACTTCGGCCCCCAGTGGCCAAACCCCGCACCGTGTTGGACTTCCCCGATGGGAGGCTTCGGCCCGCACTGGCCGAACATACCTCCGGCCTGGCGAGACCCTTCGTTGGTGTGGTCCGAGATACCTTCGACTTGGCCAAACCCCCCTCCAGGTAACAGGTTCGGCTCACAGTGGGCGAGGCCACTAGAGCCACCGATGCCTCCGCCGTATGACTGGGCGGGGACCCCGTGGGCTCCGTACGTATCCGGGTCAGGGTATCCTCTGCAACCTAACATTGTGTCTTATTTTCCTTTGGAGTATTATGGATGGCAGGAGCAAACAGACACAGCGGAGGGGGGCATCGTCCACAGACTATCCGTGGTGCCTCTGAATCGGACCATGCAGAGTGAAGCAGAAGGGTGCGAGCATGCGGAGGCTGAAGTTAGGGAATCTGAAGCCATAACCATCAGAGTTGGGTCTCAGGAAGTCCCAATCCCGAAGACTTTCTCATCGAGGTATGACGGAGGTGAGTCTCATGCTTCGGCCGAGCTCTGCGCCGAAGCTTGGTTCGGTCGGCCGAACGAGGCCGGTCCGTCCAACGGGGCTCGCAGCGAAGGCCCCTCCGAACATAGGGTGCGCAAGGCCGAAGGGCACAGTACCACTTTGGCCAGAATTAATGGAAGCCGAACAGTGGCACCAGGCACCAAGCCACAGCCATCTTGGCCACCTCCAGACATGTCCAAATCATAGAAGAGACGCTTACAACGAATACGGGCACAGGAGATGCGCGAGAGGGAAGCTGAGGCCGAGCATGACGCTATCTTCAAAGAGATCCGCCCTCGGCCAGCCACCAAACAGGTATGGAGGGAGAAGCCGGCTGAGATAACCAACTTGGCTCCTAGTCCAAGCGATGACAACGACATGCTCGACGACGATTACTCGCCCATCTCTGAGGGACCCGCACCCCAGGTGATGGACATCAACATCGTCACGCTGCCTGCCGAGTTCGCCCTACCACGGGACGAGGCCGAGGTCGCTCAATTGAACCTTGGTCCGTGCAACGCCATCTTCGAGAAGCCCGAGGACTCGGCTCGCCATCTAAAGCCTTTCTACATCAGAGGTCACATCGATGGAAAGCCGATTTCCCGAATGCTCATCGACGGCGACGCCACCATTAACCTAATGCCTTACTCGTTGTTGAAGAAACTTGTCAGGGATGAGGATGACCTAAAGAAGACCAACTTGATGCTCAACGGCTTCAACGGCGAGAGCTTCGAGGCCAAGGGAGTACTCTCTATGGAGTTGACGGTAGGAAACAAGACATTGCCAACATCATTTTTCGTCGTCGACGTACAAGGTAACTATAGCGTATTACTCGGACGCGACTGGATTCACGCAAACTGTTGCATTCCCTCTACTCTACACCACTGCTTGATACAGTGGGACGGCGATGATGTGGAGGTTTTCCCCGTGGATACTTTGGCCTAAGTAGCTTTGGCCGATGTGTCGGTTGACGCCGTCCACAACAAAGTAGAATTGCTATCAGGTAGAGATCTTTCGGATTATGATTTTGTTAGTGTATCCGGAGGACGGTTTGTACCAGTGTCTGTAAAGCCGGCTGGAGTAGCACGACTATTTTTGTATTAATAGTCATGTCTAGCAAGAATAATCTAGATTGGCTAAAGTTTCGTGTGGAGCAGTATCGGTCTAATAAAGATGATATTGCTGAAGGCATCAAGGACTTTAGCGAAGTAGAAAAATTAGGGCAAGGTTTTGCGTCTGCCGATCCCTTGGAGGAAGTCGATATAGGTAATGGCAGCATCCCAAGGCCGACTTTTGTAAACCAACATTTGCAGCCCGATGAAAAGGCTGAAGTAATAAAGTTACTTCGGTCGTATGTCGATTGTTTTGCATGGGAATATAGTGAGATGCCAAGACTAAGCCGCGAGCTCGTGGAGCATCGGCTCCCATCAAGTCCGGATTTAGGCCTTATAATCAGCCTCCCCGCCGCTTTAATTTGGCCGTCTATGACCGAGTTAAGGAAGAAGTGGAGCTACTACTCAAGACTGAATTTATTAGGCCGTGCAGGTACGCGGAATGGGTTGCTAACATTGTGCCTTTAGAGAAGAAAGGGAGCGGCAAGATACGGGTGTGCATTGATTTCCGGGATCTGAACAGAGCAACTCCAAAAGACGAGTATCCAATGACGATAGCCGACATGTTGATCAACGATGCTTCAGGGCATAAGGTACTGAGTTTTCTTGATGGCAATGCTGGTTATAATCAAATCTTTATGGCCGAAGAGGATGTCTACAAGACTGCCTTTCGATGCCCTGGTTTTGTCGGTTTCTTCAAGTGGGTCGTCATGACTTTTGGTTTGAAAAATGCTGGCGCCACATATCAGCGTGCTATGAATTTGATCTTTCATGACTTGTTAGGAGTTATGTTAGAAGTTTACATCGATGATGTCGTAGTCAAATCGGACGCTATGGGAAACCATTTAGTCGATTTGAAGGTTGCTTTCGATAGGATGCGGCAGTATGGGTTGAAAATGAACCCACTTAAGTGTGCTTTTGGTGTGTCGGCGGGTAAGTTCTTAGGTTTCATGATTCACGAAAGAGGCATAGAAATTGATCCTAAGAGACTTGAAAAGATTAGAAATGTTGCAGCACCGACATGCAAAAAGGATGTGCAAAAGTTGCTAGGCAAGTTGAACTATTTGTGTCGCTTTATATCCAACTTGTCCGGCAAGATTGATGCCTTTGTCCCCATACTCCGGCTAAAAAACGAAGCCGAGTTCACTTGGGGGGCAAGCCAGAAAAGTGCTTTTGAGAAAATCAAGGAGTGCTTGTCATCACCGCCTGTGGTGAGAGCACCCAAGGCTGGGATTCCGTTTCGGCTATACATCGCTGCCGAAGATGGCGTGATTGGGGTCGTGCTAACCCAGGAGGTAGAAGGGAAGGAGTACATCATCACATTCTTGAGCCACCATCTGCTGGACGCCGAAACCAGGTATGCGTTTGTGGAACGATTGTGTTTATCACTTTATTACGCGTGCACTAAGTTACGCCACTATCTTCTCCCCACTACATGTGTTGTCGTTTGCCAAACTGATATTATAAAGCACATGTTACAGAGGCCGATTCTAAGTGGAAGAATCAGAAAATGGGCTTACACGTTGATTGAGTAAGATTTGGCCTACGAACCCCTGAGAGCGATGAAAGGCCAAGTTGTAGCTAACTTTATAGTTGATCATCACATAGATGTTAGCTGGAGTGATACTATTGCTTTAGTTGAGGTAGTACCATGGAAACTTTATTTTGATGGTTCGGCTTGCAAGAGTGGCCAAGGCATCAGAGTGGTTCTCATATCACCTAACGGGATGCACTTTGAAACTTCGGCCCGACTAGAATTTTCTTCTACTAACAACCAAGCCGAATACGAGGCTTTATTGCTAGGTCTCAAATTACTAGAATCTATAGGTGCTAGACATGTTCACGCATATGGTGATTCGTTATTAATAGTACAACAAGTAGCTAAGAATGCTCAATGTTTTAATGGCTTGTTGAATAGTTACTTGGACAAATGTCTAGACATAGTCGCTACTTTTGATGATTTCAAAATATCTCATGTGTCAAGAGAAGCCAATTCAGTCTCCAATGATTTGGCTCAGCAAGCATCTGGCTACCAAGTCAGAAGAGGGAAATTTTCTGTATTAGAGAAGCAGGTGTTTGGTCTCGCTGCTAAAGCCAGTAACGGTGGGCAGGCGCGCACTCCGGGTCAAACCCCTTGGGTCGCCGAAGGCCACCGCACGCCGAAGCCATTGGATCGAAGTGCCCTGCCAACCAAGGGATCTGGCACCCCGGAGCCCATAATTCGAAGCCTCCTGCACAGCGCAGGCTCCCGGGAGTCTGAACCCTCCGAAGAGCTTCGGCTCAGCACACTCCGAATGGCTACCTTGGCCAGGCTTCGGCAGGAGCTAGAGTGGCTCGGGGGGCACCCCGAGGTCAGTAGTGTAGAAGTTTGTTTAGAAGATGGACCAGCAAAACCCTCTGAAACCTGTAAGTGCGATTAGAAAGCCCCAATCGTCCGGTATTTGAGAGACCCTAGAGAAAGGGTTGATTGGAAGGTTCGGTGATAGACATTCAAATTCATGTTGATAGACGACACATTGTATCACCGAACCATCGACGGAGTGCTATTGAAGTGTTTAGACCATGAGCAATCTCAGGTGGCTACAGGAGAAGTCCATGAAGGGCTTTGCGACACTCATCAGTCGGCCCAAAAAATGAGTTGGATGCTCAAAAGAGCAGGTTTTTATTGGCCGACTATGACCGAAGATTGTTTCAAGTACTACAGAGGGTGTCAAGCATGTCAAAGGTTTGGCAACATCCAGCTAGCTCCTGCCTCATTACTCAATCCTATTGTCAAGCCATGGCCGTTTCGAGGTTGGGGTTTAGACTTCATCGGCCAGATTCACCCTCCTTCCTCAAAAGGGCATCAGTTCGTGTTGATGGCAACAGACTACTTCACTAAGTGGACCGAGGCCGTACCTCTCAAGAACATGAGTCACAATGAGGTACGTGATTTTATTTTGAAGTACATCATACATATATTCGGCATTCCCCAAACTCTTACTACGGATCAAGGTAGTTCATTTGTTTCTGGAGAAGGGACTTCGCTGAATATTATGGTATTAAGTTGATAAACTCTTCACCTTACTATGCTCAGGCCAATGGTCAGGCCGAGTCTAGTAATAAAACCATGATTAAGCTCATTAAGAAGAAAATCAAAGAGTTCCCTAAAAGGTGGCATGAGGTGCTTTCCGAGGCACTATGGGTTTGTAGGATTGCAAAGCACGGTGCTACCAAGGTCAGTCCATATGAGTTGGTATATATACAGGAAGTCATTCTACCTGTAGAGGTAGATATTGGCTCCTTAAGAGTGTTAAAGCAAGACGGCTTATCAGTCAATGAGTATGAAGCTCTTCTGAAAGATAATCTGGAGGAAGTGACCGATAAGAGACTAAGGGCTTTAGAAGCCATAGAAGTAGACAAGAAGAGAGTAGCTAAAGCCTACAATAAGAAGGTTAAACCAAAATCATTTCAAATAGGAGACTTGGTATGGAAAATGATTTTGCCTTTAGGAACGAAGAGTCCCAAGTTTGGCAAATGGTCACCTAGTTAGGAAGGTCCTTTTAAGATAGCCGAAATCGCTCCCGGCAACGCATACGTGTTGGAAGAGCGGTTTTGAAGAGCTTTGAATGGTAGGTACTTGAAGAAGTATTTCCCAAGTGTGTGGCAAACATCATAAAAAGTGTCGAAGAGCCGATATGGATGGTATCGTCTTCAGCTCGTTGTGCTTTTAGTTCACTAATTCACTAAAAGGCAGGGGGGCATGTGTTGATAGCCAAAAATGGCATTAATGGCTAGATTGTCAAAATATCCATTTTTGGTGATTTGGGCCGAAAATACACATGTCCAGGGTCCGGCCGAAGCCCTACAGGGCCGAAGTCTGTTGAGCTATTGGCTCCAAAAGCCTCTAGCCAGCCCATGGGCTTTGGCCGGGAAGCCTTCGGAGGCCCACGCTACCGAAGCTTCGGCCCGAGGAGCAGGCCTCGACGGGCCTGGCAGAAGCCCACTTCGGCAGAGGTAGAATTGTATACATTTCCAGCTCAATTTTTATCTCTATCTGGACGGATTAATAGTAGATTAGATTAGGAATTAAGCCCTATAAATAGAGAGGCAAGGCCGGCGTAGAGAGCCCCCTAACTCAAACCAAACAAAAGACCCATGCTTTGATCGTATTTACTTTACCTTTATTTTCCTGTACCTCTTCGTGGGTTTGCCTGGAAGCCCTCCACCGGCCACTACGGAACAGTGGTAACCCTTGTTACTTCGCTTGTGAAGTATCCGTTAATCTATGTAATAGATTGCTATCGCCTTGTTACTTCGCCTATGAAGTATCCACTAATCTGCGTAACAGATTGCTACCTTCGCTACTAGTGCAACACTTAGCAAAATTCGGTCCTCAGGCCGAATAGGTACTTCGAATTCTCTCTGTTGCAGGTTCGCACGTTCGGAGCTACTTCGTCAGAGGTGTCCGGAGCTGAGAGATCGGTTTCGGAGGTCCCCAGGACACCCTTCGGCGAGACTACAGGCTCCGGCGACAGGCTTCGCCAGCACACTTCGTCGCAACAGGCTTCGCCATGACTATACTCCGCACCGGACGAAGTTGCACTCGCGCGGGGCCCTCGCGTCGCTATTCTGTAGTTTGCTGTATCGGAGATCGCACACCGAACCCCGCTGTTCGGAGGTGATCATCGCGTCCAGATCCGTTCAGAGTCCATCTTTGGCCAGATCAGTCCGAACGCCAAAGCACCCTTCAGTGGAGCACTTTGCACCAGATGCCGAAGGTACACTTCGGTGACCCCTTCGCACCAGACTTCGAACCAGACGGGCTCTGACTGGTTTGCTGATTTTATTCTGTTTAATCTATCTTTTTAGGCTAATTGGGTTATTTTGTGTAATCTGGTTACCTGGCGACTCCACCCTCCTTATCACTACTAAGGGTAGTCGGAACGCGACGTCGGTGTCACGTCACGCTTAGGCTTGTCCCTAAGTATCCGTGCACTTTTGGATCGTCGAACTGACCCAAGTGCGGGGACACGTTTCCGTGTTAACATGAGGCTTATCTACTAAGCCAAGGAAGTGCTATATGGGACAGTGTTGATTCCCAATATGTGATTCCTGAAACTCGCACCTCAGAGACAGAGAAGTTACAGTACGATTGTAATAGCAAAGCCAGAAACATATTGTTCATTAGTCTGAGTCACAATGAGCTTGACAGGGTCCAGCACCTTCGAACTGCACGTGAGATTTGGTCTACTTTGAAAACCTTTCATGAGGGCACTACCTAGATTAACGCTAGGAGGAAAAGCACATATAATCAAGAATATCAAATGTTTTTGCAAGGCCACGGTGAATCTGTAGATGCCATGTTTGCTCGATTTGATGGGATTGTGAGCAATTTGTGCTCCACTGGGACTTTAGCTTATTCAGACCATGATAGGGCGATTAAACTTCACTATGGTCTTGATCGTAGCATATGGGAGGTGAAGATATATAGTATTGAAGAGTCAGAGAGCTTTAACAATTTAACTTGTGACGAACTCTTTAGTAACCTTAAGTCCACTGGGATTGCCAAGGCGTCTCGTCCAGGATTTGGAAACTCTTTGTTGCCTTCTATTGCTTTAGTTTTTGGTTATGGCAGTGGTACCTCATCTGGAGGGAATCTTTCTCGTGTTTCTGGAGTTTGTGCTTATTCTAGTGTTTTTGACTTGTCCTCCCTAGTCTCTGTCACAAAAGAATAGGTGGACACTCTAGATGATGAGGAGCTAGCTCTCATTGTCAAAAAGTTCACACACTTATATAATGATAGACATGATCAGAGGAAAGGAGGGTCTAGGGGTTGTTTTGAGTGTGGAGATTCTTCTCACATAAAAGTGAATTGACCTAAACTAAAAATGAAAATTGAAAATGAGCACAAGTACCAGAAGTCGAACAAGAAACCCTTCTTTAATGGGAAGCACGGCAAAGTGGCTAAGAGAGTAGCCAGAGCATTTGTGGCCGCCCTCAGCGACATCGACAGTACATAAAGTGAGGAGCCAAGATCCAATGAAGAAGAACCATCCAAGCATGAACAAAAGAAGGAGAAGAAGTGAATGAACTTCACCGGCCTTTGCTTCATGGCCGACAACATGCACAGCAGCGACGGTCTTGACACATCTGAGGTATATCTATCTCATGATCAGCTTCTTGTTCAGAATGATGAATTATATGATGTTGTTTGTTCTTTGGATAGATTACTTAAACTTGATGTTAAGGAATGAAAAGAACTAAAACTCAGACTTGAATATATATTCACTGAACTTGCAATTTTAAAATCTAAGTCTAATGATCATGAATGTGAGTCCTGTCTTATTATTATGAATGAACTTGCTCAGCTTCATTTTACACATGCTGAAACTGTTGAAAAACTTGAAATTACTGAAATGCAGCTTTTGAAGGTGGAGTCTAGTACTACTGTCATCAACGAATGCATGAACTGTCCTTTACTTATTGAAAGCATTAATTTGAGAGATAAGCATGTTGATGAACTTAAGGCTAGATTGGAGAATGTTGAGTGTTCAAAGGATGTGCAGCCGGCTTGTCCCACCTGCATCACCCTTAAGGACCAACTCAGCTTTGCTAGAGAGCAAGTTGAAAAACTAAAATGGGAAAATGATTATCTTCTCTTCGTGGTTGAAAATTGCACTGAAGGAAAGGGTAGGATTGATTTGCTTTTGGCTAAAACAAAATTGTGTGCTGATAGGGCAGGGTTAGCTCTAGGGTTGGGCTATGAGAGAACCACTCCAAACACTCCGACCGAAACTGTGTTCACTCCACCCACTACCCTTGAGAGAGAAAGAGCCTAGTTAGACACCACATAAAAATTCGAGAATCCTACTCAACCTATTAAGAAAGCCCTTCGTCCACCAAAGGAAACTCTTCAGCAAAAATCCAAGAAAACTGTGAGATTTGCGCCTAAGACCCATGCTCACACACCCAAGAGAGTGTATCACTGCTCCTATTGTCATCGGGTAGGTCATTTGGTTGGGTTTTGCTTTCGTCGTATCAAGGATGAACGACGTTCTTATGCGATGAGCTTTCAGGACATGCATTACCCATCTTTAGGTATGCATGAGTCTGCTTTTCACTCTTATTCTGATTTTGAGGCTCCCCATGGTCCCATGAGAGATTTTGCCCATCGTGGTGTATACCATGCTTCATATGGTGCTAGACCTCATATAAGAGGCTTTGATTCTCGACAGTTTAGGAGACCTCGTCATTTTCCAAGATCATGCTTTGGTGGTACACCACACACTTTTTATCATGACTCTTATCCTGTGTCTGGTCAATTTACTGCTTTACCTAGTTCTCGAGTTTTACAATGCTGGATTCCTAAACAGTTTTTCACTCACCCCAACATTGAGCATTCGAGATCTTCTAGCATGTTTTGAGGGGGAGTTGTGTAGCACTACATGAGCTTTTGTTATATGATTAGTTGCTTTTACAAGTACATGCTTTATTATGCCTTTGAAGTATTGTCTTTAATACAGTTGATTATACTTTGCTTGAATACATCTAATATTTGTTATGAGCATGGCTTTTATTTGTGAAAACTTGAAAATAATCACTACTTAGTCTAGAAACTAGCATGAATAGGTTGAGTGCTTTTGCTATCTTTACATACCTGGTAGCTAGGTCCCTTTCACTTGGATGCTAATATGCAACTTGATCTTATCAAAAATATTGTGCTGAAAATTAAAAAAATTGAAAATGAAAAATGAATGAAAATGAAATGAAAATGATTGTTATCCATGTTGTTTTGTGCTGAATTGAAAAGATCCGGGTGGGTTTGCTTTGTTGCACTACTTTGTTCTAGACTGCTTACCATAGCACTTTGGTATGAACTAGGACATTGAAGTGTTTATCGAGACCATTGCTTTAAGCTTCTGCTGGTTGCAACCTAGGCTTAGCTTGGTCAGTTAGCATAAGGTTGGCAAGCAAATAACCCCTAGCATTAAAATGGAAAATAAAAAAATCAATCAAAAAGCTTGAATCGATTGCATATCAAATTTGTTGAAGCTCCTTGTAGTGGGAATGCTTATCTGGTTAGTATTTGATTAGCTTTTGCATCTCATGCCTTGCCATGTCTAGTATGCTAGCCTGAGTAGTGATGCTTTTATTTTCTAAAATGTGAAAATGCTTGCTCATGCTTTTATTTAGATATTATTCATCTGAGTGTTTTATTCAGTACTTTTAGACAAGATTCAAAGCAAATACTTGTTTGTACTGTAATTGGAGTTCCTCATGTTTTAGAAGATTGCATCTATACTCTACCCTCACACCCCTCTTTGCATCTTTTTATCATCTTGATGCTTGCATTGCCAAAGGGGGAGAAATGGTTTACATGATGCTTTTGGATGATTGCTTGGTTAAGGGGGAGTAATGGCTTTCATCATGCATTGATGCTTTTGCCAAGAAAGATGCTTTGCTATGCATGAGTTTTTTTTGCCAAAGGGGGAGATCTTTTATCAAGTGACATGTTTCTGCGCTTTTCTGAGTTTTTATGGTCACTTGTGCGCTAAATTTGAAACCTTCATCATGTTTCTATTTGGGGTTGTCAATGCACTCATCAAGAGGGAGATTGTGAAACCAAGTGAGGTCGCACTGTGGTTTTAGTCTGTATGATGAGTGATTGACAAGGTTGAGTGATCTGGAGTGATGAGTGAGTGATGGTTTAATTGCATCGATGGGATCGATGTGCGGTTATGGAAAGTGGATGCCAAGGGGATCGGTGTGCATCGTGTTACATGTTTTGGCTTGTCTCGTGTGTGCAGTGTGGATGAGAAACCAAGGGTGGTTTCGGTCTGGATGATGAGTGATTGACAAGGATAAGCGTCTGAGCGGATGAGTGGTTGAAAATGGGTTGAGTGCATCGAGGGTTTCGATGTGCAATGGAGGTTTGGCTGCCGAGGGGTTCGGCGGTGCGTCGCGTCCTTGTTTTGGCTTGTCTTGTTTGTGAAGGGTGGAGATGTTGACCGACTATCCACGGCGGGTGATCGAGGGTCGACTGGGGAGCTTGATGCCAGAGGATCAGGGAGGCCGGGCGAAGTTTGGGAAGATCTCAAGAGTGCACGAAGAGACGGAGTGAGACTTGGACGAACGACTGACTGCGACGGCGTGTCGACCGGGTTCGCGAGAGGGAGGCCAGGACAAGCATTCAGGCGACTCGAGGGGATCGAGAGAGGAAGTGGCTTGCTGGCGCTCGGAGTCGCAAAGCGGTGTCACGAGTCGAAGGGACGAGAGTATTTGTCGGTTTTTGCTGAAAACCGTCGAAACATTTATTGTTTTTGTTAATTCAATAAATTTGTGTCTAGTTTTAGTTTAAATTTTCAGTTTTATAGTGTAACCTTTTGGTATATTTTTTAGAGTGGTTTTACTCTAAAAATGTATTAAAAGGAGAGTGTAATTGCAATTTTTCTTTTAGGTTTCATAATGTAATTTTCAGAATTAATAATTCTGAAATTACTAAGGGTCTATATGTCAAATGGGGGCTTCTAGAAGAGGAATTGGTAGGATATTATCCCCCATGTTGGCTGAACCATGAGAGGACTTGGAGACAAATTTTGCAATGAAAAATTGAAGAGAAAACTCAGTTTTGAATCAGATTGGACGATGAACAGTGCTGAAGGGAAAATTTTCGGATCTGCACAGTGTTTTCGAAAACACTGTTCCTGGTAAGTTTTATTCCAGCACTGGTTCATATTTGTGGCTGTAATCACTTTTGTGCTGCGTTTTCTGGAGAATCCAGTGCAGAACTTGTGTGAGATGTCCAAGTAACTTTTCTTGTGCATGAATTGAATGATCCATTTTTGAAAGTTTCAAAGGTTTTATGTGATGTCTTCGTATTTCTTTTTCTGATCAAAGTAGGCACCACTGTTCTGAAAACTGATTCTGAAAAGTGGTTCAGTTTTGATATTGCTCTTCACATGTTTGATGAAATGTTTCATCAAGTGTTCATCATGTTTTTGGCTGATCTTTGAGTTGTTTCTTGAGTGATTTCATGATAGAAAGATGGAGAACAAAAAAATTTTCTAAGCTTTTCAATCATAGACACTAGAGAAAAAGTTGTGAGAAATTACTTGACTCAGTTCTGAAATTCTGTTCAGCACTTGAAAATTCTGAGTCCAGAATGAGTTACAATAGCTAGTTTGTTGTTTTGAATTGTAGTCTTTTACAGCATGGTGTAGTTTGAATTCAAATTGCATTTGCTATTCAGTTTTCAGGAATCTGAGACATAACTTGTTAGTCTGAAAGTTAATTCAAAATGTTTTTGAGTTGAAAATACTGTGTGAAAGGTTGATTGAGTTTTATGGTTGAAATTTGAGATGTGTGGTTCAGATACATTTGGTAGTTTGTGTTTGGCTATCTGTTTTGATTGGTTTCATTGATCAAACTTTAGTTCCAGAATTTCAGTTTTGTTCTCAGTGAATATTTCATTAAACCTGAAATCTGAGATTTTCTGAAATAGATACAGAAATGGTAAGTACTGCTGTGAATTCTTCGTGATTGATGTGAACTGTTTTTAGTTGAGAGAAAAACAAGTGTTGTTCAAGATTGAATTCTAGTCTGAGTGTTATTTTCTTCATTATTGCATACTGTAGTCTCAAAAGTTGAAACACTGTTAATACTGTTGAAGATCTGAATTGTAAGTACTGTTAGAACTATTTAAGCAGAAAATAAATCAAACTTTCAGTACTGTTTTTGAATGGGAATACTGTTTTATTTGATCTAAACTGACTCACTGTAATTGTAATGTCCTGTATATTTTCAGAACAGAAAATCTGAATTCAGTTTTTAGAATCTGAATCAATTGAGATGATCAAATTACAGAAATTTTGCTCCACATCAATTTCTAGTCAACAAGTGCAAAAGATTCTAGAGAATCAGGAACTTCTTTTGATCTCCTGAACCAATCTGTTATTTTCAAGTTGAGTCATTGCACTTATGCTGTTGTTAATCTAGGTGTGATTTAGCTGCTGAATCTGTATGTTCAGTACTGACTACAAAATACTTCTGAATATGTTCAGTACTGTTTTTGTACAGAATCTGAAGTGAGATTTCTTTTGTGTTCTGTTTTACATTTTCAGTTTTACTGCTTGAGCTGTTTTTGATGAGGTGAAGTTTCTGTTGTCAGAACTGCTACAGTATTGCAGTGTTGAGTACATTTCTAGAATTCTGAAATTTATGTGCAGCACTTGGAACTTGAGATTTGCAATCTGAACCATAACTTGACAAATGCATTTTGTTGAAGTTACCTATACTATTCATCATCCAGAGTTTGTCAAAAGTATAAAAATTAATTTCTGAATATTGCAATCTGAAATCAATATCTGGATTGAACCCAATTATGAATTTGCTTAGTTCTGAACTTTGTCGACTGATCACTTGCGGACAGGCTCCTGTCGACAAATCAAGTGTCGATCTAGGAAGTCTGTTTTGGAGTTTCATCCACCGATAGTTTCAAAATGATTGTTCAAGTGTCGATTTAGACAAAAACTTTATTTGGAGTTTTGTTGTGTTCTGAATATATACTCTGATCTTCAATTTGATTCTGTGATCGTTTGGAGGTGCGTTGGGTGATTTGATTAGACCATAACATTCGCGAGAAAGTGTTGAGGCGCCTATTCACCCCCCCCCCTCTAGTCGCCATTCCGATCCCACAATTGGTATCACAGTCGGTTTGATCAAGAGTTGACCTTAACCAGTTGTGATCCTTGTTTTGGCGAAATGGAGAGGAACACCGAGATCCCGATGTTTGACGGTCGAGATTATGCCTATTGGAAGGTGTGCATGGAGCCTTATTTGCTTAGCCAAGGAAGTACGATATGGGACATTGTTGCATCCCAGTATGTGATTCCTGACACTCGTACCTCAAAGACTGAGAAGGCACAATTTAAAACCTTCATCATGTTTCTATTTGGGGTTGTCAATGCACTAATCAAGAGGGAGATTGTGAAACTAAGTGAGGTCGCACTGTAGTTTTAGTCTATATGATGAGTGATTGACAAGGTTGAGTGATCTGGAGTGATGAGTGAGTGATGGTTTGATTGCATCGATGGGATCGATGTGTGGTTATGGAGAGTGGATGCTGAGGGGATCGGTGTGCGTCGCGTTTCATGTTTTGGATTGTCTCATGTGTGCAGTGTGGAGATGCTAACCAACTATCAACGGTGGGTGATCAAGGGTCTAGCGGGGAGCTCGATGCTAGAGGATCAAGGATGCCGGGTGAAGTTGGAGATGATCTCAGGAGTGCACGAGGAGATAGAGCAAGACATGGACGAACGGATGGTCGAGACAGCGTGATGGTCATGTCAGCAAAAGAGAGGCAAGTGCAAATGATTAGGTGGCTCGAGGGGATCGAGAGCGGGAGAGACTTGCTGGCGGTCGAGTTCGCGGATTAGCGTCACATGTCGGCGATCGAGGAGACTTTGTCGGTTTTTGTTGAAAACTGTCGCATCAGAAAATATTTTTTAATTCCAGTAATTGTGAGTTTATTTTTTTCTATTTTGTCATCTAGATCAAGTGTAATTTTCTAGTATTTTACGGAATTCTTAATTCTTAAAAAATATTAAAAGAAAAGGGTCAATGATGTAATAAATTAGGAGTTTGCATTAATGGATTTTTCAGAATTTTTAATTCTGAAAATTCATTATGGCAATTAGATAAGGACCTATAACTTTTACCCTAATGACATTTTGGTGATTTTTTAATGGGCTTGCCTATATAAAGGACCCAAAGGCCTAGGGTTTAGGTGACTCTTTGAGCTGAACATTTTGGGGGCTACCAACTACAATTTCTATTTTGTTCTAGCCTTTTTGGTGTTCTTAATTTCCTTCTTACTATTCATCATCTATTTGTGTCGCATCAAGCACAGAACAGCGCATCCACAAGCTTCCAGCGCAAGTATTGTTCATCCTTGTGTGATTCACTTTTGGAGCTGAGTTTTGAATTGTTTTGATGTTGTTATTGGACCTTAGTTCTTCACGACTTTTGTTGTACAAGTTTCCAGGGTTCCATTTTTTAAGTTTGCAAAAGTTTTTGACCACTTTTGCATATATTTTTATGTCCAACAAAGTGCGTAAAAAGTTCTGGAAACTTCTGATTTCTGTTGTGTTGAGTTCTGTTTTCAGTCTGGATTCAATCTTTGAGGCAATTTTTTATTTGTTTTGGTACTTTTTTTGGACCTGAGTTATCCATAACTTTTGTTGTCCAAGTTTCAAGGGTTCCATGTTTGAAATTTGCAAAAGGTTTTGACCACTGCTGCATATATTTTTCTGTCCAACAAAGTGCCTAAAAAGTTCTGAAAATTTCTGATTTCTGCCAAGTTGTGTTCTGTTTTCAGTCTGGATTCAATATTTAAGGCAATTTTTGATCTGTTTTGGTTCTATGTTTGGACCTGAGTTCTACATAACTATTGTTTTCCAAGTTACAAGGGTTCCATGTTTGAAGTTTGTAAAAGGTTCTGAACACAGCTACATATAGTTTTTGGCTCATCTATATGCTATAAAAATTCTGGAAGGTGGTCATTTGCTGAAAATCTTGAAGGCTAAAAGTTGAATCTAAAAACATTTTTCTCCCTTCTTTTCTTGCCTGGCGTGCCGATCATGTGTTGCCATGTACAGTGATGCTTTTCGCCATTAACAACTGCATGTACTACCGAGCACATGTTCCACCAAGCCTATTCTGAAATTATTTTTATGTGATTTCTTTGTATCTGAATTATTCCTCTTGTGTACTATGCTGAGAAATAATTAATTTTTGTCGGTTTTTTTAATTCAAGCCTCTGAAGTTTTTTCTTGATCTGAACAATTTGGGGGCTGCATATTTGAGAGAAGAAACTTGAGTTCTTGAAATTAATTTGGCGTTTCATTGTCTGAATAGAAACAAAAAAGTTTCAGAGCTATTTTTAAAGTGCAGTCTTTGTGTGTGCAAATTCAGTGCTGGTGATCCCTCAATTTATCATTTGTCATAATATCAGATAGGAGGGTGATAGTATCTGTTTTTATCGGAGTCTTTACTACATTTACTTCCGCTTGTTCATTTAGAGGTGCGTTGGGTGATTTGAAAAGGCCATCATATTCGCAAGAATTTGTCGAGGCACTTATTCACCCCTCCTCTAGTCGTCTTTCCGATGCCACAGGGGGCTCCTTGAATCGGCCTTTCCTCTATTTATAGAGGTAGGGCATGACGTCTTGGGCTCTAATTTGAGTTTGACACGGGTCCAAGTCATTAAAAATCCATTAGGGGTAAAAATACCCCAAAATCATCTAATTCGACTCGGACACAGATTGAGACGGTTTGACCGAACCTATGGCCGGTCTTACCAAAGTGGGCCGGTCTTACCAAAGTGGGCCAGCCAGACCAGCAGTACATGGCCGATCAGACTAGCCTGTGTTAGGACTAAGCATATTTTCGACTAAATTACCAAAACTTGATATTATGACAAATTTAACCATTAATGTCATTTTTTGCAATCAACAATTTCTCCCAGGATTTCATGAGTGGTGCTAGCATGCCAGCGTGAGATCAATCTCATCCTTGTACGTGTGGACTCCGTAGAGGCGCTGCTCGAATAGCGGTGCTTGTAGGCTTCTTCACGTGGACATCGCTGGTCTTCGCCGGTTGGATCGCCGGGGAGCGAGCGGAGCGAGACGAGGATAAGTGAGGACACACTTCCCCCAACATCTTCTTCTGCTGCACCTAACGCGTCACGCATTAGAAGGTAACGATTCATGATCCCTAACACCCATGGTTCCATAGTTTAGGGGCGAAATTTTTGAATTTACCGGCTAGCATAGCTTCCCCATGTGCCAACAATAAGCTCTATATATGTATAAAAAATCTCATTAATATATTGAGATAACCATTGTTATCATCAACACTAAATTAAATAACCCTTAGAATAACAACCGAGAAGAGAGCATGCAATGCATGTAAAATATTTTTATTTTATAACTTTAATTTAAAAATAAAATCATTGAGTTGACTTTGATCCTTCCTGTGACAACTGCATCCGTTGAGAGGGTTTTTCCAGCCATGAGTCTTATAAAGACATATTTGCACAATAAAATGGGGAACGAGTGGCTCAATGACTTGATGATTTTCTATAATGTGAAACAAATATTTTGAAGTGTTAGAAATGAACAAATTATAAGGCGGTTTGAAGACATGAAAAAATGGTTATGTTGGTGTCTAAATCAAATTTAGCGATACACTCATTGTATTTTATTGATCATAAATCATAAACTCTGAAGTTGTTATTGTATTGATTTTTTTATTTTGCATGTTGTCGTGCAGATTACTCTGCAATCTTCATGAAGTGTAATTGAATACCATAAACACATTGTCTTAGTTTATTTAGTGCAATGTTTTTCTTTGATTCTCATGTATTTTCCTTATTTTGGTTATTGAATATATTGGACCTTTAAACTCAACCCCCTATGTTTTGTGTCTAGCCCCGTCACTAGAGGGACCCATCCTTCGACACTACCTCCAGTGCCTCTAGCGGCTTGCTCTCTTGTCGGATAAAATCTATTCATCTGGATAAATGAAAAATAATTAATTAAACAAGGTTATTATGGATTTTTAAAAATGAGTCTGGCATTCTATTGATACCAAAAAATACATTAATGATAAAAATTGTCAAAAACTCAAAATTGGTAATTTGGACCGGAAATATGCACTTCCTGGCACAGGACGATCCAACCGACCATAGTAGGCCGGTCCGACCGGCCATGTAGTACCGGTCAGACCAGCCATATGGGTCCGGTTAGACCGGCCCAAAACCGAATCCGAGCTATTTTGGGTTGTGTCTGGATGTTTTTATCTCTAATCAACTTGTAACGGTTTGGACGCGTGATGGAGTCAATTAAGAGCCCAGGAATGTCAAGACTCACCCCTATAAAGATAAGGGCAAAGCCTAGTCAAAACCCCCCGAAACCCTAATAGATCCAATCTATTATTTACCTTGAATCGTTCTTTACTTTCAATCTACTTTTCTTGTCCTAGGATTAGCCATAATGTCCATCTTTGTTTGTTTGCATTGCAAACCATTCGTCCGCCCCATCGTAATCACGGTAATCCTTATTGATTCGCTCGTGAATCGTCCGTTCAATCCATGCAACGGATTTCTATCATTTGTATCGGTAATTCGGGCTCTAGGCTGAATTGCCTCTGATTTCTTGGTGTTTTAGTAGTATTTTCGTCCCATCTTCTTCACCAAGAGCTCATGCACCCATTCGTCATAGACGAGGCGGTTGCCGGAGCTTGGAGACCAAAACCCAGAGGTTGTCGGTCCGACCGATGGCACCCATCCGGTCTGACCGGCCAAGGTCGTGGCGTTATCAGGCGTGCCGCCACGCCCTAGTCTGACCGGCATCCCGAGGTCGGTCCGACCGACTTCGCGCAGATGCCCTAGGAACACTTCGCACCATCCTCTGGAGCCCTCCTACGAAGCCCTCGCATCCTTCCAGTCTGACTGGAGGCCTGCCTTTGGTACGACCGATCGAGCACCAGAGAGAGACCCCTTCGGCTATCTTCGCAGTGAACACCGGAGGCCTCAAGTCCCCCTTCGCACTATACGCCGGAGATCCCTTCGGCGCCGCCTCCGCACTACCGGTCCAACCAGCGGTGTACTATCGGTCTGACCGACCCACCTTGGCCGATCCAACCGCCGGATACCCTTCGGTCCAACTAGCCCTGAATTGGCTGGTTTGATCGCTTTCCCCATATTTTGGTTAGTTAAATAATATGTTTGGTATTGTTTAATTGTTTGGTGACTCCGTTTATTTTTCTTTGTCATGGTCAAGGGTTGTCGGAACGCGGTGTTCGTGTCTCGAGATGTTTTGTGGGCCACCCCTAGGCATTAACATGCTTTTGGATTGCCGAACTGTCGTCAGTGTCAATTGGTGCTTAATAGACATATTTTAGCGTCAACACACTTTTTGGCGACTCCACTGGGGACGCAAATGCCAAGCACATCTACATCGACGACGAGTACAACTACCACGACTACATCAACGGTACCCTCTACGCCGGTAGACATGGTGGGGAGCGAGGAGATCAACGATGGCAACATTGTCCTCCCCACCCTAAACGACCTCTCCGAAGAGGATAAGGTAGAGATCAAGGCCAAGACAAAAGAGCTACACGCTCTCATGCTTGGGCGCTTTACCAAGACCCGTGCGGGCTTCGTGAAGCATGACATCGACATCCCCGACCTCTCTGAAAGCAAGGTAACACCATCATCCCCTCCACTATCCTCCCTAGACATTGAGCACCAAATAGCCACCACAGTAGATCAAGCGGTCAGCGCCACCTTTTCAAATCGTCTAGGGCCCAAGGTTGATTATAGGATTGAGGCGATGCTTAGGAGATTTGGCTTTTTTGAGGCCGCTCCTCCAACCCCAATAGCTAGCATACCCCTTGTTCGTCATATTCACAGTAGAACCTATGAGAGTACGGGGAAAAATATGACGTCTACGGGCTCACCATCCACGACCGATACGGGGTTTTACCCTATCGGTCAGACCAGCCACCAGGCCGGTCAAACCGATGCATGCCACCCTATCTCACCCACACCGCTGACTAAGGTCGGTCAGACCGACCCTTGGGCCAGTCAAACTAGCCTGTGCCAGCCACAACAACTGACAACAATCAGTTTGAACAGCTACCAGGCCAGTCCGACTTGCTAGTACACCTACGGTCAGATCGGCCCTGTGGCTGGTCAGATCGCCCCTACCGTCTTTTACGCACCACCTCTACCAGCTCCTGCACCACTACTACCCATGCTACCCACACGTCCTGCTCCCGCACACCCGCACAGGCTAGACAACGCCGCATACTACAAGCCATTGTGGGATGAAGGCAATTGAGGGGAGCCATATGGCTGACACGTCGGTATACCACCATGTGTCGCACCTCTGCATGAGAAACGCACACAAGAGAGAGGCGTGGACGACATAGAAGAGTGTATATGTGCGCTTTTTAGTTAGTGTATGGGCTTAACACCATGGGATCGGACTAGGGTTTACCACAAGCCGTACTTGGACCATTATGACACCATCCCATATCCTCGCGGTTTTAGGGTTCTTGAATTCACCAAATTTGACGGCAAGGGTAACAAAACCACATGGGAACATATAGGTAAGTTTCTAGCACAGTGTGGTGAAGCTAGTCGGTCGGTTGCCTTTAAACATAGACTATTTTCTTTGTCACTTTTCGGCACTGCTTTCACTTGGTTTTCAGCACTACCGCCGAAGTCCGTTCAGACTTGGGAAAAGGTAGAGTAGAAATTTCACGACTACTTTAACACTAGAGAAACCGAACTTAGACTCTCGCACTTGGCATCGGTTAAACAAAAATATAATGAGGGTGTCTCCAACTACATTTGGCGGTTTAGAGACACCAGAAAGTGATGTTTTAGTCTGAACATCTCTGAGAAAGATTTGGCCGATTTAGCATTCAACGGTTTGCATTCCGATCTTAAGGAGAAGCTAGAGGGCCAGAACATTTTAGAAGTCAGTGAAGTTTCGCAGCAGGCTCATGTCTAGAAAGGTTGAGCCAAGAACAAAAAATTCACAAAGACCTTTAACGAGACCAAGCCCGAGGTACATGTCATGGAGCACTCTGATGAGGAATCATCGGAGAGCGAGGATGACTAGCCCGACATGTACATTGCAGAGTGAACTTGGTCTAGTAAGTCCAAGCTCGTAACTTTCTCTGAGTTACGGTCGTCTCCCACCAAGAGTCGGCCCAGTGAGGTCAAATACGTGTTTGACGTGACCAAGTGCGACAAGATATTTGATTTTTTGTTAAAGAACAAACTCCTTGGGTTACCGAAAGGTCATGTCATTCCCAGTGCCGACAACTTGAAGAAATGCACTTACTGTAAGTGGCATGATTCACATTCTCATTCTACTAACGATTGCAATGTTTTTCATTAACGGGTTCAATCGGTATGGAGGAAGGACGATTGAAATTGGATACTAATCCCAAAATGAAGCTTGAACAAGACCCCTTCCCCATGAATACCATCGATCTCGACAGGAAGAAGGTGCTGATTTGGCCCGAGCAGGCTGAGTCAACTAAGTGGAAGGCGGTCGTGATTGGAGAGCCTCGCCCACACATGCCTGTGCCAAAGAATCCCGAGGTAGGGATTTGGAAGGTGAACACCAAAGCAACGTCTTCGGCTAAATCACAGAAGAATCTGAAGGTGACATATGAGATGCTACTCGAGAAGCACAAGAAGAGGGCCGAGAAGGTGAACACTTGGCAAGGACCTCCAGCGAGGCCAAACCATCCACAGAGGGATTAGTTCAGCCCATGATGGGCGAGACCGCTAGAGCCGCCGATGCCTCCACCCCCATATCAGTTCCTGATGGCGCAGTGCCCCATATTACTTTCCACCTACTAGGTACCCATTCCCTTACTTTTTACGGGTGCCCCATTTGTGCCGCCTGAGATCTATAACGTGTAGGGATAGATGAGCATAGCGTGAGGTGACGTCTTCAATCGGCTATCCATCGCACCATAGGGATGATAGGACCAGGATTCTGAGGCCATCGTCATCAAAGTAGGTTCCCAGGATGTCCCAATCCCCAAGGAAGCCCCACCGGAGCAGAACGGAGGTGAGTCATAGAGGAGAGCCGAGGCAGACCCTGTCGGTCTGACCGCAGCCTTAGGGCCAGTCAGACCGCCCTCACCACCCCGGTCTGACCGGCATACTATGGCTAATCCTATCGGCCCTTTCAGTCTTCTAGCAACTGCTGGTCAGACCGACCCACCATGGCCGGTCCAACTGACAAGGCCTAGTCAGACCGGCTCAGTAAGGTCAGTCTAACCGATAGGGTATAGGAGAGTACTCCCACCAAGCGTAAAAATGTCGAGGCCAATCCGGGTGTTTCCCATTCGGCCAAAAATTCTAGGAGCAAGTTCGTGGCGCCTGGCATGAAACCACAACCTTCATTGGCACATCCAGGCATGACCAAGTCCTAGAAGAGGCGGATACAACATCTTCAAGCTCAAGAGATGAAAGAGAAGAAGGTCGAGGACAAGTTGTACACAATTTTCGAGGAGATTCATCTTTGACCAGTACCCAAGCAGGTATGGAAGCCCAAGCTTGTTGCCGCAAACAACCCGGCTCCTACTCCAAATGACAATGAAGATGCCATGCTAGACGACAACTACACACCCGTCTCGGAGGGACCACTCCCCCAGTCGATGGATGTGAATGTGGTAATGCTTCCTGCTATGTTTGGTCTGCTAGAAGATGAGGCCGAGATTGCTCAACTAAACCTCAGTTCGCGTGAAGCTGTTTTCGAGAAGCCTGAGAAGACGGCTCGTCACTTGAAACCTTTGTACGTTCAAGGACACATCGACGGCAAGCCGATATCCAGGATGGTCATATACGGAGGCGCCACTGTCAACCTAATGGCGTACTCTCTGTTGAAGAAGCTTGGCAAAAATTAAGACGACCTGATGAAGACCAACTTGATATTGAACGGCTCCAATGGCGAGAGCTCCGAGGCCAAGGGCATACTTTCTTTGGAGCTGACGCTGGGCAACAAGACGTTGCCAACAACATTCTTCGTGGTCGATGTGCAAGGTAACTATAGCGTACTACTTGGGTGTGATTCGATTCACGCAAATTGCTATATTCCATCTACCTTGCACTAGTGTTTAGCGGGCCACCCCTAGGCGTTAGCGCGCTTTGGATTGTGGAACTCACGTCAGTGTCCGTTGGTGCTTAATCGACAGATTTTAGTGTCAACACACTCTTATAAATTGTAAATAAATTAAATTAATTCTTATAATTTTGTTGTAAACTTACTACTTTTTAAATATGTCCTTAAAAACAAAGTAGGAATTAAAACAACAAGAGCACGACATATATGATATCAATAATATTTTGATCCCACGAAAAATAATGGTAAAAGCTTGGAGAGAGAATATATGCATAAAACATCATGGTGGATAAATGTTGGTAAAAATTAAGAGAAATATAAATGAACAGAAGAGGAAAAAATGATTTTTTTGGGTAAAATTTCTAAAAAATTAAAAATTTAAAATTTTATAATATGGGATTCCTAAGGTTAGAAATTGGGATTTCAAAATGAAATCAAAAAGTTAGAAATATTTTAGGATTTTAAAAGGAGATTAAATTTTTAGAGAGTTAAAAATAGAGTCTATAGGAGTATGCAGTAGATATAGAGAATATTCTTTTTAGATAGTTGACTAAATAGATAAATAAGGAGTCAATAATGGAGATGCTGTTGGAGGTTCTTTATTTTTGACTCTCAATTTGTGCATTTAGCTAACTCTTCAACAACCTCTCTATTTTTGAATTTTTATTTTTTCCATTTAGCCAAATCTTCAAAAAGATTTATTTCCATATCTGCAATATACTCCAACAAACTCTCTATTTCCAACTCTCAATACAACAATATCTTAACAATTCTCAAAATGTCTCTATGTATTGGTAAGCTTCATGGTAACTAAGATGCAATTTGTTACTAGAAACCCATAAATGCATCTTTCCTTTAGACAAAAGCATTTTGGCTAATCTATCCGCAGAAGTGATGAACAGCTTCAGTTATTTCTAGGTTCAGAGGGAGTCATTATCTTTCTTAGTTATGATTTCTCATTTGCAGTTGGAGTAGTTGTGAATCTGGTTTTTCAGTAAATGTCTGATATGTTTATTGAACATGATGAACAAACAAATAGATAAAAACATTTATGAGAAACATTGTAGTAAATCTCGGTTATGTGGGTGATGTGGCCAAGATATGGGCGATGTGGCCAAGGACCTGATGACTATCACGGTGGGAGGTGTGTTGCAGCTTGTCATCTCGGTTACCTATTTGACACTATCAACGTAAATCTACAGAGCATGCCCACGCCGCCACCCAGCGAGCCACTAAGGTTCAATAACGCCATGGACATCGTCAAGCAGACGCTCATGGCTAATGGAACTAGGGGTTTGTACAAGGGGATGAGTGTTCCCCTAGAGGATCGACTAGGAGGATTGATGTCGGTGACCTAGAGGCGGCGCGACACAACAGCCTGATTGGAGAGGCAGAGGAGTGGCACAAGAGAGAGATTGGAGATGGAGGAGAAAGGGACTGCCCATGGGCCATAAAAAATAGCCACCAAACTTGACTTTTTAAGTTTGGCTAGCTATCAGACTAATTTGGCCAGCTAGATGGCTTGGCCATCCTATAGGAGTGTATTTTTTGTCTAAATGGCTAAAATTTGGCTTGGAGAGCCGAATAGTCAATTTATTGGAGATGCTCTAAAGTTAGACAAGTTTGATCAATTTAAAAGATGTTTACTGCCATAGTTGTAGTAAGATTTCATTTGGTTCCACATATTAATGATTTAAAAGTGTACAATAAGATTCCTTTAGGTTTATTAAGGTGTGGTAAAGAAATTGATAACCTTAACTTAAACAAGTGTGATAACTTTTATTGGTAAATAATGGTAAATTATGGCTATTAACTAAATAGCCCCTTAGTCTTTACAAAAGATGGAGTTGGAGTGATGGTAATTTTTCGCACCATTAACATTAGATCTTTTGATTGAGACTATAATTTTATGCGCATCCATGTGTTTGTCAAAAAAAATAAAAATGCATATTTGCACAAGCATAAATGGTGAATAATTGAACTTATTTAGGGCATGTTTGGTTCAAGCGCAAGGTGGGATGGAATAGTTTCATTCCATTTTTTTAGGATGAAATGGTTCCATTCATCTGTAGAAACCATAGATATGCTAATCTAGAGAAGCAAGAGGCATCGGCTCACAGAAGCCTTGATCGCAAACACTACCTCGATGAAGGCCATTAAACTTGAATTCATCATTAAGTAGGAACTCAACAAGAAACATACTCCATGGTCATCACTGACTGATTTATTTACCTAGCATGGGATGCAATGCTTTCATCCCCAAACTATATCAAGTTGAGTGGTTATAGAAATGCGATGAAATCTATAACGTAGAATTCTTTAGCTTCCACACTACCATCATTCATGCAGCTTGCAGAAACAAGAAGGATATTGTGAACTAAATCTTTATCGCTCTTATGTCCCATAAAACTCTATTAGATCCTAGAAACACTTGTGCAAGAAATTTATGGTCACTTTCTAGGGAACATAAGAGGAGGCACTGAATTGAAAGTGACATCCACGTGATAAAGTAGACTGGGAGAATCCTTAATTAACTACATCCAAAACCTCAACAGATGTCATAATACAATCCTCAAAGTCTTAACTCATTTGTAGTCTTCACCTTCAAGCAAGGAGTAAGTGATAAATATACACCATTCATAAGTTTGAAACAAAGTCATCAATACTATATCATGATTGTTCAAGATTGTTGACAAGTGTGACCATACAACCGAGACCATCAACTGTATGCACGGGAACAAGAAGATTTATAATAAAGGGGAAGTTAGCACATCCAAGGACCCAAAAAAAACAAGTCAAATAATTCTAAGTGCATGGTAGGAGAATGAGATGTCTACATGGCAGTCGACCTAGAGTAGCAATCCCAAAAGCATTTTATGGAAAAGACGAGGGACTTAAAAGCTAAAATTGTCTAATTCATATGAGTGCTAACCACATGTTTTCTAAGTGTAATGTTTTCAATTAGAGCATAATAAAAAATTGAATGGGTGGTGAAGCCTAAAGATGAAGTGTAAGAACAATAGACAAGTCTAAGAACTTGAGTAGTTTTGGATTCCTGTTACTAAAGTTATGTCACTAAAAGTGAGTTCTACGGTAGTGTAAAGTAATATACATCGTAAATATATGAAAATGTTAGCATTTTGTTTATATCTACATTTTATTAAATAATTTAACAAAAAGTATTTCCCACTATATACATTGTAACCATGTTCCTTCTAACTCAAGTGGTGGGTTCAAAATCCATCATTCACTAACTCATAGTGAGATTTGGCTTCATACCTAAATAATTAGTAGTATGGGTAAGCAACTCTTTTTTGTTAGGTAACATCTCTATGCTTAGGTCCTTGGTCATGACCCAAGGTCCAAAATTGACTTTATAACCTTGTTAATTAAACAAAATGCTTTGGTATGTAGGTGTTTAATATCCACTCCATATCATCATGATAGCTGATGGCATCCTGCTTTAGTAGACCTAACGCACGATAGTCACAACTTAAGAGGTGCAACACTTGGAATGGTGTTTTAGCATAAAAGTTATGTTAACAAGTTTGTTTAGCCTTGAAGGGCTACATATTGCAAAGTGGATTTATACTGATTTAGGCCTCCGAAAGAGATAATAACCTTATGTCTAGTTCATAGTGATTTTTCTATTACCTATCTTTTGTCCTTGTTGTAGTGGAGATGCCCAACATTTGTAGGCAAAATACAACAAGAAAATACCATTTTACCCACTAGTTAGAACTAACGTAGTAGGATCTATATACAAGACTTTGTAGGGGTGGAAAGGTAACTTCTCATGTAAATACATGTCTTGATACCAGGGGCAAAGACCCCTGGTTTTGGTCTTATGCCAAAGTGGTCAAGGATTTCGAAGTAGGTAGTGGAGCATACTTCAGAGGCTTCATAGCCAGAGTAGCCTTTTGCAACAACCTTCCTGATAGAGCCCGGAAGGCCTCAGAGGGGGCTTTAGATTCAACACCTCTTGATCAACTCTTAGCCTTGTGGTTTTGAAGCGACCCTCGAATAGCCTTGGATGCTTTTATTCGTGTAGGCCGAAGTGCTCTTCGGCCGACCGGAGAGTTTCAAACTTCTAAAGGGCTTTGCCCTCCTAGGGGGCTTTGTAGACAATGTTATTTGAATCATATTAGGGTAAAACTGTTTAACTCAAGCATTAAATGACTGCTATGGACTGATGGGACGCCCTCGGAAGCCCAAACGACGCTCGGGAAGCCAATGGTTTGAAATCAAACAGTTGCTATTTAGAGAGGCACGTTGACCTATTTTACCTTGGCCCCACTACTCATAGACTGTGGAGGATTCATGTGGGGTGGTAAAAATAGCTCTGGGCATAGCGTCGCAGTGGGTTTTCATTATGTGCATCAATATCTTTAGCATTTTCTCTCGATCTTCTCTCGCTCTGAGCCCCTAGTCCTTCGCTTGTGAATCCCTTAGCCCTTTTATTTCGGAGCCCTTAGCCCTTTGATTGTGAAGCCCTTATTAAAGATGTCGAAGAAGTCTTCATCATAGAAGGGCTTTTCTCTAGGCGGTGGGTCTTTCTCCATTGAACACCAGCTTGAAGCGGTAGCGGGCACAGTGAAGGCTGCGACGAAGCACTATGGGTTATTCAACCTCCGTCCTCCATCAGAGAAGTTCGAACAAACCCCTGAGTTGAAGATATCAAAGTCCACATTGGACTCCACCAACGACGCGTGAGCCGACAAGGTCATTAATAAGGTGGGCCTCCGCATCTCGGAGACCGATGTTATTCCTGCTCCTCGGGCTGATGAAGCCATGGTCTTCGAAGACTTTTTTAAAGCAGGGCTCGAGGTCATGTCTGAGGATTTGTTGGGCAAAGTGTCATGGATGTACAATCTGGATCTCCCTCAACTATCCTCGAATGTCATAGCTTGGCTCACTATCTTCGAGTAGGCTATGAGGGCCGAGGGATGTGAGGGTCAGGCGGATGTCTTTGTGGCCCTTCACGATGTGAACTACCAGCCCAAGAAGAGGGCATGTGAAGAAGGAGTCACCAAGGCCTTTGCCTTTGACAGTGTCAATTTCTAGCTCCGCAAGGAGTACAGTGATTTTTTTCCGATGAGGATTATGAACGATCATTGGTACTCAAGGTGGGACCAGAAATGGTTCTACATCTCCGTAGGAGTAGACTCGCCCCTCCGCAATACCAATGCTCCTGTCTCTTATCGCAGTAAAGATCAAGTAGCCATCGACTCTGCCACCATCAAGTCTCGGATTCACCGTCTACAGAAGGTGGATCAGATGATGAGTATGAGGGATCTTGTGGAGGAGTTCATCACCTTCCAAACCATCCCCTTGGGCACATATGGCCGAAAGGCCTCTTTAAGGACTCTGCAATGGCTGACCTGAAGGACATCCCTCTAGAATTCCTTGGTGGGATTTCAAACCATAACTCTTGATTTCTAGATACTTCATTTTAGCAAGTCTGACCACTGGGCTTCATTGTTTTGTAGCCAAGCATGAAACACTAACGCCGGAGGTGGTGGTCATAGCAACGAAGTGTGTCATGGGAGCTCCAACATCAGATGAGCGAAGTCGGTGCCTCGCCCTAGTCGTGACCTGGGAGAGGTACAACTGGGTATGGGCCTGACTAGGGGCTGATGATGTACCGAAGCTCCCAAAACTTTTGGATCTAGTGCCCCGATGGAGGGTCAAAGAGGAAAAGGGAGGATGATAGCGAACCGCAGGGTTTGTCACCACAATGCCCATGGGGGCCTTTAGATTCCACGGACCCCTCTAGATCTCCTCGAGTGGTCTCGACCACTAAAACCCCTAGCATGGAGACTCTAGTGCCTCCGAGCCCTGCACCCTGAGCGGAGCAAGAGGGCACATTGGCGACCGAAGTTGGGCCCTCAAAGCTTGTGGATCCGCGAGCTCAACCAGATTTCGGGGCAGATCTCTTGGCGCACTCAGAATGCCTAGACCTCTCCCCCGTCATGAAGGAAGATGAAGGTACCCAATAGTCTAGTCATTTTTATACCTATGTTTTAACTTGTTTCTGCCTTCTTTTTTCTTCTTTAGACGTTGTTGATGCTGAGGTAGTGGACCCTAGTGCCGCCAAAGCGAAGAGATCCTCTAGTAGCAGCGAAGGTAGTAGTAGAGGATCCCATAAGGACTCTTCGGATGAAGAGGAAGATGGGGCGGCAGCCAAAGGCGAAGCATCTCACCAAGCCCCTTCGGATTATGTAGTGGAGGTCATCGACCAGAGCCTAATCTTGGAGGCGTTTGACAAGCAGAGTGACTTTTCTAAGGCCCTTTATTTCACCGGGGGTGCCGGCAGGTGAAATGGTGTCTCAATACATTCAGGGTGGCGAAGGCCTTGTTGGGGAACGGAGAGGCTACGCTAGCCAGCATTTTTAAAAATTTCGCCCCCAAATCCCGGAACCATGCGCGTGAGGGATCATAAATCGTTACCTTCTAGAGCGAGACGCGGTAGGTGCGGTGGAAGAATATGTTGAGGAAGCACATACTCACTTATCCTTGTCTCGCTCCGCCCGTTCCTCGGTGATCCAATCGACGAAGACGACAATGTGCACATGAAGAAACCCACAAGCACCGCTATTTGAGCAACTCTACGGAGTCCACATGTACAAGGATGAGATTGATCTCATGCTAGCGTGCTAGCACCGCTCGTGAGAATCAGGGAGAAATCCCAATCTCAACTCTTGCAATCAAGAAAGGGAGATGAGAGGTTATTGGTGTCTATGGTTTAGATATAATCTAAACTACAATTAATCTGATGTCCAAGACCTCCTCCTCTCTTTATATAGAGGTGAGACCCCTAGCCCCAATCCACATTGAGGCCCAACAGATCCAATTTGTTTCGCCCACCTCGAAACTTCCAATCCTGGATTGGAACTTCTGATCTGGACTCTTTGTCTGCGATTTTTGAAATTATCGGAACTTCCGACCAGACCAATTTTTGTCGATCTGCATCAGAACTTCCGGTTTGAGCTCTCTATCTCTAAATTATAAATTATCGGAACTTCCGATTTGAGTTGATCTCTCTATTTCACAAACAATAAATTATCAAAACTTCCTATACCATATTGGAACTTCCGATTTGATCTCTCTATTTCCAATTCAAAAAATAATCAGAACTTCCGATTCCAAATCGGATCTTCCGATCCAACCAGATTTTTCTTGGGCACAATTCCTTCAATCTCCCACTTTCACAAGAACCAATTGTTTGCAGCTTTCATAATCCATCCCCTTAAGTGTGTGACCCGATAGGTTCATACACTAACGGCTGCTCGCCAGAAACCTTTTCTGGCTCACTGATCAATAGAAGTACCCAACAACACATATTGACCCCCGAAAACGTACAAAATCAAATTTTCGTTGATCCTTGATATACGCATGCACCAGTCCCTTTACCACATGATATCAGTCAAGCTCAAGGCGAGATTCGTGCCACCCTTGTTGAACAACTTGCCATTTTACTCGATCAAGTAACAGATTCAAATCATGACTAACTCTTTAGTCATAGTGGTATGGCCATGACTAACAGATTTCATATCGATTATCTAGAGGGGCCCAAAGAAATCTCTCCTTTATTAGGAGGGGTAAATTCCATCTTGACCGCTCACATCCCATGACCTGATTCACAACACAACTAAAAACAACCCTTATGACGACTCTGTTATGGAATAGTGTTAGGAAGCATCTAAGTGTGTTACTACGCATTCTGAAATTAAATGATGATCTTAGGTTTGAGGATTTTGTAGGTACACCATTTGAGATGATAACTAATGGTATATTACAATAACAATCACAGCAGTATCTCAAGTGGGTCTATCCAACACCATGTTCACCAACATGTTTTCACATCTCTGATTTGACATCTCCATGATCCGTGAAACATGATCATCAATCAGCCAGATGTGTTGATCTATGTTTCATCACTGTCCCACATCATTATAAAAACAAAGAGTCTCATAGATAAGTCATGAACTCATCAATCAAAGTAAACGACATTTATTCAAGAAACAAGATAACAATTATCCTCATACATAAGCATAGACACTACTAACATCTTCCACATACACATGACTCACTCACGCAAGTATCTAATACCCATGGTGCTCAGGTACACCTCATGCTTGGGCTATGGAAGAGGTTTTATCAACGGATCTTCTATGTTCAAATCCGTGTGCACCTTGCAAATCTTCACACCATCTCTCTCTATGATCTCACAGATCAAGTGTTATCACCGAAGTATATGTTTGGACTTCTGGTGTGACCTTGGCTCCTTGGCTTGTGCAATGGCACCACTATTATAATAATAGAGGTCCATTGGACTGGACGCACTAGGGACAACACCCAGCTCAGAAACAAACTTTTTGATCCAAACAGCCTCCTTCACAACTTCCGAAGTTGCAATGTACTCAACTTTTGTCATAGAATCGGCTACCGTCTCTTGCTTGGAACTTTTCCAACTCATTGTGCCTCATTGAGGTAGAACACAAAACCATATTGCAATCGAGAATCATCTTTATCAGTCTAAAGCTAGCATCAGTGTAACTGCATACAACCAGCTCCTCTTCATCACTGTAAACTAGGAACATCTCCTCAGTTCTTCTCAAGTACTTGAGAATACATTTTACAACTGTTCACCTAGGTTTGATTGTTAGTTGCTTGTAACACTTAGAGCATAGGAGACATTTGGGCGTGTACGTAGCATGCCATACATGATGAATCCGGTCGCGGAGGCACAAGGGATCGCACTGATTTACTCCATTTGAACCGCTTCAAAACCTTTTCAATGTACATACTCTGTCTTAATCCAATTAGTCGCTTCGATCTATCTCTATAGATCTTGATGCCCAAAATGTATGTTGCATCTCCACAATCTTTCATCGAGAAACTATTTTTCAATAAAGTCTTGACAGCATTCAACAAAGGAATGCAATTTCCGATCAATAATATGTCATCCACATATAAGACTAGAAACACAAGTGAGCTCCCACTAGCCTTCTTGTAAACACAAGGCTCTTGTTCATTTTTTTATGAAGCCAAACCCTTTGACTACCTCATCAAAACGAAGATTCCAACTCCGAGAAGCTTTCTTCAGCCCATAAATGGACTTCTGCAACTTACAATCCTACCCAGTATATTCTAGATTGTCAAGACCTTCAGGCTATGTCTTGTACACATCCTCACTTAGGTTTCTATTCAGGAAAGCCATCTTGACATCCATTTGCAATATCTCATGATCATAAAATGCGGCAATTGCTAGGATGATCCGAATAGACTTAAGCATTGCGACGGGCGAAAACGTTTCATCATAATCAACACCTTGAATCTGTCTAAAACTTTTCGCCACCAATCATGCTTTATAGATGTGAACATTTCCATCAACGTCTATTTTTTTCTTAAAGATCCATTTAAATTCAATAGTTTTTACACCATCGGGTGGATCGACCAAGTTCCAAACTTGGTTTTCTCGCATGGACTCTAATTCGGATCCAATGGCTCCAAGCCACTACTCAGAGTCTAGTCCCATCATTGCTTCTTCATAGGTCTTGGGCTCGTCGTTCTCCAACAACATGTCGCGCTGCCCAATGGTCAAAAACATGAATCGCTCTAGCACGTTACTCACCCTCCCGAACCTTCGTGGGGCTGGTCTCTCTACAATAGGCTCTGCAACACCTTGCACATCTTATTGTGGTTTAGTGGGATCTAGAACATTTTCTAGTGGTTCTCTAACTTCTTTGAGATGCACCGTTCTTCCACTAACCCCTTTTGAGAGAAACTCTTTCTCTAAGAACACACCATTCCGAGCGACAAACACTTTTCCCTCTTCTCTATTATATAAATAATATCCTTCGGTTTCCCTAGGATATTCCACAAAAAGGAAATTGTCAGATTTAGGAGTGAGTTTGTCAAACGTCAAATGTTTGACATATGCCTCACAACCCCAAATTTTTAGAAAAGACAAACTGAAAAGCCTCCCAGACCACATCTCACATGGTGTCTTCTCTACTAACTTAGATGGAACTATATTTATCGTGAAAGCGGTAATTTCTAGAGAAAGTCCCCAAAAGGATAATGGAAGATTAGCATTACTCATCATGGAATGAACCATGTCCAACAAAGTGTGGTTTCTCCGATTGGACCGATTGGAGACCCCATTCTACTGGGGCATGTCGAGTGGAGTCAGCTATGGAACAATTCCACATCGCTTAAGATGATCACTAAACTCATGGCTCAAATATTCACATCCACGATCAGATCGTAGAAATTTAATTGTCTTGTCCATATGATTTTGTACTTCATTTTGGATCTCCTTGAACTTTTCAAAGGACTTCCACTTATGCCTCATCAAGTAGACATAACTATATTTACTAGTTAGATGCACGTGCTTTGCAACAGAATATTATTTTTAATGGCAAAGACATATTTAAGACATGTTATTTATTGAAACACCCTAAGTAATGTAACGACGATGATAAGAGACAATATGATGTATTCTTATCCAAAACAAATTATAGATAGAGATTCAATTATGCATTAACATTAGCCATTACTCATAGAAAAGTGCATAGATCGATCTCTACTAATTTTTTGTTTAATCTCTGTTTTCAACAAAAGTATAAAGTACTAAGTTGTAGAAGCAAATGCTTACATTATATGAAATATGCCCCACTAATCATGAGTAGAGGGGAGCAAGTTCATTCTCCCCCGGTGCATGCCAAGCTCATACTCTAGTTTCGTTTAAATGTCACCGGTCACCAGAATGATAAACTGGATGGAACCTATGAACTCATTGATGTCGCATATAAATATCATTGCAAGGGCCGTTGTAAAATTCTTCTATCATTCAAACAATTCAGAAGCTTTACTAAACTCCCATTCTTGGAATATCATATGCTTCAAATAAGACAAATCAGACATGTCAACAACACTACAACTAGTTCTACAGCAAGAAGAAAATAAAGAGGTAAAAAAAATCTACAGCCATTATAACAGTTAAGCATGTGTGCTAGATATAATTCATGGATGGAGTGAAGCTATTCTGTCTCGTCTGCTCCCAAAATGAAGCTCTGCACCAAAGCTCCAGTATTGAAGAATAAACCATGAATAAGCTTAACAAAAGAGAAATGAATATTGTCAAACAAGAACTTGCAATGTTTTTTCCATTTGAAGCTACCTTTATCAATGAACAAAATATAGAAAATGCTTACAATGGATAGTTTTTTCTCTAGTCTCTTGAAAAGATTTTCCTTCACTGATCTAGATGTTGCCTCTTTCATTTCTTCTTGCTCCTTCACAGTTACTTCCCATCTATTAAACACCAACCCATTGGATTTTTTGTTTTTCAAAGCAAAGGACAGGAATTTTAGAACAATTTTTCTCACCATAATTTGAAGGAAACCCTAAAAATATCGGAGGTTGCCTGAGGATAAAGAGAGGTGTGCCTTATCGAGCTATGCCTATCTTGATAATTTGCATTTGCTAAAGATATGGTTGGCCGTTTTAGACTCTTGTCGACTGAGAACGCATATCAGTTTGTGAGGCCATCCATGAGAGGCAAGCCAAGCAGAAGGTTTGCCCAACTGCTGCTTATTGGGATCGGTGGTGGTGGTGGCGGTGCCGTTGAAGCTGCAGGTGGCACCGGAGTTGACGTTCCGGTGGAAGTAGTTGTTGTAGGCATAGGACGACAGTGCCGGCAGGTTGTTCAGCTTACAGCATGGCCCTCCTGACTAGATCGTCGTGCAGTCAGCATGGCCTTGGCCGCGCGCCCAGTTCAGCCCCGCCTGCAGCGCCGTCGGGTCGGCGTTCTGTAGCACCACGCAGAACGTCCCACCAGCCAGTGACCACCTCTTGTTGCCTTCACAGACGGGGAGCTCCCCGAACTCTAACTCGGAGTGCTCTCTGAAACAGCTGCCCCCACGTGGATGGGGTCTTCAAGAAGGCTTCCTGTAAATTTACCATACAAACTCTGAAAACTTTGACAAGAAATGAGCTTATCACACACAAAAACATCAAAAAGAAACGGTTGCTCTGGTACACAGTCATCTTAAAGTTAACCAATGTTCTGATTCAGAAACAACAAACATTTCATTATCTCAATGTGAATCTTATAATATATTCAGATATTATTCAGGTTGAGTAAAAAGTAAATTCAGGGAAGTGCAGTAAGCAGAATAGTCAGTTCACTCTACACTGGAGAGTGATATGAAAAGGATGGGAAGCAATTCCAGACTAAGCAAGCTTCCTATGCACAGTTTGGATATTGTACAGCTTAACATCCACGGACAGATGATCCACCTCATGGCAATGCATCTCAAGGTGACGTTAGGAATTTTAATAAATGAGAAAAATAAAGCAAGAAAGAAGCTCAAAAGCTACACTACACAAACACACACCTGATGCGTTAGAGAAGAGAAAGGCAAGCAGAAGAATGTCGCATCCTTTCAATCTTTTGTCCAACATTGTGCTACTCCATGAGCCCTCCACGAGTGCCTAAAACGACAACAAGGTTAGTACAAAGTACAAATTCAGAATACCAAGGTAGAACTGCACACAAAATTAAGAGATGAACTCATGTGCATGTTCTCTAGAGAATTCATGTATGATTCTAACTTATATCACTATTCATATTATTTAATCCTAGCTCTAATAATCCAACAGATTTTGCAAACCAACTGAAAATTTTAGGTGCACAAGTGGGGTGGCTTATGTCTACTGAACTTAATACTGCATAAACAGTCCGATTTGAATGAGGGAGAAAAGGGATCTAGGTCCAGGGATATGCACACCTGGGCCTCCAAATCAGCACTTGTGCTCTTGGACGGACTTGGAGTTCTTGAGGTCCTCCTCGGTGAAGCTAGCGGTCATCTTGACGATGATGTACTCGATGATGGCGAAGCCAGCAAGGAAGGGCCAGTTGTGTCTCCACTCCAAGAAGATCGGCCACGGATCTAACAGTGCCATCTCCTCCTCTCCTCCGTTGGTGGATGGTTTGGGTTAGGCAAGCACTGCCACGGGGAGAAAAAAGTGGTCAATCTCACCTCTCTCTACTCCTCCACGCGCACCGCCCATGAGCGCCTCCCACCCCCACACCTCTTCAGGCCATGGACATCGATTGTCACGCCGACACAACCACCACCGCCGCTCCCGCTTGTATGTTGCCGTTGTACCAGTCGCTCTCTTCCTGTCTGTGGCGTCGTCGCCCGAATCTCAACCGTGGGCTGCCTCAAATCGCAACCTCAATTAAGGTCACCGCATCAATCACGCTCTGCGTGTGTGCATCGTCGTCGCCCGAATCACCGCCTTGAATGGCCGTTGCGCATGGTGAGGAGGGGAGAGGGAGCAGTTGTGGCATTGAGCGATGTGGGATACACACGGAGGGGAGGAGACTACGCACGGTGAGAGAGCGAGGGGGAATGGAGGAACTAAAAACCAGTGCACATCGTGAGGGAGGGAGGTTGGGATGGGGAGCGGTTGCGGCATTGAGCGAAGTGGGGGCGGGTAACATTTACTATTTTGGTATTTTAAAGATGTGTACTTTGTTATAATAGCACTTCCTGAGGTTGACATGTAGAATCGTCTGAGTCAATAAAAGTGGGTGCAAATGCCATTATAACGAAGTCACTTCTTTAGAGTGCTAAAATAGTAAATCTCTCTTTGGGCGGCGTGCGAAGGGGGCGACTCGGTTGCACGCGGTGAGAAAAGGAGGAGCGGACGGACGAACGAACGAATTTGACTCTTTATAATATTAGAGACTAAAGTCATCGGTAAAAGTGATAAAGTACTGAAAACCACCTCATACAACATGGCTAATTGGTCCACATACTTCAGTATGTATAATGGCCAATAGCTCACTCGCCCTCTTACTTTGACTAGTGAAAGGTGTCTTTGTTATTTTGCCAAGAAAAAAAGACTCATATGTGTCCAAAAGTCCATCTCTATGGAGCTTCTTCACGCACTTCTCGTTTATATGACCCAAAGGACAATGCCAGACGTATATAGGATTCAAATCATTTAGTCGTTGTTTCTTTGTACCAATATTATAAACATGTGCATCTTCAAGACTCAAAATATATAGTCCATTCACTAATGGACAAACACCATAGATCATGCCATTCGAAAATATTGAACAACACTTGTTCTTTATTACGAATTTAAAACCATCTTCTCCTAAACATGAAGAAGAGATAATATTTCGACCTAAGGCGGGAATGAAATAACAATTATTCAACTCCAAAACTAATCCTAAAGATGGTGACAATGAATAAATGCAGACGGCCAACGCTGCAACTTTTGCACCATTTACAACACGGACATCCAATTCGCCACGAGCACACTTTCTTGACATACTCAACATCTACAACGATTTGCAAGTACGAATCATCGAACCGATATCAAATACCCATGAATCATTTGGAGTAGCAAGATTAATTTCAATAACATTAATACCTAAAGCAGAAGTCACACTTCCCTTCTTATCCTTTTGTTCTTCAGATACACCTTGTAGTTGTGCTTCCAATGCCTAGGCTTATGGCAATGGTGGCAAACATCAGATCTAGCAGGACCCGACTTGGACTTTCCAGTCGGTTTAGGCTTTACACTAGAGATCGTATCTAAAGTCTTAGCCTTGCCCTTCCTCTTCTCTTTTTGCCCTCCTTCTGAACCACCATCACATGGTTGGGAGACTTCTTGATACTCTCATCAGCAGTTTTAAGCATCCCATGCAACTCGGTTAGTGTCTTCTCTAGTCAATTCATAATGTAATTCATAATGAATGGCTCGAAGGTCAAGGGGAGCAACTAAAGAATCACATCAATAGCTAAGTATGGATCCAATGGAGAACCCAGTCTCTCCAAAGTCTTAATGTAACTAATCATCTTAATCACATGAGGACTAATTGGGCTCCCTTCAGCCAACCTACTCCCAAACAAGGCCTTAGACACATTGTATCTCTCGGCCTGTGCCTGGTTCTGAAACATTCCCTTGAGGCCTACGATCATATTGTAAGCATCTCTTTCCTCATATTGTTTATGAAACTCAAAGGACATGCAGGCAAGCATTAGACAGCTGACATCCACAAAATTACTAGCATGCTTCTCATAAGCATGATTATCTGCTACAGAAGCATCTTCCTCTAGTTCATCAGGATAGGGTTCCTCAAGAACATAATCATTTTTATCCTGCTTGAGAACAATTCTCAAGTTTCTGTACCAATCCATAAAATTTGTTCCAAACAATTTCTCTTGTTGAAGAATAGATCGCAAATTAAAAACTGAAGTGCTCTTAACAGTAATAGGTGGTGCCATGATCTACAAAGATTAAATGCAAGATTCGGCACTATGCAATGTTTATATTCTATTAAATAAAGGATGTTCCACCATTTTAAAACAATCATTTTCCTTCTAATGACTAATAGTGCCGCAAGATCTATATTCATTCTAACTCATAGTGAGCTTTGGCATCACTGTTAGAAGCTAGGTGACATAGGTAAGAAACACTTTGCTAATCACATCGTATGTGACTCTTATCGTTGGAGAAGCATCCAATGTTCAACGTCCAACTCCATGCCCCAAAGCTCCAAAACGTTTTAATAGCCTCGTTAAACAAACCAATACTATGCGTGCGGAAGTTTGACTTCCACCCCAACTGGTGAAGATAAAAGACAGCACCCTGCTTTGGCAGACCCACTATCGGTGATCGAGATCCTTGGTGGGTGTAACTATTGGAAAGAGCATCAATACTTAATTTTTTTAGGGAAAACTATTCTAGCATGGTGACGTTCCTAGTGCGCATAAAACATGCAAGAATAGTATAACAGGAACATAAGTAAGCACCACAGACAACACATTAACTGTGACATAGTAAGGCCCCTTCACATAGTGATCTCCATCTCCATGGCTCTCGTCATTGAGTGTGTGCTTCCAGCCTCCATGAACTGTACTAGCCTATCAAAAAAGTACCTATACTAGTTGCATGAGCCGAAGCATCAACAATCGACACGCAAGTCACAAATATACATCAACCTTTGGATGTAAATAACCATGACACGCAAGCCATATTTAATTTACATTCAATGCAAGCATCTCATACATCACATTCATCAAGGCCCTACTAGTCACAACATTCTCTATAAAACAAAGTTAGGCGAAGAATCTATAAGTGATTGAATTGTATCAGAACTTTCGATTCCAAATCAGAACTTCCGACGACAATATTTCTCTTTGTATCGATTAAAAACTAACATCGGAACTTCCAATTAAATATCAGAACTTCCGATTAAATATCGGAACTTCTGATCAGTCGGAACTTTTGATCTAATATCTGACAACGGGAAAACGGGAACCCTTTAAAAATAAATACGCGGAAAGGGCCTTATCCACAAATCGTTAGATACAAGTTAGTTTGATTTAAATGCCAAAAATGAAATATGAGACATTGTGAATCCATTACTTCCAGAATTAATACGCTTACATAATAATTATGTTAATTACATCTCCATAGAGAAAACCCCTGATTAAGAGTTCGACTAAAAGAAAATTACAATGCATGTTGATATGAAGCTAAAAAATGAAAATAATATTCTATCCTAGCTCCAGCGTCGTTGAAGAGGTGTCTTGATTTGTCTCCACATTGTTTTTTTGTTAAGCATGTATAGAACATAAATGCTTCGTTATCTTTGTTAGCATGAATATCATTATCACGCCATATATGCGCACATGCCATGATTTATCTTCTTTAGTATGGTGCCGCCTGTAGGACCGAAAGTAGCGACAAGAGGGGGGGTGAATGGGCGCCTTAAAATTCTTTCGAATCAATGGCCAGATCCCAATACCCAAACGCACCTCAAAAGACTACGCAGCAGAAAATAAACAGAAGGCCTAAGTCTAAAGGTTTCTAACCTAGAAGCAACTGATGATAAACAGTGTAATACTAAAGTAGTGCAACTAGGCAGATGAACAAGGTGTAACAGGCCTAAAATTCTCTATGAAATGATTTAAGAATGTATAAGATGAAAAGAGAAGTTACTGTCCAAATTTGTCTCCAGTTCAGAACTTGTCGAAGCCCCCTTCGCACGTCGAGGTCTGCTTCAGAGGTTGGTGACGGAGCCTGCTTCGGAGGTCAGTTGCGAGGCATGTCGAAGAAGCCGAAGGTATTTGGTTCTAGCCTAGTTCGAAGGAGCAGGGAGCAAAGTATGCTTCGGAGCGAAGTAACAGAGTCGGAGCTTGCTTCGAAGTTCGCACTTCGAAGACAAGACTTCGAACACAACTTCGAACCGAAAGCTTCGAAGCGAAACCTTCGAACAGAAAGCTTCGAACACAGCACACAAACGAACAATCTTCGAACAAAAAGCGAAGCCTGCCACACGACAGAAAACCAAGTCCGAAGTCAATGCTCTACCTTCGAAAAGAGCAAGCTCCGAAAAGAGAGGCGAAAGGTGACACGCCACACAGAGGTCAGTGCGAAGCTTAGCCGAGCCACAAGCTTCGAACCCACTTTCAAAACTTGTTGAAGTATGGACTTCGAACAGATAGAGCCGAAGCCCCTTCGCACTATCGTTCGAAGTATGCGATGCTGACGATCAGAAAATGCTTCGAAACTTAGCAGCCCAGAACACAAACAAAAATCGAAGATCGACCGTAGCCTTCGAAGGTGTTAGACCGAAGCCTGCCTCACGAAGCTGAGGGGCTTCGAACAGAGAGAGACTTTGCCAGAAACACAGGCAGAAAAGGTAATGGACCCTGTCAGCCTCGATCAAAAAGCTGTGCAGTAGAAGGTGAAAAGCTGCACAGAACACTGTAGCTGCAGGGAAGTAGTACTACTTGCAACAGCAAGAACTAGTACTACTAGAGTGAAGAACACACCCAGCCGAAGCCTCCAAAGTCTCAAAAATCACGGGAAAACTTGCTATGCTAATGAAATGAAGCCAATTAAAACCTTTGCAAATGCAGCACACAACGAAATAGGGCATTTACTGCAACATTAAAAGCAAGGCATTAAACATAGGGGCAAAGCTTCCTGGCGGCGCAAGCAGGGAACCAGAGAAGAGAGAGGCAAGGCAAGAGACAAAAAGTGACCCAATAGAGTGGATTTGATTTCAGCCAAAAGGGTAGTCCAAACCCTAGGGATTGGGGTCCTATTTATAGGCTCCCAACACTAGGACTATCCTACCAGCCCCTTAGGGTTTTTACAGACTCAAGAATAAATAAAAAGACTCTACTGCCCTTAGGAATTTTTACAGACACGACTGACTGACTGTGGGCCTAGAGTTACAGATGACTTATCCGGAAGCTAAGTTTTCGTAGCGACTACGGCTTCTCTTCTGGACAGTCGGATACAGAATCAACGGTTGTCAGTTTTGCGCCGAAACTGACAAAGCCTCCACCGGCTTTGCACCAAGTACCCGGATTGGGCCGGCCTGACTCCGCAGCTCTCTCAGCCCGGCAATCACTCACCGCTCGTGTACCTGAGTCAGTCCTGGTCAACAGCCCAGTGGGTCTTCTACTGCTTCTAGCCCATGCACCCGGATTGGGCCAGCCCGACTTCGCAGCCTCCTCTGCCCGACAGTCGCTCGCTGCCCGTGTACCTGAGTCACACGCGGCCCATGAAACAGCAGATCTCCTTTCTTCTTCAGTCCTCTTTGACTATTGTTGACAATGACTCATCACTTCTGGAGCCATGAGGCCCACGCTATTCAGCATGGCTCCTCAATCTCCCCCTTGATGAGTGCATTGTCAACACTCCTCTTTTCTCGGCTCTTCAGCACCTGCGAACAAATGTGGAAACACGAAAACAAAACACAAGAAAACAAAGAAGAAGAAAAATCAGGTAAAAGTTTAACCCTAATGACCAAAAGCCAATCAAAAGCAAGAAACGGTCATTATGGTTAACCAAAACGTAAAAGCTCAAAATGAGTGCGATTTCAGAATAACAAGGATATCAACAGAGTAAGAACTCCCCCTTAAACTCTGATCCCAAATTTTCTCCCCCTTGTTGACAAGTGAACTCATCAAGCACTCAAAAGAGACACAGACTCCCCCTGAAATGCAACTCCCCCTCAAAATATGCAGTGAATTTAACTAGAGTGCATAAGGAGTGTAGAAAGCATGCTTCTCAAATATGATTGACTGCAATTACAGCATCTAACAAGTATAGCAAAGGAGATATTGTCTTAAGACACATGGCATGATCAGTGCAACAGATGATATCTAAAGAAAGTCATTAGCACACAATTTTTCAATTTTTGCAAACAAAAACATCACCACATTTTCCAGTTACCAAGCAATGTAAAGCATGAGATGCAGAAGCTAACTGATATCTACCATGATAAGCATTGTCCAAAACAAAAGTGCTTCAGCGAACTTGTTATCTTTTAAATGTTCAGGCTTTTTCAATTTTCCTCTTCCATTTTTGCCAAGGGTTATTTGCATGTCAAACCTTATGCTAACCGACCAAGTCAAGCCTAGGCCAGAACTGGGCCATCAAAAGCTTAAGACATTGATCTTGGCATACACTACACTGTCCTAGTTCATACCAAGGTGCTATGGTAAGCAGTCCAGAACAATGCAATGCGACAAAGCAAACCCACTTGGATCTTTTCAACTCAAGCATAAAAAGGCATGGAATTTTTTATTCATTTTTATAGCTCATTTTCCATGTTAAAGCATAAAGATGTCCAAGTTGCATATCTGCATCTATGTGATGAACTAGCTACAAGGCATGTATCAGATAGCAAAAACACTCAGCCTGCGCATGCTAGTTAACAGAAGCAATGGTGATCATTTTTTAGGTTTAAAGCATAAAAGCCATGCATATGACAGATATCAGATATATCAAGTGAACTGAACCAAAGCATGATCATTGACAAGTAATCAAAAGCATGTACCAGCTAGACTAAGTAAAGCAGTTCAATCATATAACAGAAGCATCTCTAAAGTGTGATATGTGAATATGCAAGGTATGAACACACACAAAAAGACTCAAGAAAAGAGTAAAGAAGAAAGAAAACTGACGCAAAATATCCTAAAAAGGATACACAACACCCAAATCCCCTCGTAAACGTTCGAATGTAGACTGATCTAGGGTTTGGTGAAAATATCAGCCAACTGATGATGGGTATCAACATGAACAAGGTCAATGACACCTTTCTCATATTGATCCCGCAAGAAGTGAAAGCGCACATCAATGTGTTTGGTTTTTGAATGGAGACATGGGTTTTTCCCTACACTAATTGCACTGGTGCTATCGCAAAACAATGGAACTCTGGTAGGAAAGAACAACCCAAAATCTCGTAGAGTGGAAATCATCCAAACCAACTGTGAGCAGCAGCTAGCAGCAGCTACGTACTCAGCCTCTGTGGTCGAAAGAGCGACTCCATATTGCTTTCGAGAAGACCAAGAGACAAGAGATGAACCAAGAAACTGGCAAGTACCGGAAGTCGACTTGCGATCCAACCGGCACCCACCAAAGTCAGCGTCCAAAAAGCCAGATAAATCAAGAGATGATGATGCTGAATAATAAAGACCAAGATCAGGCGCATAGGTGAGATACCTGAAAATGCGCTTGACCGCCTGCCGGTGAGACGCGCGTGGTGAAGACTGAAAACGCGCGCAAAGTCCCACGGCGAACTGTATGCCCGGTCTTGTTGCTGTTAGATACAACAGCGAACCGATCATCCCTCGAAACTCTCTCTCATTGACCTTGACACCGCTCTCATCCTTGTCCAGACCCCCAGAAGTGCCCATCGGGGTCATCTGCGGCTTCAATTCACCACCAAAGTCAAATTTCTTAAGCATATCACGAGTGTACTTACCTTGGTGGATGAAGGTGCCGTCCTGGTCTGCTTGATCTAGAGCCCTAAGAAATACTTGAGCTCACCCATGAGGCTCATCTCAAACTCACTGTGCATCTGCTCAGAGAACTTGGACACAAGAGAATTAGTAGTACCGTCAAAAATAATATCGTCCACGTAAATCTGAGCAACTAAAAAATCTGAAGCATCTCTGAGCAAGAAAAGAGTTTTGTCCACAGAACCCATCACAAAGCCCTTCCCCAACAAAAATTGCTTCAACCGGTCATACCAAGCCCTGGGGGCTTGCTTCAACCCGTATAAAGCTTTGTGCAACTTAAAAACATGTCGAGGAAACTTGGGGTTCTCAAAACCGGGGGGTTGCCTAACATAAACCTCCTCTTCTATGAACCCGTTCAGAAAAGCACTCTTAACGTCCATTTGAAAAAGCTTAAAACCCTTCGAAGCGGCAAAAGCTGAAAGAATGCGAATGGACTCAAGACGGGCAACAGGGGCGAAGGTTTCTTCAAAGTCAATACCTTCCTTCTGGCAATAACCCTGGGCAACTAGTCGAGCTTTGTTGCGCACCACAACCCCATCTTCACCTTGTTTGTTCTTGAATACCCACTTGGTGCCTATGGGGTTGCATCCTGGTGGCGGCTCAACTAGTGTCCAAACCCGATTGCGGACAAAGTTCTCAAGCTCTTCTTGCATAGCATTAATCCAATTAGAATCAGAAAGAGCATGAGAAACATCTCTGGGCTCAAAAGATGCAACAAACGCAGATTCAGCAAACACAGCAAGAGAGGCAGAAGAACGCAAAGTTCTCTCAGTCAGATCACCTATGATGAGCTCTGAGGGATGGTCACACTGAACTGCTCGGGTTCCCTGGTGATCTGAAGTCACCTCACCAGAGTCAGCAGCTGGCACTTCTGGACTCGACTGAGGGGGCTCGATCGATGTGGAAGAAGTGATCAGAGGTCCACCCTCATCCTTAGTTGAAGTCTCAGAAAGTGTGGGCTCTGCGGGGGATGCAGAAGGCCCGCCCTCATCAGCAGCTGGAGTATCCTCATCTTCCTCGAAGATGGACTCTCCGAGCTCATCATCACCAGAAAGCTCAAAAGAAGGAGTCAAAGAAGGCAAGGACTCATCAAATGAAACCTCACAAGTCTCGACAAGCAGCTGGGATTCGAGGTTCCAAACACGGAAGCCTCGAGAATGCAATGCATAACCAAGAAAAACACCATCCCAGCAACGAGACTCAAACTTGTCCAAATGCCCTCCCTTCTTGAGCACAAAGCACTTGCAGCCAAACGCTCGCAAGTGGCTCACCTTGGGCTGTCTGCCAAACCGCAACTCATATGATGTCTTACCAAGGTAAGCTCTAAGAAAAATGCGGTTGGCCAGATAGCAAGCCGTGTTCATGGCTTCAGCCCAAAAACGCCTAGGAGTCCTGTGCTCATCGAGCATCGTCCTGGCCATCTCAACTAGCGTGCGGTTCTTTCGTTCCACAACGCCGTTCTGTGGGGGAGTGTAAGGAGAAGAAAACTGATGGTCCAGACCCTGATCACTACAGAAGCTGACGAATTGAGAGTTCTTGAACTCAGAGCCGTTGTCGGAGCGAATTGCTCGCATCCGACCATTGTTCTCATTCTTCAGCTTCAAAATCAGGTCATGGACAAATTGAAAAGTTTCATCCTTAGACTCCAAAAAGAAAACCCTCGAGAATCGAGAAAAGTCGTCAACAATTACAAGTGCATACCACTTCCCACCGACTGAGCGTACCCGAGCTGGACCTACAGTGTCCAAATGTAAAAGCTCGCCCGGATACGAAGTCATCACCTGAGTCACAGGTGAGTGAGAAGCGGCAACCATTTTCCCATGACGACAGGAATGACAGACTAGATCCTTCTCCATCTTAAGCTTGGGCAATCCTCGGATGAGGTCCATAGAGCTTAACCTGACTAGCAGATCAAAACTCAAGTGACCTAACCTCCTATGCCACTTCCAGAGCTCAGAAGAAGATCCAGCAATCAAACAACGAGAAGGGCCAAAAGAACTAGAGAAGTCAATTCGAAAGACTTTACCGAAAGGTAAAATCTGACAAACCAAAGACCCTCTAGAATCAACCACAGAAGAATTGCCCTTCTTAAAACGCACTTCCAAACCATCCTCAAGAAGTTGCGAAACAGAGATTAAATTAAAGTTCAAATTTTTAACCAAAGCAACATTCTTTAAAGAGAAATGATCTGAAATGCTAATTGAGCCTATGCCACTTACTTTCCCTTGACCGCTGTTCCCGAATGTGATGTATTCTTTGGAGCTCGGGGAGTGAGACTGGAGAACCATCTGCGATGTCCCGTCATGTGGCGAGAACATCCTGAGTCCATGATCCAAACATCCTCCAGTCCCCGGTCCTGCACAATCAATGTCTGTAAGTGGGAGCAAATGGTCCGGCACCCGGTTTAGCAAAAGAGCTAAACCAGTGTCGAGCCATCCGCTCAAAAGATGGAAAGCGAAAACCATCATAAGAGTTTGGACCAAAACGCGGCTCAAAGCGTGGTCCTCGGTTCTTCCTAATCCTGCGGCCACGAGGTCCAGAACCGTAGCCAAACCGGTCTGGAACTCTGCCGGAACGGACACCACCAACTGGAGCACGGGCAGGAAAGCCGTCTCCTCTACCACCACCTACACGACGCGGCCTGGCCTCCAGCCTCTCCCCGCGCCGAGGAACACGCAGTCTACCACCCTGCTGGTAGAACTGCTCCTGATCACTACGAGCCCTCTCTGCTCTCTCAACCCGCTTTCTCCTGAAGCAGAACTCCGCAAGATGCCCGTCTCTCTGACAGTACTCACAATGATAGGTGGGCTTCTTGGGATGTGGTTGAGGTTTAGGATTCTTGGGCTTGGTAGTGTTTGGTATGGTCTTTTTGGGCTGAGAGGGTCCAGGAAGAGAGTCAAGAGAAGTGTGGAGATTTTTGGGCTTTGGAACCCAGATAGGTTTCTTAGGTGGAGCTTTAGGTGGTTCATGGATCACGCCATCCTTGGGCTGACAAGCCTGGGAAGACTCAGTGGAGTGAGTCTTGGGATACCTCTGCTCTGGAGTCATTTTACTCCACTCCACTGCCCGGCTAATGGCACTCTCAAAGTCAGCCTTGGTGTAGGTGTAGCCTACCCCAAACCCATCCTGCCTCTTGAACTGCTGGATCATCATGCCAAGCTGTGGCTCTCTAGCACTGATCCAACTCAGGATAGAACGGAGGTAAAAGTTCTCATTCTGAGAATCAGCTAGCTCCTCTCTCAAGGAAGCTAGAACCTCCACCTGAGACAAGCAGGTCTCACACTCACTCTCTACTTGGACAGACTTCTCGGCTTTCAGCTTAATTAATTCCATTCTAAGAGACAGGCAGTTCTCACAAACAATGGGTGGAACTGACAGTGTCTCAAGCTCTAGCCTAGTCTGGGCAAGCTCAGCTCTCAACCTCTCCAAATCACCCAAATGTTCATTTCCCTAGGATTTCAGCTCAGCTAAGGTAGCTAAATGAGATGGGCAATCAACACAGGGTGCGACGACAGTGGCTTGAGCATCTTTCAGCTCCAGCTGAGCGCTTTCAAGCTCAGTGGCCAAAGCGTCTCTCTCATCAACCCTTTCTGTGTACCTGGACTTCAGAGTCGACAGGTCACACAGAAGCACCTCACACTTCGGGCACTCACTGCTATCACCCAAGCAAGGGGAAGAAGATAGACTTTCAATTCTACCGTTGGCTACGGCAAGCTCACTCTCTAACTCGTCTATCCTTTTCTTAGCCCCCCTAAGCAGTTTTTCCCGATATCTCAACTCCTGACGATTGCTATCAAGTAAATCAACTATTTCGCGCTCGTAGGATGATACCTTATTGTCGTCGTCGTCGGAGTCGTCGGAGGAGCTCTTTTCTTCTCTATCCCCAAGAGCCATTGAGTAGAAGCTCTTGCGGGATCTTCGGCGCTGGCGTGAGTGGCTCTTCGGCTTGTCTCCGAAAGCCATGAAGCAGAGGCCCGCCGGATCGTCCTTGTCCTTCCCCTTCCTAATGGCGATCTCCTCATCGCTTGAGCTCGATGAAGAGGAAGAAGACGTGGACTGCTTGGAGTAGCTCTTCTCCATCTCGGCGAAGAAGGCCTTGTCGCGCTTCTTGTTTTCTCGCCGGTAGTCCTTCAGGGCCTTCTTGAAGAAATGAGTCTTCGGCTTGCTCTTGTTGAAGGAGGGGCTCTCATGCTTGCCGGAGTCGTGGAAGCTGCTGCCGGTGCCCTTCTTGTATCCACTGCGCTTGGGGCAGTCGGCGATGAAGTGTCCTGGATCACCACATTCAAAGCATCCGGATTTTGTGCCGTGTCTTTTGAACATTCTCTTATCATAGACACGACGCACTCGGTTGTTAAAGAGACATAAATCATCATCTCCCAACAACTCAAGCTGGTCCTCAGTGATAGACATCAAAGAGAACCCAACACAGCTCACAGCAGAGGGATCAACTGAAGGTGTTGCAAGGGCCAGGGATTTTGATCCAGAACCAGTGAGATTTGATCTCAACTGGATATCTACCTCAGTGGCCTTCAGCTTGCTAAACAACTCAGAAATGGTCAAGGTATCATAAGAAGTACTCTCAACGATAGAGGATACCTTGATCTCCCAGATCTTTGGGTCCAAGGTATGAAGAACCTTGAGCGCCTGCTCATGATCTGAGACTAACTGAGCACCCTCAGCCTTGTTGTCCCGAAGCTTGTTAATGATCGACTGAAAGCGACCAAACAAAGCTTCAACAGATTCACCCGGCTTCTGTGTGAAATTCTCATATTCACGCCGGTAGGTCTGATAGAGCCGAGCCTTGACCTGTGCTGTTCCCTCATGGTGTGCCTTGAGGGTAGCCCAGATCTCTCTCGTAGTGGAGAGATGACTCACACGCTCAAACTCAGTGGGACCTAAACCAGAAAATAAAATGTTCACAACCTTACTGTTACTCAGATGCTGAGCAATGATACCAGCAGTACCTTGCTCAGTAACTGGCAAAATGACAAACGTGGTGTGAACGCAGATGTCCAATATGTCCGAACCCTGGCTCATGAGATAGGCTCGCATGCGAGTCTTCCAATAATTATAGCCATAGGCTTCCAAGGACGGGACCTTGCCAGGAGACGTCATAGTCACTACTGGGGTTTAGAACCGGTTAAGGTATGGAAAAACCCTAACCTTGCTCTGATACCACTTGTAGGACCGAAAGTAGCGACCAGAGGGGGGGGGGGGGTGAATGGGCGCCTTAAAAATTCTTTCGAATCAATGGCCAGATCCCAATACCCAAACGCACCTCAAAAGACTACGCAGCAGAAAATAAACAGAAGGCCTAAGTCTAAAAGTTTCTAACCTAGAAGCAACTGATGATAAACAGTGTAATACTAAAGTAGTGCAACTAGGCAGATGAACAAGGTGTAACAGGCCTAAACTTCTCTATGAAATGATCTAAGAATGTATAAGATGAAAAGAGAAGTTACTGTCCAAATTTGTCTCCAGTTCAGAACTTGGCGAAGCCCCCTTCGCACGTCGAGGTCTGCTTCGGAGGTTGGTGACGGAGCCTGCTTCGGAGGTCAGTTGCGAGGCATGTCGAAGAAGCCGAAGGTATTTGGTTCTAGCTTAGTTCGAAGGAGCAGGGAGCAAAGTATGCTTCGGAGCGAAGTAACAGAGTCGGAGCTTGCTTCGAAGTTCGCACTTCGAAGACAAGACTTCGAACACAACTTCGAACCGAAAGCTTCGAAGCGAAACCTTCGAACAGAAAGCTTCGAACACAGCACACAAACGAACAATCTTCGAACAAAAAGCGAAGCCTGCCACACGACAGAAAACCAAGTCCGAAGTCAATGCTCTACCTTCGAAAAGAGCAAGCTCCGAAAAGAGAGGCGAAAGGTGACACGCCACACAGAGGTCAGTGCGAAGCTTAGCCGAGCCACAAGCTTCGAACCCACTTTCGAAACTTGTTGAAGTATGGAGTTCGAACAGATAGAGCCGAAGCCCCTTCGCACTATCGTTCGAAGTATGCGATGCTGACGATCAGAAAATGCTTCGAAACTTAGCAGCCCAGAACACAAACAAAAATCGAAGATCGACCGTAGCCTTCGAAGGTGTTAGACCGAAGCCTGCCTCACGAAGCTGAGGGGCTTCGAACAGAGAGAGACTTCGCCAGAAACACAGGCAGAAAAGGTAATGGACCCTGTCAGCCTCGATCAAAAAGTTGTGCAGTAGAAGGTGAAAAGCTGCACAGAACACTGTAGCTGCAGGGAAGTAGTACTACTTGCAACAGCAAGAACTAGTACTACTAGAGTGAAGAACACACCCAGCCGAAGCCTCCAAAGTCTCAAAAATCACGGGAAAACTTGCTATGCTAATGAAATGAAGCCAATTAAAACCTTTGCAAATGCAGCACACAACGAAATAGGGCATTTACTGCAACATTAAAAGCAAGGCATTAAACATAGGGGCAAAGCTTCCTGGCGGCGCAAGCAGGGAACCAGAGAAGAGAGAGGCAAGGCAAGAGACAAAAAGTGACCCAATAGAGTGGATTTGATTTCAGCCAAACGGGTAGTCCAAACCCTAGGGATTGGGGTCCTATTTATAGGCTCCCAACACTAGGACTATCCTACCAGCCCCTTAGGGTTTTTACAGACTCAAGAATAAATAAAAAGACTCTACTGCCCTTAGGAATTTTTACAGACACGACTGACTGACTGTGGGCCTAGAGTTACAGATGACTTATCCGGAAGCTAAGTTTTCGTAGCGACTACGGCTTCTCTTCTGGACAGTCGGATACAGAATCAACGGTTGTCAGTTTTGCGCCGAAACTGACAAAGCCTCCACCGGCTTTGCACCAAGTACCCGGATTGGGCCGGCCTGACTCCGCAGCTCTCTCAGCCCGGCAATCACTCACCGCCCGTGTACCTGAGTCAGTCCTGGTCAACAGCCCAGTGGGTCTTCTACTGCTTCTGGCCCATGCACCCGGATTGGGCCAACCCGACTTCGCAGCCTCCTCTGCCCGACAGTCGCTCGCTGCCTGTGTACCTGAGTCACACGCGGCCCATGAAACAGCAGATCTCCTTTCTTCTTCAGTCCTCTTTGACTATTGTTGACAATGATTCATCACTTCTGGAGCCATGAGGCCCACGCTATTCAACATGGCTCCTCACCGCCATTAGGCCATTTGCTTATTTTTATATCCCAACTAAAACTTAGCTCAACTACGTATTTTTTATTTTGATCATGCCTTGAATATTGAGGCTTAATTATTTATGATATTGTCGCATGAGTTACTTATGCATATGTATGCAATTCACACTATTTATATATGTATGTGAGAAATGCAAGTATTTATCATAACGTGCTTATGAGTCATTTGTAGGTATTTTTGACCTTATATTTATAGCATAGAGCCTATATGGAAATTTTAGTTGGCCCTTATACATTTGACATATGTTGAGAAAATATTCTTAGACTCGTAATAGAAAGTAGAGCCTAAAAATTATGATATACATTCCTAGGCTTGTACCGAAAGGCCAAGCCTAGGACTAGGATATGAATATGCATTCCTAAACTTGTACCAAAAGGCCGAGTTTAAGATTATGATTTATATTCTGCATTTCTAAACTTTGTACCAAAAAGGCGAGTTTAGGATTATGATGTACATTCCTAGGCTTATACCAAAAGGCCGAGCCTAGGACTATGATATGTATATGCATTCCTAAACTTGTACCAAAAAGCCGAGTTTAGGATTATGATGTGCATTCCTAGGCTTGTACCAAAAGGCCGAGCCTAGGACTATGATATAAATATGTATTCCCAAACTTATACCAAAAGGCCGAGTTTAGGATTATGATGTGCATTCCTAGGCTTGTACCAAAAAGTCGAGCCTAGGAGTATGATATGTATGTGCATTCCTAAACTTGTACTAAAATGTCGAGTTTAGGATTATGATGTGCATTCCTAAGCTTGTACCAAAAGGCCAAGCCTAGGAGTATGATATGTATGGGCATTCCTAAACTTGTACCAAAAAGGCTAGTTTAGGATTATGATGTGCATTCTCAGGCTTGTACCAAAAGGTCGAGCCTATGACTATGACATGTATATGTATTCCTTAACTTGTACCAAAAGGCCGAGTTTAGGACAATGATTTACGATATGCATTTTTAGGCTTGTATCAAAAGGCCGAGTCTAGAACTATGATATGTATATGCATTCCTAAACTTGTACCAAAAGGCCGAGTTTAGGATTATGATGTGCATTCCTAGGCTTGTACTAAAAGGCCCAGCCTAGAATTATGATATGTATATGTATTCCTAAACTTGTACCAAAAGGCTGAGTTTAGGCGTATGATATGTATGTGCATTCCTAAACTTGTACCAAAAGGCCGAGTTTAGGATTATGATCTGCATTCCTAGGCTTGTACCAAAAGGCCGAGCCTAAGACTATGATATGTATATGCATTTCTAAACTTGTACCAAAAGGCCGAGTTTAGGATTATGATGTGTATTCCTAGGCTTGTACCAAAAGGCCGAGCCTAAGACTATGATATATATATGTATTCTTAGACTTATACCAAAAGTCTGAGTTTAGAATTATGATGTGCATTCTAGACTTGTATTAAAAGGCCGAGTTTAGGATTATGAAATGATGCAATTCTAGACTTGTACTAAAAGACCAAGACTAGAACTATGATTGGATGCATTTAAGTGAGTAGAAGAAAAGATGTAGATGAAGAAGAGCATGATTTCTTTATACCTTAGTATTTCCCCTCTTCTATCACTTAATTTGGATTGGAGGATGTGCGCGCGTTGCTCTCTCTGACAGAAAGATCCGCGCAGCAGCGTGTGCTTTTGCCGGGCAGCAAAAGCTATGCGAAAGAAAATAGCAGCGCTTATGTGGTGCCCTCCCCCCAAAAAAATCCTCCTCGCAGACTGCAGCAACGTGTGCGCAGCAGTCTCTGTCCTCTCTTCGTCGTTGTACGCAGTATTTATAGAGAAGGTAGGGGATTACGTGCGCAGCATCGTGGCAGGACGTGCGACGGGACGTGGGCTGGACGTGAGGATTGTTGACTGTATGCAGCTTCCTGCCCGCACGCGCATTTCTTCTTTTTTTTCAGCAAAAATCTGCATGCAAACCGGGTGGTTTCTGGCTCCCTGCGCGCGTGGGAGAATAAGTTGCATGCGTCGGAATGGACGTGTGCGCAGGAGCAAGGGCGTGGTCTGCTTTGCTGGATTTCCTGTGCGTGCATGCAAGAGAGATATGTGTACGCAGGACCCTACATGGGCATGTCTCCATTTAATTTTTTCTTCTTTTTTTATAGAAAAATTGCATGCAATACCCCACATTGCATGCAACAGAGGCTATCGTTGCTCTCTTTTTTTTGTGCAAACTCTGCACTGCACATCCTGTCAAGGACAAAGGCTGCCACACCTCTCCTTTTTTTAACTTGCTCAGGTTGTCTTCGTTTCTTTTGCATGCAAAATATGTAAAAATATATTTTTAATATTTTGATCCGTATTTAAAATATGTGATCAATTTTATTTTTAAGTTGTATAAATTATTCATCGTTATATATATATCTTCTTATTTTAAAGACACATGTTGCAAATGACTTTTTTATTTTAAAGACGCATGTTGCAACTGACCGTATAATTTTCAGTATATTTTCTTTAAAATATTATATTGGTCCATCTATTGATGTATATTTGGGATGCAATATTTACGTCGATTGCTGAATATCCCTTTTCATTATCATTGTACATATACCTATTATATATTTTTAGTGACACACATGTAGTGATATACAGATGAATATCATATTTAGAGAGACATTATTATTATGTACATATGCTATTTATTTCGTATATATGTGTCTGCATTTATATCACACGCGCGTGTAGTCATGGTGATAAACATGACACCTCACGCTATGCGACATATATTATGTTTTTTATTATATATTGATATTGCTCAATATCACACCAATATAATACTTCTCAATGTAGGTTTTATGATTATTTTACGCCACTTGACGTATATCTATATTTTTTGTTGCATATGTGCACTTTTTTTACATGTGTATATGGTGTCGTATCAATAAATATTATATTTTTTATTGTTTCATATTTTTAATTACACATGTGCAGTGCCATATAAATATCACACTTCTCGTTGCTAGAGAGACATTATCAGTAGATATATTATTTATTTCATATATGTGTGTATCTATATAATTATTTATATCACACACACATGTAGTCGTGATAATAAACGTAATATCTCACACCATGGGACATTTATTATATGTTTTTATGTATATATGTATTTCGATATCACATCAATATAATATTTTTTAATGTAGGTGTTGTGGTCAAAGTTTTTATTTATTTTTCATACCATTAGGGAGAGAGGTTATCATATATATATAATGTTTCTTGCATCTCGATGGTGTTATTCTTGGCCGTATTTTTTTTGTGATACGTGTTAGATGCCGGATAATATTTCATACCAGTAAACAGTTGCACACACTTGATATATATTTACTATGAGAGTTTTTTCACCACTATATAAATATATAAAGAGCCAAAATTAGTGTCAACAGATGCCCCCTCGAGCTGTGGGTGCAGAAAATTATATTTGTTATCATTTTTTTTCATCCAAAGCTCGAAACATAAATTTTTATAACTATGATATGCCTTTTCTTTCTTCATACTGACTTTCTTATATATATATGGTATTTTCTCAACATACAGCCCTAGGTATATATTGTATTTTAAGACATGATAAATTATATGCGGGTGCAATATCCTGTCAAATTTGTTATCTTTTGAATATTGTTGGAACAATTGCGTTAGTTCCAGCAGGTTTTTATGTGGAGTGTGACGTGGAGGATGAACCTCGAAGGGTTCTAACAGAGGGAGAAAAAGGTTTATACTGGTTCGGGCCTCTCCTGGGAGATAATAATCCTACGTCCAGTTGTGGTGGATTTGGCATGGTATGCCCTAGTATGGAGCAATAATTCCAGGGTCTCTTGGCCCCCTGGAGCGTGTCCCCTGCTACAAGGGCTTGGCCCTGCTTTTATAGGCACGCAGGCCTTAAGGAAAAGACCAAGATACCCTCTACAAGCCCCTAGGCTTATAGGGGTAGACAGGGAAAGGGAGCTAGCTAATGTACAAAGGTACCAGACAACTTTACAGCTTTACAGACATGTCAGGCTATGCCCGGCTTTGACCAGCTAAAAGACACACCGAAGGCGGAGGCTGGGGGGAAGGCTTCGAAGTGTACCCCGGAGGGGGGCTTCGAACCATGCTCCGGAAGGCGGCCTCCGAACTGGGCTCCCGGAGGGCGGCCTCCGTACTTGGCTCCCGGAGGGCGGCCTCCGGACTTGGCTCCGGAGGGCGGCCTCCGTACTTGGCTCCCGGAGGGCGGCCTCCGAACTTGGCTCCCGGAGGGTGGCCTCCGGACTTGGCTCGCGGAGGGCGGCCTCCGGACTTGGCTCCCGGAGGGTGGCCTTCAGACTTGGCTCTCGGAGGGCAGCCTCCGGACTTGGCTCCCGGAGGGTGGGCCCGAACTGGGGGCTCCGAGCCGGACCCCCCGATCCGAGGGCTCCGGAGCTACAGGCCCCGAAAGGCACCTTGGGACCTGAAAATAATACTTAGGGAGAAAACAGGCTCCGACAGTGCTGGGCTCCGGGCCGAGGGCTGTCGGAGGCTGACGTCATTTGGCCCCTGTTCAAGGGAAATATATTTCCCCAACAGTAGCCCCTCGCGTGTAGGCCTTCGGGACGAAGGGGTGCACGCGCCCTTAGGACAAATGACCTGAAAACACAACTTCAGAGAAAACATACCTTCGGAGCCTGGACCGAAGGTGACCTCGATACCCGGGGGTAATAAATGCCCGCGCTAGTTGCCAGAGCGACCTCGGGGAGTCCGAACGGCTCCGCAATGGTCAAAAAAGTTACCGTGACCTTGTTCTGGGCCGATTCGCCTTCGCTGGAGGCCCACCTGGCGGTGGGTTCGGCCCACGACGGTTGAAATCCTTACCGCGCCTATAAATAGGGGCTTACCGCGTGCAGCTTCGGTACGCTTTCATTCGCTTCCCTCTCACTGCCTTACAGCCTTCGCTCTTCTTTTCTTCCTAGCTTCGCGTAGAGCCCCCTTCGCTAGTTTTAGCCCCTCGCGTAGAAGTCCCACCAACATGCCGAAGAAGGCGGTGGCGAAGCCTCTGGCCTTGGGCTCGAGCTCGGGCTCCGCCCAGGTGCAGGCAGCAGCGGCTGCGGCAGTGAAGACTGCGCCTAGGCGGCTGGGGCCGAGGGACCTTCGGACGCCCTCCGACAAGTTCAAGCAGACCTTGGAGATGAGGGCCTCGATCTCCACGGAGGAGTCGGTCCGGAGGGCCTGCGAAGGGAGGATCGCGGTGAAGATCCAGCTTCGGGTCCCGGAGAAGTCGGAGGCTGAGCTGAGGCCCCGCGCTGACGAGGTGGTGGTGTTTGAGGCCTTCTTCGAGGCCGGCCTCAGACTTCCTGTAGTGGGGATGCTGAGCGAAGTCCTCAAGGCTTACAACCTCGAGCTCCCTCAGCTTTCGCCCAACGCAGTGGCGAGGTTAGCTGTCTTTGAGTGGGCCATGAGGGCCGAGGGCTGCGAGGGCCGCATGGATGTCTTCGTCGCCCTCCATGACGCCAACTGCCAACCAAAGCCGAGGGAGGGGACATACCGCGTAAAGAGGGCGCTGGCCTTCGGCAGTGCCAACTTCCAGCTCCGGAAGGAGTACCAAGATGCCTTCCCTGCGAGGGCCATAAACAACAAGTGGTACTCGAGGTGGGACCAAGAGTGGTTCTACGCCTCCGTCGGCGCGAACTCCCCCCTTCGGAGTACCAACGCTCATATCTTGTACCGGCGTGAAGGGGTGGTGAAGACCAGCGAAGACATCCTTCGCTCGAGGATCTTGCTGCTCCGGAGAGTGGCGGCGAAGATGAGTATGAGGGACCTCGCGGAGGAGTTCATCACCCTCCGGCTCAGCCCCCTCGCGCGCTCCTGGCCGGAGGGGCTCTTCCAGGCTTCGGGTCGAGGTGAACTTAGCGAGTTGGCCTTCGACCGCTTCTGTAAGGCTTCGCAATCTCTTTGCTTTTAATACTTCGTAGATTTTCACTTCTAACTCAAACTTTTCATGAAGCCGACCTCGAAATGAGGACCCCGGAAGAGGCCATCGCGGCGGCGGATCGAGTCGTTGGGACTCCGACTCTCGAGGAGCAGACCCAGCGCCTCGCGCTGGTGGGGTCCTGGGAGCGCTGGAACAGAGTATGGACCGCGCTCGACCTCGGAGAGCTCCCTGCTCTGCCGGACTTCGCCCACCTGACTACCTCGTCGGCCGGAGCCAAGAGGAAGAGGGGGGACGAGGACGAACCGGATGCTTCGGGACCCCGGCCGGAGGTCCCCACGGCTGGAGTTTCTAATTTGGGGGAGGTTGCGGCGAAGCCCGCAACCACTCCGACCTCCAAGAAGGCAGTGAAGCCCCTGGCGGCGAGGCCTTCGGCGGCGGAGGCCGATGCGCACACCCCGGCCGCCAAGGAGGCCACGGATGCCCCGGCGGAACCAACTTCGGGCGCGGAGGTGGATGCGCCAGCTTCGCAGCGAAGGAGCTGGAGGACACACTTAGCCTCGCCTTCCTTCCAAGAAATCTCCGACGAAGGTAAACCCTTTTTGCATGCTTCCCTTCAATATGCGGATTTTGACTTGGCTCCCTGCAGAGGACGAAGATGATGCGAGGCCCGCTACGGCGAAGCCGGTAGGCGAAGGTGGATCGAAGCCCGCCGAGGCGAAGCCCACAGAAGCTTCGAGCAGCAGTGATTCGGAGTCCGAGAGTACTTCGTCCGACGACGAAGGCAGCGGAGGCCGCGAGGTCCCTCGAGGCGAAGAAGATGTGGACGTGGTGGGCTTGAGCCCCGCCTCGCCGAAGCCCGCGGAGGCGACCGCGGCCGTGATTCACCCTTTCAAGCTGAGGGGGGGCGTGACGGTGGCGGCGATCCACGGTTTCCGCGAGGCTTGTGCTTTTGCGGAGGAGGGGGACTTGGTGGCCCAGCTTAGCCACCTAGACCCCACGGATCTCTTTGTCAGCTCGAACGAAGTCCTCATGCGGGTGAGCGAAGCCTCTGCAGCCTCGAACTATATGTTAGCCTTTCGTTGGTACTTATGATTTCTTGAATTTCTGCAGGCCTTCGCACTGAACGCAGCAGCTTCGACTGCTGCCGACAGGCAGATGGAGCGCCTCGCAGGGGAGAAGGAGGCCCTTCGCCGCGAGGTCTCGGGGGAAGCCTAGAAATGGAGGCGGGCCGAGGCTTCGGCTGCTGAGGCGAAGGAAGCTAAGGAAGCCTTGGACTCGGAGACGGCTCGGCTCCGCGCGGAGCTCCAGGCTTCGAAGGATGCCGAGGCCCGACAGGCTAAGGAGAACGAGGAGCTCCGCCAACGGGCTCAGGATCTTGAGAGCTTCGTCATGGCCAATCTTGGCGAGGCCACCCAGAGCCTGACCGAGGTCCTTGAGAAAATAGGGACCGAGTGCCGGGCTCCGGACTTTGGCGATCAGGACCCGATTGGGGACCACACCGATTTCTTGAAGACTGCGGCTTCGATAGCGGACGAAGCGCTGACGGGCTTCGCTCTTATGTCCGGTCGCGTCGCGGGCCAAGGAGTGCTGTAGATGCTCCATGCCGCGGGGTGTGACCACCTTCGGGCGGCAACCTCCGTGACCCCAGTGGCCTTCGGGGGTCCGCACTTGGTGACGCCTCCGACCGAAGTTCGCGGAGCCTGGCGGCGGCTGCAGGAACCCTGGAAGGAGCAAGGCTGTGAAGAAGTCCTCGACCTCCAGAAGGCCCTTCGACATCGCCGAGCCAAAGCGCCTAATGCACATGATCATCCTTCGACTTCGGCACCTCCGCCTCCGAAGGTGTAGATCTCCTTAGGCCTTTTGTAATACTTAGCTGCAGGCTTGTAAAAACTCTATCAGCTTATTAATATGAATGCGGGGGTTTTTTATACCTGCTCAGGCTCAGACTCCGAGCGTAGACCTCAAAGTCCTCGAGGACTCCGAAGAGCTTCAACAGCTGTGGGCGATCCTCGAAGTAGCTAGGTCCGAAGGCCCCCCTCGGTTTAAGCTTCCGAGGGGGCCTAGCGGCGAAGCCATCTCCGAAGTAGCTCAGGATTTACTAGCCGCTGTGAAGACGGAGTCCCTTCAGAGCCCTTTGACGAAGCCCTAGACTTTTCTGCCTTCGATACGGCACCGCCTGCTTCGCTAATTTGGAGCGACCTGCAAAGTGGAAGACGAGGCCTACGGGCTTCGGAGCCTGGACGGGCTGGTCGAGGGAGAGCGGGCTCCGACGAGGCAACATCCAGCCGAGGTGGCCCTGGCCGAAAAAGGGGCAAGCGAGGGTTGGGGCCTCGCACATGGTTCTTCTTAGGTTTAGATACAGACTATACGTAGTTTTGCTTTCGAAGTATGTTTGTAACACACTTCTCAATATACAATGAATGGAGTTTGTTATATTTGCATACTTCGTCTGTATGCTTCGCATTGTTTGGCTTCGAACGTTTTAGCTTGTCACGCTCGTACTGCGTATTACATTCGCACACCTCGCATACATGCTTCCCCCCTTTGCTCGTGGCAGCTAGGGACTTAGCCGTTGCTGGTGCGGGCAAAAAATAAAAGATGCGAAGGGTGCGCCTTTCGGCGGCTTCGACGCATGAAATTTTATTTAAGCGAAGGCCTCTTTTGGGCTTCAAATGCTTTAATTTGGTGCGAAGCAGGGCTTCGGCTGCTCGGAATTTCACTGAGCGAAGGCCTCTTTTGGGCTTCGATCGTGCTAACTTGGTGCGAAGCAAGGCTTCAGCACAACCAAGTTAAGCGAAGCATGCTTCGGCATGCTAGGATTTGAATGCTGTGCGTGAGCGAGGCTCCGAAATGCACTTAGGTTTTAGCGAAGTATGACTTCGAGACGCTTAGGCGTATATTACATTAACACGCGAAGCAAGGCTTCGGAGCGTGTTTGGATAATGAAGCAAGGCTTCGGAACTTGGTCCTGTAATGAGAAGGATATTTGGTGTGGATTCACCGAACCTGTGATAGTGTGAGCCACCTTCGACTCTGAGCCACCTTCGACTCTGGGTCACCTTCGACCCTGGGATGCTTCGGGTGCGGAACCCGGAATCCCTGGGATGCTTCGGGTGCGGATCCCGGAATCCCTAGACGCGTTGGGCCAGTGGCCCGGAGTCCTTTTAGCCCACTGCTACGGGCCCGGGGGCACTGTGTAGCCTTCGGAGGGGTACTCCGGATTTTATAAAGCGAAGCGGGGCTTCGAGTTTTTAAACAAAGTGAAGCGAGGCTTCGGGTTTTTGATAAGGCGAAGCGAGGCTTCGATTTTTTAAATAAGATGGGGCAAAAACTTGCTGTAAGGGCGAAGCTAGGCTTCGAATTTTAAGGCGAAGCAGGGCTTCGAATAAATATCAACATGATTGCGAAGTGGTAGACCGAGGTGGTACTTCGGATAGCGGACGTACCTCGCAAAGTGGCTGAAGGTTGACCTCGTAGCCCCTGGGGCTTCGACGGCCTCCGACGTGTGGAGCGGAGCCCCTTGCCGGAGGGTGAGCTCCGGTATGTGGAGGATGGAGGAAGGCGAGGATGGCCTTCGAGCTGCACCCGAGGCCCCTTGCCGGAGGGTGCGCGAAGCAAAAAAGCTTCGAAGCTCCCCCCTCAGGCGTACTTCGAGTTGCAGACAGTGGTAGAGAACTTAGCTTTTAGTACTAAGTTCCCCACGGACGACGCCAACTGTTGGAACAATTGCGTTAGTTCCAGCAGGTTTTTATGTGGTGGAGTGTGACGTGGAGGATGAACCTCGAAGGGTTCTAACAGAGGGAGAAAAAGGTTTATACTGGTTCGGACCTCTCCTGGGAGATAATAACCCTACATCCAGTTGTGGTGGATTTGTGTAACACCCCAAATTTTCAAAACAATAAAAATAGTAATAAATTCAATTTCTTGGAATTATTATTTCAGAAAATACTTTTAATACTCTTTTATACCCTTTTGAACTACAACATAGAGTAGATGACCAAATCAGGAGGTGAAACTTTTTGTATATGATCCTAAGACCAAAATATAATTTTGGGAATTTTTATAAATTTTTATCAACCTTGGAAGTAGCCCTAATATTTTAATCTATTTTCTGGAATTATTTTTATTCAGAAAAGGATTGGAACAGTAATGGGCTCCCCTCCCTCCCTTTTCTCTCTCCCGGCCCAGCCCGTTACCGCGCCCGCCTTAGACTGACGCATGGACCCCACCTGTCGGCGCCGAAATCTTTCCCCTCGCACGCGCACCCGACACTACGGCCCCACTTGTCAGCCTTCCCGTTCGCTCGCTCGCGCTCACTGGCCCGTGGACCCCGCCTGTCAGAGTCGTCGTCTCCGCGAGATCCGCCCCCAAATCCCCCCCCCCTCGCCGGCCGAAACCCTAGCCCTCCTCGGATTCGCCCTCGCCGGCCCCCTCACCCTAATTACTCGACGGCATTGAATTCCCCGCGTTCCCCCGACCGTTTCCCCCCGTTAATCCACGCCATTAAACCACGAGATCAGCGCTCGCGTGCATGGCCGAGGCTCACCGGCGCCATTGAAGACCTCCCCTCCCCTTTCCTTGTATTCGTCGCCCGTTATCCCTCACCGTCGACCCTATTTAAACCCCTCACCCCCGCCGCGCTCGGTCCACGCGTCCAATTGAGCCCAGACCGATCAGAGCTCCTGCATTCCACATTTTAGCGCGCCACCACCACCCGTCCTCCAGCCGCCGCTCGCCGTTGCCGGAGCCCCTCTCCGTCCACGCCGACCGCACCATCGTGACCGCCGGGACCTCACCAACCTCGGCCACCACTCCATCGACGACGAACCTCGCCGGATCGCCGTCGCCGCCAAGGACCCGAATGCCTCCGCCGCCTTCACTCGTCGCCGGCCACGCTCCGTCGACCTTTCTTCGCCGCAAGGGTACCCTCGTGATCCCCGTAGCACCCTCGTCCCATCTTAGGCCTTAGACTAGGTCGCCGTCGCTCGCCGTGGCCGCTGGCCCGCTCGCCGTCGTCAGAGAAGACGACCGGCACGGGTCGAGTACCCGTGCCGTGTCGGATTCACGCACGACCGTGCGATCTGGATCCGACGGTGATAGTTAATCCCCGCGTGCGGATTAATCTGATCCGTTAGATCTCGGCGAAGGGGTACGTTTTAATCTCGTGCGTCCATCTGTATTTAAAACCCGCGTTTAATCCTGTGCGTCCACGTGGTACCGGTTCGCACGTTTTAATCCTGGCCGTCCATCGCGACTTACGCGTCCCGCCTCGCCCTCGCGCGTCGGATCTGGACCCGACGGTCCAGATCGACCCGGCGCACGCGCACAGTGCGCGGGTTCACCGTGGGCCTGGCTCACCGTGGACCCGAGAGGTTTAAAATTTGAAAATAAATTCCAGAAATGCTTTTAAACTTGTAAAATTCATATCTAATGCATTTGAACTCTAAAAATTGCCATTCCAATTTTAGAAAATTCATAAAATTATTCTCTACATGTTTATGCAATAAAAACAGTAGGTTTATTTGGACATTTTCATGTTTATTTAAAATAAGTATTCAAATGCCCTTAGGATTTAAATGTAAATTTAAATCTTTAAATTCCAGAAAATTTATATAATTGTCCCTTACTGTTTAAACACTGAAACCACTGGGTTTTCTCTAAATCATTTAAATTAAATTGATTAGAAAACTTAATGTAGTATTATACACACTTAAAAACCCTTTTTATGAAAAACAATAATTCATTTAGATTCACTTTAAATTAATGGAGAAATAAATTTCAGAACTTTAATCTTTGAATTTATTTTATTTATAATCAAACCAACTTAAACTTACGTGTTTATAATGTAATGTTATACTGTTTGATTGGATGTTGTGTTCTTTTTATTTTACTTTATATTAAAAAAGACTACAACGTCGCCGAGGAGCCGGAGTACTTCCCCGAAGTCCCTCCCTCTCCCTTTGCTGAACAAGGCAAGTCACCAAACAATTCTTTTGAGCATATTGAACCCATGTCTAAGTTGATTATCGCTAAAACACATAGGTTATGTATATGCATTAGTCAAATGAACCCTTACATTATATTTATTTAGGATCCCCCGACCTTGATGTGCAACCCAAGCCATGCTATCTCGCCTAACCTCCTTGTCACCATATGATTAATGATATTAGCTAGTGTCCAAAGTATTGACACGGCCGCTATAGGATAAAAATGAGTCGTAGCAAAATGGTTCTATTATATGATCCCCGTTGCTTCTTATCCTTGGAAATTCTGTTGGTGATGAGTCATGGTTGTGAGTGTATGCATGGTGGGTTCCGGGTGCAAGCTAGGGCATTGGTCAGTCGCACCCGGGGCACTATAAGGACCGGTCTGAGGGATCCGTTGCAATACACTTACGTACTAACCACAAGTCTAGTGGGTAAGTCCTAACTAAAGTATGGGTTGTTCCAAACCGAGGCCACCACTTGGAGATGGGTCAAGTTGCACCTGCGGGTGACTTGTACCAATGTGGCGCAAAAGGGGGTGCGACGTTAGCCGGGATGCGGCCCGGCGCGCCGGCGAAACCTAGAGCGGGTGGTTATCGCTTGGAACACCTCATATTGAGGTTTTGGCACGAGTTCCCGTGAAATGGGTCATCTCGTTGAGATGAGTGCGTGCCTTGTGGGTACAGTAGTACATCTCTGATCAGAGTCTTAAATCTTTTCGAAAAGCCGAGCCCACGGTCAAGGGCGGGTTGCGTGACATCCCCCAGTTAGTTTACTTTGAATATGATTGTGCATGATGGATTGACATGTAAGGACCGTTGTGCGAGGAGGTAAAACGTACTCCTCGAGTTAGTTGATGTTGATGATGTTCATATTTACTTTCCGCATGATTAAAATATGATTACACTAAATGCCATAACTGCAACTGCTTTATTCCGCATTGTTAGCCTTTATCCTTCCTTGTTTATTATCCTGCATTATTATTTGCATTTGCGGTGGCTTGTTGAGTACTTTTTGTACTCATACCCGTTGGACCCCACAGAGGATGCATATCTTGAAGACGGTCTGGAGTAGCAACCCAGTCAAGAAGAAAAATCCTGAAGAAGAAGTTCGTCATGCCGTTTTCTAATTACCTTACTCTACTGTTTTATTGAAACCATGATGTAATAAATATGGTCTGCGTACCATGAACAATGTCATATGTACGGTTGTCGCATGATGAACCTCTTGTATTATTGTTTTTCTTATGAAATTCAATAATGTCTCGATTTGTTAAATCGGGGCGCTACAAGATGGTATCAGAGCCGACTTGACTGTAGGAAGCCAAACAGACCCGCCTAGCCATTAACCATAGGGAATTATTTCTTGAAAATCTACTTCATAAACTTTGTTCCTCTCCTCACTTTTATTCAACTTGCTGTTTTGTAGATGCCAGTCTACCAAGTCCACAGTTACTGCCGTCACTACGAGGGCTTCGTCCGGGAGCTCCGCATGATGCTCACCTTCCTCGGGTTCCTCTTCGAACCCGAATTTCAAGGAGTCTACCCCGATGAGTTCGCCGGGCCTTGCGATGTCTCCCTCACCGTCCATGGCTCCGGAGATCACCTGCCGCCCTACACCACCGCACTGGGAGGCCCGACTTTCGACGTCGCGTGCCAACGAGTCGCCCTCCAGGCCCTCATGGAGCTGAGGATGATCTACGACGATCGTCTTCAGAACTCATCCTTCCGGCTTGTGCCGAAGCGTACTCCCGGAGCCCACCGTAGTATCTACCTCGGAGTTCACTCCGTGCGTGATCCGGTCATGGCTCGGCAGTCGCGTCTTCTGCAGGCCATGGATGATCTCCACACCGAGGCGGTGCTCGACGCCGACGAGCACCATGAGGCGGTTGCGTTTCTTCGTGAAGAAACGAAGAACCTGATCCAGCAAAACGGCGAGCTGCAGCGCAAGATCATGGAGCTGCAGAAGGACATCGCGGAGATGGTTCCTCTTCTTCCAAGGAAGAAGAAGCCTATCCGTGAGCCCCTCCCTCGCCCCAAGAGGATCCCGCCACGACCCTCCCCCGCCAGGCCTTCCACCAGCGCCCCTACACCACGCCCCGGCCTCGTCTCCGACTCCATCATCGAGAATTTTCTCGAGCCCACCATCTCTCTGGAGCCGCGCGCTCGTGGTTCCGAGAGCAAGGAGACCGCCTCCGGTGGCGAGTAGGCGTTAGGAGACGCGAAAATAAATAAAAAGCATTATTTTGTATGTGGTGCTACCCATGACGAGTGTGTGGTGGGTAGAATAAGAACTTGATTGTAACAAACAATTTATGCCACTATATATAATTATGTGCTTGAATCTTATATGATTGTATTATCGTTTCGTCATTCTTTGCTTTATCGCTTTGTATATTCAGAAGATGGCCGACCACCAGAACACCGGCTCCAACAACGGAGCAGGAGGGAGCCGAGATGCGCCCGAGGGCGTTGTGCCCAACTGGGGTGCGACAGGCCCGCGCCAATCCGGGTCGCCTTCCGCCAACCACCCCACCTTGGCGGAAATGATGGCGAATCAGAACCATCTGATCACCGCCCTCCTCACCCAAATGCAGCACCAACAGGCTCAGTTGGACCGTCTGCAGAACGGGGAGCCCGCCCCTCGCGCACCAGCACCCGCGGCCGCTCCGCAACTCTCCGAGTTCTTGCGCGTCCGCCCGCCCATCTTCTCGAGCACGACCAACCCGATGGAGGCCGGAGATTGGCTTCGCACCATCGAGAAGAAGCTCGACCTCCTCCCCTGCACGGACCGGGAGCGAGTGGCCTTCGCCACTCATCAGCTCCAGGGTCCCGCCGCTGAGTGGTGGGACAACTATCGCGCGTCCCAGCCAGAGGGCCACATGGTGACTTGGGCGGAGTTCACCATCGCCTTTCGTGCCGCTCACGTCCCCGCCGGTGTCATCGCGGTCAAGCAGCAGGAGTTCCGCGACCTGCAGCAGGGCAATAGGACTGTCATGGAGTACCTCCATGAGTTCAACCGCCTCGCACGCTACGCACCGGAGGAAGTGCGCACCGACGCCCTCCGCCAAGCCAAGTTCCTCAGGGGACTTAAGGATGAGCTGTCCATCCAGCTCGTCGCCGCCGACTTCGCCGACTTCCAGCGGCTGGTCAACAAAGCGCTCATCCAAGAGACTGAGCAGAACAGGCTGGACCTCAAGAAGAGGAAGATGATCGCCTTCAAGCACCAGCAGGCGAACACTCAGAGGCCCCGCTTCGTCCCTCCGCCACCAGCGCCCGCCTACCATCCTCGTCCCGCATACAGGCCACCTCATGCAGCCGGTGGATCCAACGCCGGGCATCCTCGCCCCGCTCCACCAGCTCCGGCTGCTCAGCCCGTACCGGCCGCCAAGGCCCCGATCTTGAGGGATCGTCAAGGAAGGCCGGTCGTCTGCTTCAACTGTCGCAAGGAAGGGCACTACTCGCACCAGTGTCCTCACCCCAAGCAGAACCAAGGCGCAGCACCCCACCAGGCCGTTCGCGCCCGCGTCAACCACATCAGCGCGGAGGAAGCTCAGGAGGCTCCTGAAGTCGTACTCGGTACGTTTACTATGAATTCCGTACCGGCCGTCATATTATTTGACTCTGGAGCAACCCACTCCTTTGTCTCTGAAGATTTTGCAAAAACAAACCATCTGGACGTGCTCCCTCTACCAATTCCCATGGTGATTGCCACCCCCGGTAATAGGACCTCAGCTCGCTTCTACAGCCCTAAGGTTCAACTTGACATCCAAGGAGTGCTGTTTCGGGCCGAGCCTGTCCTTATCCAATGCACCGGACTCGACCTTATTCTAGGTATGGATTGGTTGATGAAGCACAAGGGAGTGATTGACTGTGCCAACAAGTCCGTCACGGTGACCAGTCCCGAAGGCGTAACCGTCACCTTCCGGATGGTCAGTCGCAAACCACTCGGAGCATCCCTTCGCTCGATAGCTCTTGAAGAGGTGCCTATAGTCAAGGAGTTTGCAGATGTTTTCCCCGAAGATCTGCCCGGAATGCCTCCCAAGCGGGACATCGAATTCAGAATCGAGCTTGTCCCGGGGACCACTCCAATCTCCAAGCGCCCATACCGAATGGCCGCCAATGAACTAGCCGAAGTCAAGAGCAACATCGAAGACCTTGAGCAGAAAGGTTACATCCGACCGAGTACCTCACCTTGGGGTGCACCGGTCATTTTTGCCATGAAGAAGGACAAGACCAAGAGGATGTGCGTGGACTATAGAGCCTTGAACGACGTAACCATCAAGAACAAATACCCATTGCCTCGGATCGACGACCTGTTCGATCAGCTAAAAGGATCCTCGGTGTTTTCCAAGATTGACCTCAGGTCAGGTTATCACCAGTTGAGGATTAGGGAGGAAGATATACCCAAGACCGCCTTCACCTCCCGCTATGGACTCTACGAGTACACTGTGATGTCGTTCGGACTCACGAATGCCCCGGCCTTTTTCATGAATATGATGAACAACGTATTCATGGAGTTCTTGGATAAGTTCATCGTGGTATTCATCGACGATATCCTCGTTTACTCCAAGACCAAGGAAGAACACGAGACTCACCTCCGTCTGACCCTCGGAAAGCTAAGGGAGCAGCAACTGTACGCCAAATACAGCAAGTGCGAATTTTGGTCGTCTGAGGTGAAATTCCTCGGTCATGTTATATCTGCCGGAGGAATAGCAGTGGACCCAACCACCGTTGAAGCGGTAACCAACTGGCTACAGCCAACGACCGTGACCGAGATCCGGAGTTTTCTCGGATTGGCCGGATACTACCGCCGGTTCATCGAGAATTTTTCCAAGATCGCCAAGCCTATGACCAGACTTTTGCAGAAAGAGGTGAAGTTTGATTGGACCCCCGACTGCGAAGAAAGCTTCCAGACCCTCAAGAAGAAGCTTGTGTCAGCTCCCATTCTGACTCTGCCAGACATCCGGAAAGACTTCCACGTCTACTGTGATGCCTCTCGTCAAGGATTGGGATGCGTCTTAATGCAAGAAGGGAAAGTGATATCCTACGCCTCCCGGCAGTTGAGACCACATGAGCTGAACTACCCAACCCACGACCTGGAACTAGCAGCCGTGGTTCATGCCTTGAAGATATGGAGACATTACCTTGTGGGAAATCGGTGTGAGGTCTTCACCGACCACAAGAGCCTCAAGTATATATTCACCCAACCAGATCTGAACCTCAGGCAAAGGAGATGGTTGGAACTGATCAAGGATTACGACTTGGGCATCCATTATCATCCGGGCAAAGCGAACGTGGTGGCAGACGCCCTTAGTCGAAAAGGGTACTGCAATGCCATCATGATTCAAGACCAAGCTCCTTTACTTTATAAGGAGATGGAAAGGCTAAACCTAGGGATCACCACTCGAGAGTACCTCGCTGCCTTGGAGTCTCGGCCTGTCTTAATAGACCAGATCCGAGAGAAGCAGAAGGAAGACCCAGACATCCTGGAGATCCAGCAAAACATGAGGAAGGGTAAAGCCCCCGGATTCTCCGAGGATGAACATGGCACCATCTGGTTCGGAAACCGAGTATGCGTACCCAACATACCTGAGTTGAAGACTCTCATCCTTCAAGAAGCCCACGATACTCTTTACTCCATTCATCCCGGGAGTACGAAGATGTACCAAGACCTGAAGGAGAAATATTGGTGGGTCAGCATGAAGAGAGAAATAGCTGAGTATGTGGCCAAGTGCGACACATGCCGGCGAGTCAAGGCAGAGCATCAGAGACCTGCCGGACTTCTTCAACCCTCAGAGTCCCTGAATGGAAGTGGGAAGAAATAGGAATGGACTTCATCACGGGACTGCCCAGGACCCAAGCTGGTCATGATTCTATCTGGGTGATCGTTGATCGACTCACCAAGGTAGCCCACTTCGTTCCGGTCAAGACAACTTACACCGTCGCCAAGTTGGCTGAGTTGTATATGACCCGGATCGTGTGCCTCCACGGAGTTCCCAAGAAGATTGTATCTGACCGCGGGAGTCAGTTTACCTCCAAGTTTTGGAAGAACCTTCAAGAGGAACTCGGCACCCGGCTGAACTTTAGCACCGCCTATCATCCACAGACCGACGGTCAAACCGAAAGGGTCAACCAGATATTGGAGGATATGCTTAGAGCTTGTGCTCTAGACTTTGGCGGAATGTGGGACAAGAACTTGCCTTATGCGGAGTTCTCCTACAACAACAGCTATCAAGCCAGCCTGCAAATGTCCCCGTTCGAAGCACTCTATGGGCGTAAGTGCAGAACGCCGTTGCTCTGGGATCAAACCGGAGAATCACAACTGTTTGGGACAGATTTATTGAGAGAAGCCGAAGAGAAAGTTAAGATCATAAGAGACCGACTGAAGGCAGCCCAATCCAGGCAAAAGAGCTATGCCGATAACCGTCGAAGAGATCTAGCCTTTGAGGAGGGCGATTATGTCTACCTCCGAGTCACTCCCCTCCGTGGCACTCAAAGGTTCAACATGAAAGGCAAACTAGCACCCCGCTACGTCGGACCTTTCCAGATCCTCCGTCGACAAGGAGAAGTGGCATATCAACTTGAACTGCCTCCATCCTTGGCAGGAGTTCACGATGTGTTCCATGTCTCTCAGCTGAAGGAGTGCCTCCGTGTGCCCACCGAGCAAGCCGACCTTCAGCAGCTCAATGTCCAAGAAGACTTGACCTACATAGAGAGACCCGTCAAGATCTTGGAAACCAAGGAGAGAGTAACCAGAAGTCGCGTCGTCCGCTTCTGCAAAGTCCAATGGAACAACCATCCCGCAGAAGAAGCCACTTGGGAAAAAGAAGACGAGCTGAAAGCCCAATACCCCGAGCTATTCGAGTAGCGTTCCAATCTCGAGGACGAGATTCTTGTAAGGGGGATAGGTTTGTAACACCCCAAATTTTCAAAACAATAAAAATAGTAATAAATTCAATTTCTTGGAATTATTATTTCAGAAAATACTTTTAATACTCTTTTATACCCTTTTGAACTACAGCATAGAGTAGATGACCAAATCAGGAGGTGAAACTTTTTGTATACGATCCTAAGACCAAAATATAATTTTGGGAATTTTTATAAATTTTTATCAACCTTGGAAGTAGCCCTAATATTTTAATCTATTTTCTGGAATTATTTTTATTTAGAAAAGGATTGGAACAGTAATGGGCTCCCCTCCCTCCCTTTTCTCTCTCCCGGCCTAGCCCGTTACCGCGCCCGCCTTAGACTGACGCATGGACCCCACTTGTCGGCGCCGAAATCTTTCCCCTCGCACGCGCACCCGACACTACGGCCCCACTTGTCAGCCTTCCCGTTCGCTCGCTCGCGCTCACTGGCCCGTGGACCCCGCCTGTCAGAGTCGTCGTCTCCGCGAGATCCACCCCCAAATCCCCCCCCCTCGCCGGCCGAAACCCTAGCCCTCCTCGGATTCGCCCTCGCCGGCCCCCCTCACCCTAATTACTCGACGGCATTGAATTCCCCGCGTTCCCCCGACCGTTTCCCCCCGTTAATCCACGCCATTAAACCACGAGATCAGCGCTCGCGTGCATGGCCGAGGCTCGCCGGCGCCATTGAAGACCTCCCCTCCCCTTTCCTTGTATTCGTCGCCCGTTATCCCTCGCCGTCGACCCTATTTAAACCCCTCACCCCCGCCGCGCTCGGTCCACGCGTCCAATTGAGCCCAGACCGATCAGAGCTCCTGCATTCCACATTTTAGCGCGCCACCACCACCCGTCCTCCAGCCGCCGCTCGCCGTCGCCGGAGCCCCTCTCCGTCCACGCCGACCGCACCATCGTGACCGTCGGGACTTCACCAACCTCGGCCACCACTCCATCGACGACGAACCTCGCCGGATCGCCGTCGCCGCCAAGGACCCGAACGCCTCCGCCGCCTTCACTCGTCGCCGGCCACGCTCCGTCGACCTTTCTTCGCCGCAAGGGTACCCTCATGATCCCCGTAGCACCCTCGTCCCATCTTAGGCCTTAGACTAGGTCGCCGTCGCTCGCCGTGGCCGCTGGCCCGCTCGCCGTCGTCAGAGAAGACGACCGGCACGGGTCGAGTACCCGTGCCGTGTCGGATTCACGCACGACCGTGCGATCTGGATCCGACGGTGATAGTTAATCCCCGCGTGCGGATTAATCTGATCCGTTAGATCTCGGCGAAGGGGTACGTTTTAATCTCGTGCGTCCATCTGTATTTAAAACCCGCGTTTAATCTTGTGCGTCCACGTGGTACCGGTTCGCACGTTTTAATCCTGGCCGTCCATCGCGACTTACGCGTCCCGCCTCGCCCTCGCGCGTCGGATCTGGACCCGACGGTCCAGATCGACCCGGCGCACGCGCACAGTGCGCGGGTTCACCGTGGGCCTGGCTCACCGTGGACCCGAGAGGTTTAAAATTTGAAAATAAATTCCAGAAATGCTTTTAAACTTGTAAAATTCATATCTAATGCATTTGAACTCTAAAAATTGCCATTCCAATTTTAGAAAATTCATAAAATTATTCTCTACATGTTTATGCAATAAAAACAGTAGGTTTATTTGGACATTTTCATGTTTATTTAAAATAAGTATTCAAATGCCCTTAGGATTTAAATGTAAATTTAAATCTTTAAATTCCAGAAAATTTATATAATTGTCCCTTACTGTTTAAACACTGAAACCACTGGGTTTTCTCTAAATCATTTAAATTAAATTGATTAGAAAACTTAATGTAGTATTATACACACTTAAAAACCCTTTTTATGAAAAACAATAATTCATTTAGATTCACTTTAAATTAATGGAGAAATAAATTTCAGAACTTTAATCTTTGAATTTATTTTATTTATAATCAAACCAACTTAAACTTACGTGTTTATAATGTAATGTTATACTGTTTGATTGGATGTTGTGTTCTTTTTATTTTACTTTATATTAAAAAAGACTACAACGTCGCCGAGGAGCCGGAGTACTTCCCCGAAGTCCCTCCCTCTCCCTTTGCTGAACAAGGCAAGTCACCAAACAATTCTTTTGAGCATATTGAACCCATGTCTAAGTTGATTATCGCTAAAACACATAGGTTATGTATATGCATTAGTCAAATGAACCCTTACATTATATTTATTTAGGATCCCCCGACCTTGATGTGCAACCCAAGCCATGCTATCTCGCCTAACCTCCTTGTCACCATATGATTAATGATATTAGCTAGTGTCCAAAGTATTGACACGACCGCTATAGGATAAAAATGAGTCGTAGCAAAATGGTTCTATTATATGATCCCCGTTGCTTCTTATCCTTGGAAATTCTGTTGGTGATGAGTCATGGTTGTGAGTGTATGCATGGTGGGTTCCGGGTGCAAGCTAGGGCATTGGTCAGTCGCACCCGGGGCACTATAAGGACCGGTCTGAGGGATCCGTTGCAATACACTTACGTACTAACCACAAGTCTAGTGGGTAAGTCCTAACTAAGGTATGGGTTGTTCCAAACCGAGGCCACCACTTGGAGATGGGTCAAGTTGCACCTGCGGGTGACTTGTACCAATGTGGCGCAAAAGGGGGTGCGACGTTAGCCGGGATGCGGCCCGGCGCGCCGGCGAAACCTAGAGCGGGTGGTTATCGCTTGGAACACCTCATATTGAGGTTTTGGCACGAGTTCCCGTGAAATGGGTCATCTCGTTGAGATGAGTGCGTGCCTTGTGGGTACAGTAGTACATCTCTGATCAGAGTCTTAAATCTTTTCGAAAAGCCGAGCCCACGGTCAAGGGCGGGTTGCGTGACATCCCCCAGTTAGTTTACTTTGAATATGATTGTGCATGATGGATTGACATGTAAGGACCGTTGTGCGAGGAGGTAAAACGTACTCCTCGAGTTAGTTGATGTTGATGATGTTCATATTTACTTTCCGCATGATTAAAATATGATTACACTAAATGCCATAACTGCAACTGCTTTATTCCGCATTGTTAGCCTTTATCCTTCCTTGTTTATTATCCTGCATTATTATTTGCATTTGCGGTGGCTTGTTGAGTACTTTTTGTACTCATACCCGTTGGACCCCACAGAGGATGCATATCTTGAAGACGGTCTGGAGTAGCAACCCAGTCAAGAAGAAAAATCCTGAAGAAGAAGTTCGTCATGCCGTTTTCTAATTACCTTACTCTACTGTTTTATTGAAACCATGATGTAATAAATATGGTCTGCGTACCATGAACAATGTCGTATGTACGGTTGTCGCATGATGAACCTCTTGTATTATTGTTTTTCTTATGAAATTCAATAATGTCTCGATTTGTTAAATCGGGGCGCTACAATTTGGCATGGTATGCCCTAGTATGGAGCAATAATTCCAGGGTCTCTTGGCCCCCTGGAGCGTGTCCCCTGCTACAAGTCATTGGCCCTGCTTTTATAGGCACGCAGGCCTTAAGGAAAAGACCAAGATACCCTCTACAAGCCCCTAGGCTTATAGGGGTAGACAGGGAAAGGGAGCTAGCTACTGTACAAAGGTACCAGACAACTTTACAGCTTTACAGACATGTCAGGCTATGCCATGCTTTGACCAGCTAAAAGACACACCGAAGGCGGAGGCTGGGGGGAAGGCTTCGAAGTGTACCCCGGAGGGGGGCTTCGAAGCATGCTCCGGAAGGCGGCCTCCGAACTGGGCCCCCGGAGGGCGGCCTCCGAACTTGGCTCCAGAGGACGGCCTCCGTACTTGGCTCCGGAGGGCGACCTCCGTACTTGGCTCCCAGAGGGCGGCCTCCGGACTTGGCTCCCGGAGGGCGGCCTCCGAACTTGGCTCCCGGAGGGCGGCCTCCGGACTTGGCTCCCGGAGGGTGGGCCCGAACTGGGGGCTCCGAGCCGGCCCCCCCGATCTGAGGGCTCCGGAGCTATAGGCCCCGAAAGGCACCTTGGGACCTGAAAACAACACTTAGGAAGAAAACAGGCTCCGACAGTGCTGGGCTCCGGGCCGAGGGCTGTCGGAGGCTGACGTCATTTGGCCCCTGTTCAAGGGAAATATATTCCCCCAACAAATATTTATTGAGCTACTTGAGAGGGATATTTTTTGCAACTAGAATCACCATCCTTGACCTCTTGGCGAGTTTGCAGACATGGTCTGCTAGCTCAGACTACTCATTTTCCTTTTACTTACTTTCATTGTTCATTGATCCTCATTATTTTTTTTTATTTGGACCATTGCTATATTCAATCAGCATGCTCGTTGTGAAACTTGTACTTTATATGTATGTGTGCTGGTAGCTGTTTTCTTTAATGTGGCATCGAATTATTTATATTTCTTTAGATGCAAGCATTTATTAATCATGTAATCGATCTTTGCTTCATATGGTAACAAACACTCCCATTATTTTGGAGTTTTTTTATTGCCTACACACCTTATTAATTTTAGGCTAAAGAGTCTGCTTGTATAATTCTAATTTATTTTGGGCTTATGAGGTTTGGAGTATTATTCCATTTTAAGGTTGTATTTACACATATATTCCATAGGATAAGGTATGCAGCCTCATGAAATGGAGGATTGTACATTAATCATTTTATTCTCTTTTTTTGTGTCCACAGTTTAGGCTCATGAGGGCTGGAGCATTCTACATTATCATTTTATTTTTTTATGTGTCCACAGTTTAGGCTCATGAGGAATGGAGCATTGTACATTAATTATTTTGTTTTTTTATGTGTCCACAATTTAGGCTCATGAGGGATGTAGCATTATACATTAATTATTTTTTTATGTGTCCACAATTTAGGCTCATGAGGGTTGGAGCATTGTACATTAATTATTTTGTTTTTTTATGTGTCCACGGTTTAGGCTCATGCGGGATGGAGCATTGTACATTAATTATTTTGTTTTTTATTTGTCCATAGTTTAGGCTCATGAGGGATGGAGCATTATACATTAATTATTTTGTTTTTTTATGTGTCCACGGTTTAGGCTCATGACGGATGGAGCATTGTACATTAATTATTTTGTTTTTTATGTGTCCACACTTTAGACTCATGCTGGATGGAGCATTGTACATTAATTATTTTGTTTTTTTATGTGTCCACGGTTTAGGCTCATGAGCGATGGAGCATTTCATTTATGTACCCAAATTGTCATTTGTATTTGACTAATCGAATTTGTGCAAATGAGAGTATTTTTTTAATTACTCATTATCGCACATCTCACTACAGGAAAACGATAAACTTCCGTCGGCCAAATTAACTTCCGTCGGCTTTTGGGAAAGCCGACGGAAGTTAATTGACTTCCGTCGGCTCGTGGAGGCCGACGGAAGTTAACTTAACTTCCGTCGGCTTTAATGCTGGCCGACGGAAGTTAGGGGGTTTTTCCTCAACCGCGCGCGCGTATAGGGAGACCTAACTCCCTGTACGCGCGCACAGTACCCGCCGCCGCCTCCTCCCGCGCCCAGCCTGCGTCGCCGCCACCGGCCGCCCGCCGCCTCCCGCGTCCCGGCGCCGCCGCCTCCTCCCGCCGCCGCCGCCTCCCGGCCGCATCCCGCCCGCACCGCCTCCCCGTTGCCGTCGGCCCCGCCCGTCCCCGCCGCCGTCCTCGCCGGTCCTGCCGCCACCGCCCGCCGCCGCCCACGCCGTCCTCCGCCATCGGCCGACAGCACGCCGCCACTGCACCCCTCCGGCCGGCCCGTCGTCGTCGTCGTTGCCCGTCCATCATCGCCCGCTGACCGTCGCCGCCGAGCGTCGCCGTCCACCGAGTAATTTTTACCCCTCACTTGCATTGTCATTGAATAGTTTATTTACTTTGTGAATTGTATTTGTGAATTGTGAATATTTGGTGTGAATTGAATTGTATTGTGAATTGTGAATATTTGGTGTGAATTGATAGTATTTTTGCTAGTACCTATATCGAAATACAATTTTGTCGTAGTACCTATATCGGAATACAATTTTGTCGTAGTGACACTTAAATTTTGATCGAGATTGATAGTATGATAGATCGACACACTTAAATTTTGTCGTAGTATGTGATAAATAAAATGAATAATTGATTCATTTGCTAGTGCATGCATGTCAAGTGGAATTGATTCATTACGTTGACTATTTATGCTATTACAAGTGTTTCGTTTGCGATGTTCTATTATATACGCTATTAATTATATTCTTGTGTTAATTTCTGATTTGTTGATGATTTCATTACGGTGATTAGTATATTATATATATATACTTCTTTTCGTATGCAATTTTTTATTTGACAACAACGTAGATAGTGTAACGAAACCTATGCGTCACCCGTTTCGGACCAACATGTCTCACACGTGTCATGCGTGTGAGATGTGTAGGTCCGGAATTGTCCCTTTTTGGACAGCCTCACAGTGGGCGACAGAGCGTGGTTTTATGATGAGTCATGAGTCCGAATGGGATTTCAGTAACATAACCTTGTTGTTCTCCATTGCACCACTATCAGGCGTGCAATTGGAGAACAACGGGGTTATGCTGCTGAAATTTCGTTCGGACTCATGGCTCGTCATAAATACCACGTTTTGTCGGTCACTCTTGGGTGGGTTTAGGACCTATCTTTTCCTATAGACCATGGTTGTCACGGCGTCGCCTGCGCTGACTAGACGTCCAGGCGGTCACCGCCGGACGCCATGGTGAATCGCCTCGCCATGGTGAATCGCGATCGCCAGGCGTGTCTGGGCGGGTGCCTAGGGTTCGTGGTAGTGTCTAAGGCGTGGCACAGGCCTTTCGGTTAACCCTGTTCCCTTGCATCGCGGGCTCTGCTTCCCCTTGCGTCGTCGGCCGCCCGGCCACCTCTGCTTCCCCTCCGTTGTCCGGAGGCGGAGGCGGGGGGTGGCCAGGGTGTGTGTATGTTGCGAGCCCTTTTATAGCGGCCAGTGCGTGAATCTTCTTGATTGAATGAATGTTTTGCATATAGAATGGCTGAGGACGACCGACGGTGGATGTATAGTGGTTGGATGAAAAGTGGAGCTCACACGAGGGAGTGGGTAATCAACGCTGAGAAATTTGTTGATCGTGCATTCGCTTTGACAACAAACACTGGCACGAGGTGCCCATGCATGAAGTGCAGAAATTCTCGCTGGCAAGACAAGAGGACGTTGTCATTGCATATTTGCAAATATGGTTTCGTGCCAGGTTATGAAGTTTGGTCTTTTCACGGCGAGACATGCCGTGAAAAAACGGTATTAGTAGTGGAAGAAGAAGATGATAGCGTTGCTGACGATAGGATGGATGAGATGGTTGATGCTATACAACCGGAGTTTGAATCAAACCCCGAGGATCCTCCAACACCGGAGGTTCAAAAGTTTTTCGACATCCTTCGAGCTTCAGAAGAGCCATTGCATGATCACACCACCGTAAGTGTTCTCGCTTTCGTGACTCGTATTATGGCTATTAAGTCAAAGTTTGCATTTTAAAACAATTGTTATAAGGATCTCTTGAATCTGATCAGCGATATCCTTCCTAAGAACCATAAGGTGCCGAAAGACATGTATCAGTCAAAGAAAATGCTTTCTGCTCTCGGTATGGAGTATGAGAAGATTGATGTGTGCCGAGATAATTGTATGATGTTCTGGAAAGAACATAGTAATGAGGTGAAATGCTTAAAATGTGGTAAACCGAGATTCGTAGAGGTCGTAAATGAAGACGGAGAGAAGGTGACGACAGAGGTTGCTCATAAGCAACTTCGTTACATGCCTCTTACACCTCGGGTGAAATGATTGTTTCTCTCAAAGAAAACCGCTAGACATATGCGATGGCATAAAGAAGGTGTACGTGAGAATAATCAAGTAATGGTGCACCCATCTGATGGTGCGGCATGGAAGGCTCTAGATGATTTTGATGCAGACTTTGCTAGTGATGCAAGGAATGTTCGCATCGGGTTGGCAACTGATGGATTCACGCCTTTCAATGTAACGGCATCGTCGTACTCTTGTTGGCCTGTGTTTGCTATTACATACAACCTTCCACCTTCATTTTGTATGAAATATGAATTTATGTTCCTGTGTCTCATTATACCCGGTCCAGATCATCCTGGAACACGACTAAACGTGATGCTGAAGCCCTTAATTGAAGAGTTGAAACAATTGTGGAAAGGAGTTGAAGCATATGACTATGACCAGAAACAAAAATTCAATCTTCGAGTTGCGTATCTGTGGTCGGTCCACGATTTTCCGGCATACGGTATTTTTTCTGGTTGGAGTTGTCATGGAAGGTTGACATGCCCGATATGTGCGAAGGACACAGATTGTTTCCGTCTGAACTTCGGGGGAAAGATTTGTTACTTTGATTGCCATAGATGCTTTTTGCCCATGAATCACCCATTTAGGTTACAGAGGAACAATTTCAAGAAGGACAACATTGTTGTAAAGGGACCACCAAGGCGTTTAAATGGTACAGAAATCACTGATATGCTGAATGAGTTGGTCCTTAATGAAAATGAGGATGGATTTGTAGGATTCGGAACCGAACATAATTGGACCCACATATGTGGCTTATGGGAACTGCCGTATGTTAAATCACTAATTCTGACGCACAACATTGACGCTATGCATCAGGAACGTAATGTTGGTGAAAGCATTATAAGTACATGTATGGATTTTACTGACAGGACAAAAGATAATGTAAAGGCGAGAAGAGATTTAGCTGAGATTTGTAATCGACCAACCCTTGAGTTGACGAATAGTGGTGGCAAGCCACGTGCCCCATTTTGTTTAAAACCTAAAGAAAAAAACAAGTAATGAGGTGGTTGAAAAATTTGAAATTCCCAGATGGTTACGCCGCGAGATTTAGAAGAGCTGTGAACTTGAAGACAGGGAAATTAAATGGATTGAAAAGTCACGATTACCACATAATAATGGAAAGACTCCTTCCTGTAATGTTTCGTGGGTACCTGAATGATGATGTGTGGAAGGCGTTAGCTGAGCTGAGCCATTTTTATACACAACTTTGTGCGAAAGAAATTAAGAAAGATATGATGGAGATGCTAGAGAAAGAGATCCCGGTGCTTTTATGTAAACTGGAAAAAATATTCCCTCCAGGGTTCTTCAATCCAATGCAACATTTAATGGTTCATCTGCCATATGAAGCTAAGGTAGGTGGCCCTGTGCAATATAGGTGGATGTATCATATTGAAAGGTCCCTAAAGAAGCTTACAGCGATGGTTGGTAATAAGGCCAGAGTTGAAGGTTGCATCGCAGAAGAATTTAAATTGAAAGAGATAGCATACTTCACTAGTGTATACTTCGCTGAGCATCACAATGTCAACACACCTGCTACACGGTACCATATGGATGAAGACCATCCTTGTAGTGATCTCCAAATATTTGGGTGGAAGGGCATAACTGTTGGTGTCTCCACGACATATTATGTAACTCAGGAAGAACGAACAAATGCCTTGCTCTACATGTACTCAAATATGGAAAAGATGGAACAATATTTCGCGTAAGTGATTCGTTTTAGTTTTATATTTTACCTCCAAATTTTATACCCGTTTGTTTACCTATTCGTTACATTGACAGTATGTTTGATTCGAAATACTTGACGTCTGGTCGTCAACCAACGGAGAAGCAATTAGATAAATTGCGTTGAGAAGGAGTAAATGGCGGGCCTAGTTTCCTCACTTGGTTCAGAGAACATGCAATTCCTTACCTTTTGTGACACGTATTATTTTAGTCTACTAGGTTAATTATCTGATAATCTCCTATGATTTGCAGTGTGTGCTCGCTGACAATGTACATATAGACTTGCGACAGCTCTCTTACGGGAGTATTAGTGCCAAAAGTTACGGTCGCTATGATGTTAATGGTTTCCGCTTCCGTTCAACTATTTTTGAAGCATATCGACCTCTAGCGGCAACAACTAATACTGGAGTTGTTACAAGGGTCGTTGATGGACAAGGACACGAAACTATGTATTATGGAATCATTAAAAATATAATCGAGTACAAATTTGCCGGGAATAAGGAGATTAAAGTAGTCTTCTTCGATTGTGATTGGTTCGACCCTAAACATGGTACTCGTGAAAACCAATTTGGGATGGTTGAAGTCAAACACGCGGAATGATTATCTGGTTGCGACAATTTTGTCCTTGCTCACCAAGTCGAGCAGGTGTATTATATGCCCTACCCATGTGAAAAACTAAGTGCTTGGTGGGTAGTCTACAAAGTGAATCCTCGGGAATGTCTACACACCCCTAGTGATGGCGCTTATCAATTGGAGGTTGAAGAGGTCGATGAGGTTTACCAAGATGATGAATTGCCGACTTCGTTTAATGTAGAGTCAGAATCGTCGATAGATTCTTTTCTCGGCGATTCTAATGATGTGGCAGTTCCCGAGAAAAGGAAACACCAACATAAGAAGAAAAAAGTAACATGGCGCGCTTTGGAGAGAAAAGGACAAATTGATCCTGATTTTGATGATAATTGACAAGTAATTGTTTTCATACATGGATATGCAATATACTTCATATTACATGTTTTTTTATATGTTCAAACCTTCTTTACTAATAAATGCTCGTTTGTGCTTGTTTTGAATAGGATGTCGAAAAAGATGAAGAGTGTCACGAGGAAGCTCTTCCGCTTGGGGAGTTCATCGGCGAGTACTCCGGCGAGTACACCGACGAGTCAGGAGGACACCCTATTCCAGGGTAGTTCCTCTTCGTCAAACAGACGTCGTCAAGAGCAGCTCCTGAGATGCATAGATCCGACATTAATTGGTCGACCTATTGCATTTCAACTAGAAGATGAGGTAACTTTCAGCTTGTTTTTTATGCCAGTTATAAACTATTCCTAATTGTTTCAATACTGTTTTGTAGGAGGAAGAACACTTGGAGAGTGCGGGTCACGAGGATCATCCGGTGGGTGGGGGGCAGGAGGGGGATGTCCCAGAGTGTGCGGCACAGAGGGATGACCCAGAGGGTGTGGGGCAAGGGGATGACCCGGAGGGTGCGGGGCAGGGGGATCTCCCGGAGGGTGCGGGTCAGGAGGAAGGTGCTGAGGCTGCCGGCGGGTCCTCAGTATCTTTCAGGACGAGCCACCTGGTCGCCCCACCAGTAGTCTCTTCCGGTGGAGCCAAGATCGAGATTACGCCTGTTGGTGACAGGTAAGTGTAATACTCTTCTGTTGTTTTGCTTTTTTTTTTCAAAAAATTTCTTTCACTAAACTAATTAACTTTATTTATTATGTATTTCTAGATCTTGGATTGACTCTCGGTTCGACGGCACTTCGAGGGTCAGGCAGGTTAACCAGATATTGGGTAACCTGTGCCGTCTGCACTACCCAGGGGTGCTGACAATGCCGACCGGTGAGCGGGTTCTATGCCAGACATGGGACCAGTACCGGTTCGCTCCTGACGGGTGCCACAGAACTGCTCAGGGGGCGGTGTCTCATGACTTCTGGGTATGCAAGTGTTTTTTCAATCTTCTTTTAGGCTTTTCGAGTTACAACACTATACTAATCATTACTTTTGCAGTTACGCTTTTGCTTGCCAGAAGTCGGCAATCACCATAACCATGCCCTTCAAGTCTTCAACAACAATGCACATAAGGTGGTGAAGGACGCCATTTCGTATGCTCGCATTCAAGCGAACAATGCTTACTACAAGGAGAAGCTAGGGCAACGAATGAGCAAGGCGACGGGCTCATCATAAATCTATTTGACTGAAGAAGAATACCGTTCGGTAAACAATTCTAACTTTTTAAATCTTCGATTGTTGAGATTTGTTGTCATATAATACAAATAGCATCTATGTTCAGGTGAGGATTCCGTGGTTTACAAACCGCGAGGACACCTATTTCGAATTCTGCAAGATTTGGTCTTCAGCCGCATTTAAGAAGACTTCCGAGCAGAAAAGACAATGCCGCGGGACGGATCCGAAGCACAGATATGGTGCCGACGGACATATTCGCCACGCTAAACGCTTGGTAAGACCTCCTTCTGTCACTCTCTAGCTATAGATACATTGTAATGCGACTAACTCATTTCTAATGTACAGGAAGCTAAATCTGGCAACGTGCCAAGTGACATAGAGGTGTATACCTCTGGTCACAAAGGAAGCGATCTGATACAGCCAGATGTCTTGTGTAGCCAGACAGCCACGGACCATTTGGTGAGATGTTATTAAGAGTTTACGTAATTTCATTTTTCTGCGTCTAGCTAATCGGACATGTTTTTTGCAGGCGCAGTATGCTGAACACATGGTTCGACTCCATGGAGAGGACTATGATTGGCGGAGATAACCTATGGACCAAATGGCTGTGTACTCCAGCGGAGGTGGCAAAAGCCATGGACGGTGAGACAGTGTTTTTATTAATGTTTTGTGTATGGTATTGTGATGGTAACTAACTCATTCAATGTTGCAGGTACTCTATGTTCAATGGAGTTATTGACTCGAGAGCGGTGAGAGCTCAGAAGTCAGCTCAGTCGTCGCAGAGCTCCGTCGGAGTTGGCTCCAGCCGTCGTCGCTCAGAAGAAACCCCGGAGATGGTTCGGATGAGGGAGGAAATGAGGCGGCGCGACGAGCACAACAGGAAACAACAAGAGTACTATACCGCCTGCTTAGCACAACAGCAGGCGATGATCCAAGTAAGCTTACTTTAGAGTGTTGCAGTTCAAAAGTATTCAGAAATAGGTTTAGAACTAACTGATTACATTACAACATGTGTAGCAACTAGCCCAGCAAAATAGTGGATTTGACATGTCCATGTTCCAACCACTACCTCCCCCGCCACCACCACTATCTCCTACATCACCTGAGGTACCTCCTAAATACTTAAGTTAGCGTTTAGAAGGGTAGTTGAGTTCGTTTCTAATTTTGTCTATTTCTTCAGTGTTTCCGTACGCCTGGTCAGGATGGAGCCTCCGGGGCAAATGTGGACGAAGCGGGAGGCAGCGGCGGCGCCCACGACCCAAATGTGGGCGATCAGTGAGTATGGATGTGTATAATGAACCTGGATTGAATCTCGATATGTTATGTGACTTTGTATGTGAATTTGGATGGTATATGTGAATGCGGATGTGTATTGTGACTTTGAATGTGAATTAAGTTGTGTTATGTGATTTTGGATGTGATGTGTGAAGTTTTGGATGTGAGATGTGATTTTGGATGATATATGTGAAGTTTGAATGTGATTTTGGATGTGAAATGTGAATTTGGATGTGTATTGTGAATGTGATTGAAATTGTGGTTGGATGTGAGTGTGAGTAGGGGAACCAGGAAAAAATAAAAAAAATACCAGGTAACTTCCGTCGGCTTTGACCATAGCCGACGGAAGTTAACTGGTTTCGGCCACGTGGGCAGAAAGGCTAACTTCCGTCGGCTAGGGCCAAAGCCAACGGAAGTTAGCTGCCCCTAACTTCCGTCGGCCAGGCTGGCCGACGGAAGTTAGCTCCCCCTGCTGACGTGGCAGAGTTCGGGGCTAACTTCTGTCGGCCACGTCAAGCCGACAGAAGTTAGCTAACTTCCGTCGGCGGCCGACGGAAGATAGCTAACTTCCGTCGCCTCACTTCCGTCGGCCAAAGGCCGACGGAAGTTAGCGTTTTGCCGACGGAAGTTGGCTTCTTCCGTCGGGAAAGGGCTAACTTCCGTCGGCTTTGGCCGACGGAAGTTGCCTGGATTGTTGTAGTGTCTTTAAAAGGTTTTTTGTGTTATTATTTTTATGCATAATAACGTTTTAAGAATTTTCTATTTACCGGAGCTGGGTAGTACTCACCATTGGGAGAAATGATTCTATATACTCCACTAGAATATACTTCTTTCACGACATAAGGACCCTCTCATTTAGGCTCAAATTTTCCTTGCATCCGATGTGTAATATTCATAGGACGGATGACCGCAAGGACTAAGTGTCCTTTTTTAAATGACCTTCCCTTGAGCCATTTATCGAAGGCGCGTGACACTCTGGCTTGATAAGCCTCTAGATTTTGTAGTGCCTTTAGTCATTTTCCCTCCAACTTTTCTAGCTCATTAAGGCGTAACTTTGCAGCTCCAACCTCTGCTATATTTTCATGAATAGCAACCCTTAGTGATGAGATTTGTACTGCTTCACCACCAAATACTAATGAATAAGGGGTCATCCCAGTTGGGGTACTTGTTGTTGTTCTATATGCCCATAATGCCTTGAGAAGCTTATAATGCCAATTGAGGATTAGGGAAGAGGACATACCCAAGACTGCCTTCACCTCCCGCTATGGACTCTACGAGTATACAGTGATGTCGTTCGGACTCACGAATGCCCCGGCCTTTTTCATGAACATGATGAACAATGTATTCATGGAGTTCTTGGATAAGTTCATCGTGGTATTCATCGACAATATCCTCGTTTACTCCAAGACCAAGGAAGAACACGAAACCCACCTCCGCCTGACCCTCGGAAAGCTAAGGGAGCAGTGATTGTACGCCAAATACAGCAAGTGCGAATTTTTGTCGTGTGAGGTGAAATTCCTCGGTCATGTTATATCTGCCGGAGGAATAGCAGTGGACCCAACCACCGTGGAAGCAGTAACCAACTGGCTGCAGCCCACGACCGTGACCGAGATCCAGAGCTTTCTCGGATTAGCCGGATACTACCGCCGGTTCATCGAGAATTTTTCAAAGATCGCCAAACCTATGACCAGGCTGTTGCAGAAGGAAATAAAGTTTGAATGGTCCCCCGACTGCGAAGAAAGCTTCTAGACCCTCAAGAAGAAGCTCGTGTCAGCTCCTATTCTCACTCTGCCAGACATCCGGAAAGACTTCCACGTCTACTGTGATGCCTCTCGTCAAGGATTGGGATGCGTCTTAATGCAAGAAGGGAAGGTGATATCCTACGCCTCCCGACAGCTAAGGCCGCATGAGCTGAATTACCCAACCCACGACCTGGAATTAGCAGCCATGGTTCATGCCTTGAAGATATGGAGACATTACCTTGTGGGGAATCGGTGTGAGGTCTTCACCGACCACAAGAGCCTCAAGTACATATTCACCCAACCGGACCTGAACCTCAGGCAAAGGAGATGGTTGGAACTAATCAAGGATTACTACTTGGGCATCCATTATCATCCAGGCAAGGCCAATGTGGTGGCAGACGCCCTTAGTCGAAAAGGGTACTGCAACACCATCATGATTCAGGACCAAGCTCCTTTACTTTACAAGGAGATGGAAAGGCTGAATTTGGGGATCACCACCCGAGCGTACCTCGCTGCCTTGGAGTCTCGGCCTGTCTTGATAGACAAGGTCCGAGAATTGCAGAAGGAAGACCTGGACATCTTGGAGATCCAACAGAACATGCAGAAGGGTAAAGCCCCCGGATTCTCCGAGGACGAGCATGATACCGTCTGGTTCGGAAACCGGATATGTGTACCCGACAAGCCTGAGTTGAAGACTCTCATCCTTCAAGAAGCCCACGATACTCTATACTCCATACATCCCGGGAGTACCAAGATGTATCAAGATCTGAAGGAAAAATATTGCTGGGTCAGCATGAAGAGAGAAATAGCTGAGTATGTGGCCAAGTGCGACACATGCCGACGAGTCAAGGCAGAGCATCAGAGACCTGTCGGACTCCTTCAACCTCTCAAAGTCCCTGAATGGAAGTGGGAAGAGGTAGGAATGGACTTCATCACGGGACTGCCTAGGACCCAAGTTGGTCATGATTCCATCTGGGTGATCATCGACCGACTCACCAAGGTGGCTCACTTCATCCCGGTCAAGACGACTTACACTGTCGCCAAGTTGGCTGAGTTGTATATGACCCAGATCGTGTGCCTTCACAAAGTTCCTAAGAAGATTGTATCTGACCGTGGGAGTCATTTTACCTCCAAGTTTTGGAAGAACCTTCAAGAGGAACTCGGCACCCGGCTGAATTTTAGCACCGCCTACCATCCACAGACCGACGGTCAAACCGAAAGGGTCAACCAGATATTGGAAGATATGCTTAGAGCTTGCGCTCTAGACTTTGGCGGAATGTGGGACAAGAACTTACCCTATGCAGAGTTCTCCTACAACAACAGCTATCAAGCCAGCCTGCAAATGTCCCCGTTCGAAGCACTCTACGGACGTAAGTGCAGAACGTCGTTGCTTTGGGATCAAACCAGAGAATCACAACTGTTTGGGACATATATATTAAGAGAAGCTGAAGAGAAGGCCAAGATCATAAGGGACCGGTTAAAGATAGCCCAGTCCCGACAGAAGAGCTATGCCAATAACCGTCGAAGAGACCTAACCTTTGAGGAGGGCGATTATGTCTATCTCCGAGTCACTCCCCTCCGAGGCACTCAAAGGTTCAACATGAAAGGCAAGCTAGCACCCCTCTACATCGGACCTTTTCAGATCCTCCAACGGCAAGGAGAAGTGGCATATCAACTTGAACTGCCTCCATCTTTGGCAGGGGTTCATGATGTGTTCCATGTCTCTCAGCTGAAGAAGTGCCTTCGTGTGCCCACCGTGCAGGCCGATCTTCAACAGCTCAACGTCCAAGAAGACTTGACCTACATCGAGAAACCCATCAAGATCTTGGAAACCAAAGAAAGGGTAACCAGGAGTCGTGTAGTTCGCTTCTGCAAGGTTCAGTGGGACAACCACCCCGCCGAAGAAGCTACATGGGAAAAAGAAGACGAACTAAAAGCCCAATACCCCGAGTTATTCGAGTAACGTTCCAATCTCGAGGACCAGATTCTTTGTAAGGGGGATAGGTTTGTAACACCCCAAAATTTTAAAGTAATAAAAATATTATTTAATTCAATTTCTTGAATTTATTATTTTGGGAAATACCTTTAATACCCTCCCTTACCATTTTGAACCACAACATAGAGTTAATGACCAAACCAGAAGCTGAAACTTTTTGTATAGACTCCCAAGGTCAAGATATATTTTTGAGAATTTTTACAAATTTTTATCCACCCTAGAAATGCCCCAAAAGATTTAATCTATTTTCTGCAATTATTTTAAATCAGAAAACCTTTTAAAACAATAATGGGCCTCCCCTCCCTTTCTCTCTCTCCCGGCCGGCCCAGCCCGTCACCGTCGCCCACCTTAGGCTGACAGACCGACCCCACCTGTCGGCACCGGTCGCCTCCCCTCGCGCGCGTGCCCGACACCACGGCCCCACCCATCAGCCCTCTCGCTCGCGCGCTCACACCCGCTGGCCAGTGGCCCCCACCTGTCGGACCCGTCGTCCACCTCGCGCCAACCCCCCTAACTCCGCCGGCTGAGGACCTCGCTTTGGATCCACTCGCTGGCTCCCCCTCCTGTTAATCTGACGCCGGCATTAAATCCCCCATGGCCCGCCGGCCATTTAAGCGCGTTATGGCACGCGTTTAAGCCTCCGGATCGCATTTACGTGCATGGCCGAGCCCTCGCCGGCGAGTAAACCCCTCCTCGGCTTTCCTTGCATGCGACACCCATTAACCCTCGCCGGCGCGCCTATTTAAGTCCCCTGGCCATCCGCACTTGATCCCCCACGCCCACTCACCGCGAGAACGAACAGAGCGCCCGGAGAACTCTTTTTACTCTCCGCCACCGCCCACACCTCCAGCCACCGCTTGCCGTCACCGGAGTCCCTCCCCGTCCTCACCATCACCACCATCTTGAGCGCAAGGACGACCGCGACCTCGGCCACCACTCCACCGACGTCAAACCCCACCGGAACACCATCGCCGACGAGGAACCCGAACCTCTCCATCGTCTACCCTCGCCGCCGACCGCACTCCGTCGACCCCTCGCCTAGCCTAAGGTACCATTGTGACCGCCGTAGCGTCCTCTTTCCATTTCTAGGCTTAGCTAAGGCCGCCATCACTCGCCGTGGCCCCTGGCCCGCTCGTCGTCGTCGGAGAAGATGACCGGCACGGGTCGAGTACCCGTGCCGTGTCGGATTCAATCCCGACCGCACGATCGCGATTGGACGACGCTAGTTGCACCACGTGCGCGATCTAATCCACACCGTCGGATCGGGTCAAAGCGGTATGTTTTAATCTCGCGCGTTCATTTCCATTTAAAACCCGCACTCGATCTCGTGCGTCCACGTGGTACACTTTCGCGCGTTTTAATCGTGGTCATCCGTTATCACTTAACCATCCCGCCTCGCCCTCGCGCGTTGGATCTGGATCCAACGGTCCAGATTGGGCCGGACCACGCGCATAGTGCGCGGGTTCACCATGGGCCTGGCTCACCGTGGACCCGAGGGGATTTAAATTTAAAATAAATTCCAGAAACTGTTTTAAACTTGTAAAATTCACATCTGGCGCATTTTAACTTCAAAAATTACCATTCCAATTTCAGAAAATTGGTAAAATTAATCTCTACATGTTCATAAAATAAGAACAGTAGGTTTACTTTGGACTTTTCATGTTTATTTAAATAGGTATTCAAATGCCCTTAGGGTAAAAGTATAAATTAAAATATTTAAACTTCAGTAAAGTTTATATTTATTCCTTTCTGTTCATATACTGAAAACCACTAATTTGGACATGAACTTTTCATTTTAAAATTTATTAGGAAACTTAAAATGAGACTACTCACATTTAAAACCCCTTTTTATAAAGGACAACCTTTCATTATAATTCCTTCTAAAATTATTTATAAAATAAATTTCAGAAACTTAGCAACTTGGTTTCATTCAATTAAACCAATTTAAACCTATGTGCTTATTGTGTGATGTTATATTGTTTGATTGAATGTCATATTCTACTTTGTTTATATTGAAAAGATTACGACGCCGTCGAGGAGCCGGAATATTTCCCGGAAGTTCCTCCCTCCCCATTCGCTGAACAAGGCAAGTCACCAAACCAATCTTTTGAGCATATTGAACCCATGTTTTATTAAACTATCGCTAAAACACATAGGTCATACATGCATTAGTCAAATGAAACCCTTACAATATATTTATTTAGGATCCCCCGACCTTGATGTGCAACCCAAGCCATGCTATCTCGCCTAACCTCCTTGTCACCATATGATTAATGATATTAGCTAGTGTCCAATGTATTGACACGATCGCTATAGGATAAAAATGAGTCGTAGTAAAATGGTTCTACTATATGATCCCCGTTACTTCTTATCTTTGGAATTCTGTTGGTGATGAGTTATGGTTGTGAGTGTATGCATGGTGGGTTCCGGGTGCAAGCTAGGGCATTGGTCGGTAGCACCCGGGGCACTATAAGGACCGGTCTGAGGGATCCGTTGCAATACACTTCCGTACTAACCACAAGTCTAATGGGTAAGTCCTAACTAAGGTATGGAGTGTTCCAAACCGAGGCCACCATTTGGAGATGGGTCAAGCAGCACCTACGGGTGGCTTGTACCAATGTGGCGCAAAAGGGGGTGCGACGTTAGCCGGGATGCGGCCCGACGCGACGGCAAAACCTAGAGCGGGTGGTTATCGCTTGGAGCATTTCATGCTGAGGTTTTGGCACGAGTTCCCGTGGTATGGGTCATCTCGTTTGGGATGAGTGTGTGCCTTGTGGGTACAGTAGTACATCTCTGATCAGAGTCATAAATCTTTTCGAAAAGCCGAGCCCACGGTCAAGGGCGGGTTGCGTGACATCCCACAGTTAGATTACTTTGAATATGTATGTGCATGATGGTTTGACATGTAAGGACTGATGTGCGAGGAGGTAAAATGTACTCCTCGAGTTAGATGATGTTGTTGATGCTCATGTTTACTTTTCCGCATGATTAAATTTGACTACACTAATTGCAATAACTGAAAATGTACTTTTCCGCACTGTTAGCCATTACCCTTCCTTGTTTATTATCCTGCATTATTATTTGCATTTGCGGTGGCTTGTTGAGTACTTTTTGTACTCATACCCGTTGAACACCACAGAGGATGCCTACTATGAAGATGGTCTGGAGTAGCGACCCAGTCAAGAGAAAAGATCTTGAAGAAGGCGTTCGTCATGCAGATTTTTAATTATCTTTATTACTGTTTTTAACAAAACTCTGATGTAATAAATATGGTCTGCGCGCCATGAATATTGTCGTATGTACGTTGTCGCATGATGAACCTCTTGTATTATTGTTTTTCTATGGAAATTCAATAATGTCTCGATTTTGATAAATCGGGGCGCTACATAAATGCTTCTGCTTGTCCATTAGCTGCCGCATTATATGCTGTAGAAAAATTGTGCTTAATTTTAAACTTGGCGCACAACCTCTGTATAAGATCATTTTTAAATGGGGAGTCATTATAAGACATAATTTTGGCCAGTACGCCAAATCTATATATGAGATGTGTTCTTATAAAGTTTTCTACATTTCTAGCCTTTACTTCTCTCAGTGGTACGACTTCTGACCATTTGGAGAAGTAATCGGTTGCAGCCAAAATGAATTTATGGCCTTTAGATGATGGAGGTTGTACCGATCCTACTACATCCATTCCCCACATTTCAAACGGCCATGACATGTTCGTTGGGTGTAACGACTCATGAGGTTGATGAATGAAATCAGCGTGTATTTGACATTCATGACATTTCTTTGAGAATTTTATGGAATCCTCAACATGGTTGGCCAATAATAGCCTAAATGCTTTAATTGATAATATAGCTTAGGCCCTGATTGATGTGACCCACAAACTCCGGCATGTACTTCATTCAAGACATCTACCACTTCATTGTGAGCTATACAACACAACAATATGCCATCATATGAACATCAATAAAGCATGTCATTTATACATGTATATCGTGTTACTCTTTTTCGAATTCTTGCTCGTTCAGTTGACTCTAAAGGTAGATATCCATGGAGTAGATAATCGAGGAAGGGTGACCTCCAGTCTCTTGTTTCAACCTGACACACATGTGTCATCATTACCGCATCAGTGATAGATAGGACCCTAACCAACTTTATTACTAATGTGATAGATGTATTGATCAATCATTATACCTCAAGCAAACAACCTAGTATGATTACATCACAAGAGACGATGTAAACCATACGCTATAAAAATCAAGCAATTCGTTCAGAAACTAACGATATCTGGGGGCTTCTACACTTGACATTCTCCTCGAACGATGCTAAGGGCTGCTTCATGGCTCATCGTCTCTGATTCAATTGCCTTCGCTTAGACGGTGAAGAAAGGGAGATCATCGTCCGTAGAGTCCTTCAACGAATCCTTCGTGCTCATGAGAATAGATGACAACAAAGATTGTCATCTAGTAATTTTTTTGAGATCACAAGTAGAAAATGAAGTGGGATTGAGTCAAGGTTACAAAGCAATAGAATGAATTTTCATAAATACTATTTTTTATATTTTTGCAAATAAGTCCTAAAGACGGTCTGTTTGGCTTCCTGCAGTCAAGTCGGCTCTGATACCATCTTGTAAACGCCCAGATTTAATAAATACGACAAACATTCATGATTCATAGACCATATTAGTAAAAAAGTGATAAAGTGAAGAGAAACTAATAAAATAAGGGTCCTAGATGAACGCCTCCTTCTAGTCTCGCCTTGACTGGGTCGCTACTCCAGACCTTCATCCTCCTCGTAGTAGACGAGCTCTGGTGGTGTAAGTCAGCGGGGGTGAGTACAATCGTACTCAGTTAGCCACCGAATGCAAATATAATGCAGAGTAATAACAAGGAAGGTAGTGGCTAATTTTTGTGGAAAAGCATATTTGTAAAGCAATTAAATGTGATCAAATTATTAATATAGAAATGTAAATATGTGTATGCATCATCTTCTAACTCGAGGGGTACAGTCAACCCACCCTCGCTCAATAGTCCTTACATGCCATGAATAACTCAACCATTCAAACAATTGTAAACTAACTGTGAGAAGTCACACAACCCGCCCTTGACCGTGGGCTTGGCTTTTTGAAAAGATTTAAAACTCTGATCAGAGGTGTACCACTGTACCCACAAGGCACACACTCATCCCATACACCAAAGTGTAACCAGATGACCCATACCATGGGAACTCGTGTCAAAACCTTCCAAATGGACCGCCTCGACCCGACAGCACCCTCTTATGGGTTTCATATTGTGCCCCGACGCGTCGAGCCAACACCATACCCCCCTTGAGCCACGTCGGTACAAGTCACCCGCAGGTTGCCCCTTGCCCCCTCCACTCTGGTGCATCGAGTCGGTTTGTTCCATACTTCCAGTTAGGGCTTACCCATTAGACTTGTGGTTAGTACGGAAGTGCTTTGCAATAGATCCCGCAGACCGGTCCTTATAGTGCCCTGGGTGCGACCAACTAATGCCCTAGCTTGCACCCAGAACCCACCATACTTATAACATAGCCAACTCCAACAGAGTCAAGAGACGAGAATAACGGGGAAATACATATAGTAGATTCCATCTATCTACGACTCATTCTTTTATCCTATAGAAATTGTGTCGGTACATTGGACACTAGCTAATATAATATTGTAGAGTGACAAGGAGTGTAGACTCAATAATCATGGCTTGGGTTTGCACACAAGGACGGGGATCTAATAAATATAATGTGTAGCGCTTTGAGATTAGACTAATGCAATATTATCCTATGAGTTATAGCGATAATTTATTAAAACATGGGCTCAATGATGATCAAAATGGGGGTTGTGACTTGCCTTGATTAGTGAATGGAGATGGTGGAACCTCGGGAAAATATTCCGGCTCTTCGATGGCGTCGTAATCCTCTCGGTACGTGAAACGAGAACAACAAACAATTAAAATAAATAAAATAAAATAAACATTTCAATTAAATTGGTTAAAGTTGTATATAATTAAATGAGGGATTTTCTATATTTTGAATGATGAAATTTCGAGTTCAAATGGAAAAGATATGAATTTTAGAAGTCCAGATTCATGATAGAACTCTAAAAAAGAAAGGAAATAATCTCAAGATTATTCCTTCGGATTAAATGAGAGGGTCGACATGTGATCAACACATTCACTTAGATAGAATGAAATAGAATGATTAAATTTGAGTTAAGACAAGGGTAGATCGATGGGTTATGATTCAATTGAAAACAAGGATGGGTTGAATTGAATGTGTTGATTTATTAGAAACAAAAAGGTACAAATGGATTTATTCGAAGGATTTGAATGGGTTGTGACTGTTGGACAACGTAGTCCATTCAATTTAGGATAAAGAGACAATCGACTAAAGGTACGCGTAAAGGCTTAACCGATTAAGCCTTAGCGACCATGTTGATGGGTTTAGATTAAATCAATGAAACTCGATAATGGATGGTAACGAACGACTACGAACAATCGATGATCGATGGCGACCATCGATGAACATCGCAAGTCTGATTATCAAACATAAATCAAGTCATAATCAATGGTTTAGATCAAAATAAAGGAGAGTAAGGCGGCATTCATCCATTATGATTGACAATGAATGACGATGGATATTAACTCCGGTATGAGAAATGGAATGACGATGATCTACGCTTTATGGAAAATATGACCTCCAGGACGGAACACATGGGAACGAAATGGAACACCAGATGCTCTAGAGATAAAGAGAACCATTTTCAAGGTTAGTTGGACGCGGAACACTGGTAATACAAATAGAAATCGATGGAGGATAAATCAATGAAAATAGCTCAACATGAATTTAGATCATGAATAACGATGAAATAAATTAGATCGGAATGGAACCGCCGGGTTAAATAAATTGGAATGGAGTCGCTGGATTTATAGATTGGAATTAATTATCACAAATACATGGGTATGATAAATCGAGATAGTAATTATTCAATTGATGAAGGTTTATCTAATCTTAATGACGTAACAAATAGATTTAAATAAATAGACATAACAATACGATGATGAACGTACTGGAATAAAATGATATAACAAATTAATTGAATGGCGACGGACGACCAAGATTTAATGAAAATCCTATGGCTAAGATTAAAATAGATCAAAGTGGGATCATCAGGTTTTGATAATGACATTTTAGGATCAATATTAATTAATGGTTGAAACATATCGTTGAACAAGATAAAATGGATTAGATTAAACGAACAACATCAGGACATGTTAATGAACTATTTAGAGTGAACGCCACCTAACGCAGCCAGGATAAATCAACGATTAATTAAATGTATACAAGAAATAGATGATTATTACCGTATGAAATCAGAACGGAGGTAACATGGACGGCGGCGGAGGAGATGGGCTTGCCCAGAACAGCGAGGTAGCGGCGACGTGGTGGTTCGATGAGGGGGAGGCATGGTGGCAGCTCGCCAGAGTAGTGGCGTGGCGAGGCAGCGACAACACTCGGTGGAGGCAACAGGGACGAGGAGTGGGGCAAGGAAGGAAATAGAGGGAGAAGAAGGAAGGAGAAGGAGGATGCTGATGGAGGAGGGGGTGTCCGTTCTTCCGTCAGGTGGTGGATAAACAACGATTTGTGGAGAACTCGACGTTGATGATCCAGCTTCCGATCCACGAGATCGGCCCTTGCAATCGCTACACCACTGCTCCATTGGTTATCAACCAAGCACAGCTTGATTGACCTCACCAAGAAGGCTAATCCTTGCCTGTGAATCGAAGAACACAAGCAAGAACGCAGAAAACACAATCGAACTGAAAATTCTATTGGAATCTGCGAATTGGGGTTCACTTACAAATCCGGTGAAGCGGTGGCTATCAAAACAACGTGTAAACTAAACCCCAGAAACCCTAGATGGCTGTATAAACACCTTATATAGTAGTTTGGGATGCACCCCTAATGGGCTCAACTGGATACACGGCCCAAAGGCACAATAACGTAGAAAACAGCATGCTGACAGATTCTAGATGCTATCTTGTTTTGACGATTCCTGTTTATCTAGAACTAATTTTGAGATGAAACTGGTGGCATTGGAAAGGTTATGAAGTTATCTTTCCGTGGATGGGTGGAACGTCAAAAACGGAGTCAGTATGCGGCCTGGGCGATGATTTTAGTGCACACCGCTCCTGGAATCCGAGTGGGACACGAATTGTAGTTGGATTGGACTCTCAAATTGGCTTGGACGTCCTTCCTTGTTCTTCTCCAACTCTTTGTTTATCTCCAAGTGATTTTCATCATCTCCATGGTTCCTAATAATAATAATATTAGGTAGTAATTTATTCCCGAGATAATATATTAAGATACTTAGAAACAAGTTAACCTGTAGATTTAATCGTCGTGCTCGAACTCGAATAATTGGATCTTGGTATTCATGTATGGTTGTATCATTGGTAGGGATGTCCTCATCAGATGTGGCCAGGAAAATGGAAGGGAGAAAAAAAGAAAAGAAAAGAAAAGAAAGGAAGAAAGAGAAGGAAAAAGGAAAGGAAGAAAGAGAAGAGGGAAATAGAAAAGAAGGAAAGAGAAGAAAGGCTATGCGTGCGCAGGCACTCAGCCAAGAAAAAAGAAAGGGAGAGGGAAGGAAAGAGAAAGAAGGGGAAAGGGAAAAGGGGGAAAGAGAAAAGGAAAAAAAGAAAGAAAAGAAAAGGAAAGCAATATGAAAATATTTTTTTCTGAAAATTCAAATTTGGATTTTTAATAAAAAGTGAAAAGTTTTTGGAAAGTTTGAAATTTAAAATAAATTTATAAATTTTGGATTTCAAAGAAATAGCGCGCGAATAAACGGCGGTTTGGAAAATCAATAAATTTTGTATTCACGTCGAAATTATAAATTCCGAACATGAACACCAAACCAAGGTTTTTAATTCATTTTTGAGAATATAAAAATAATTTATTTGGAGTTGTCCTCGACTCAACGTCTATTGGTCCCCAATCAATTTCCATGGTAATACAAGAGTTCCATATACATCCATCTCTTCTATTAATCCAAGAAGGTATTTCTGAAATTGAAAATGAACGCATCTCATGGTGTAGCATCTGAAGTTCAAATATATAAAAATTAAATCTAACATGAAAAGCATGCACCTTAACTTGTTTCCTCATAATCATGATCCTATCCCAACCGGTGATGTTCTCATCATTCTCCCCCTCTTGAAATAGAGTCGTCCTCGACTCATACTCATCTTTCCATGGTTGGTTTTAATTCTGCAACATTAAATGTGGAACTATCCCAAGACTTGGGAGGCAAGACAAGTTTATATTTATGTAACTCAACATAAGATAAAAACTCGGGAGGCATATCAAATTTACACTTATATAGCTCAATATGATATAAATACTTAGTGATAACTGGGGACAGAGTATAAACTATATTAGTAAGAGAACAATAAGGAGTTTCACAAATCACAACATAGCACACATCTTGACTATGAATTTCAGTTTGATCAGTTTTATGTGCAAGGATAGAAGAATCTTTTAATTCGATTTCATGCTGAATTTCAGATCTAATATCAAGTTGTTTGCTCTCATTAGATGCCGTCTCAATATCATCATTAACAATTTCATCAGAAGTTGAAAGTAACAAAGTAGATTTCACATCCTCATGCACAACGGTATAGTTATTAGTCCTATCATGGTGCAGTGCATCATTATCAAATTGCAAAGGGTGTTCTATTATTTCAGCTGACGAAGCAACCTCAACGGGTACCTGTAAGGACTTTTTACCTGGTAGCTCAACTAGTGCAGAGATGGAAGACAATAGGGAAAATTACTCACATGCCATTATAATTTTTAGAAATTGCCTATATGCCACTGTCAGTGACTGTGGCGGCCCCCATCTGTCAGTGACACACCGATGGCATATTGGCAAACCGTGAAAATTGTAATGGCACGGAAAAAATTAACCCACAATATGCTTGCTGATGTTTGTGCAGGTACATGTGCAGGTGCATGACGAACACTTGAAGAACAGAAAGACTTGGTTAGTACCGATGTGCTCGTCACTCGTGGTGGATAGGAGTCTCTTGCCTTGTATTGTTGTTCCTGCAATTCTTTCTCTGCAATGATGGCAAGATGGAACAAATGACTAAGAGTACTAAATTCTTTATAATAAATGATATCTTGAATCTCATGCCTCAATTCATCATAGAATCTCCACATCGTTTCCTCCGAGTGCTCCACAACACCACAACGGGTTATGTTCTCACGAAGCTCAACATAATACTCTCTCACAGACATGTTACCTTAACCTAAGCATTGTAGTTTCTTACACAATTCACGATGATAAGAAGGAGAGACAAATTTTCAACGCATAGCTCTTTTTAAATGACCCCATGTATCAGGTTGTAATTGAAGTTCAATTATATCTTCCCACCAGACTAAAGCACGATTTTTAAACATACTAGATGCTTGTTTAACTCTATGTTGTTCAGGAACTAGATATAAGTTAAATTTATGCTCTACGGTCATCTCCCAATCTAGTTATTCTTCAACACTGTTGGGACGCCGGTTAGGGCGGGCTCGCCCCCAGCAGTTCGGGTCGACCTGCGCAGGGGGGCCGTGCTTGCTCCCCTCCGGCTCGACATGCTTTGGGTGTATAGGTGTAGAGGACGCTAGCTTTTCGGACTAGGATCCCCACGGACGGCGCCAACTGTTGGGACGACGGATCGAACCAGCAGGTTTTAGTGGAAAACAAGAGTAGTGTATTCAATGCTCTGGGCTGCGTGTCCGTTACAACTGTAGTGGGGGGGTATTTATAGGGCGCCCCGCCCAGAGGACCAAACGCCTCCAGACTGCCAACGGCCACCCGACCAACCTTGACCAGTAGTACAGACAAAGAGGTACATAGTACAGACAAGAAGATTCGACTCTGACAGCGTATCGGCCGCGTCAGATGCTTCCTGCGCCGCCCGACACGGCTCAGAAGATCGCGATCCTGTCCTTTCGCACGACCACCGGTCCTTTTCCCGCCAAGACTCCCTTTGGGCTCGTCTTGCCGGGCCTGCCGAGAGCGGCGGACCTCTAGCCTCCGGAGGTCGGGCCCTTGTCTTCTACGCTGAAGGGCGACCTCCGGCTTCACTCCCCTAGAAGGTGACCTCCGGCCACGCTTCTCCGGACGGTGACCTCCGGCCATGCTCCTCCGGGGGTGACCTCCGGCCACGCTCCTCCGGATGGTGACCTCCGGCCGTGCTCCTCCGGGGATGACCTCCGGCCACGCTCCTCCGGACGGTGACCTCCGGCCATGCTCCTCCGGGGGTGACCTCCGGCCACGCTCCTCCGGATGGTGACCTCCGGCCGTGCTCCTCCGGGGATGACCTCCGGCCACGCTCCTCCGGAGGGCGACCTCCGGCCACGAAGGCCGGGCCCTCCGGCTGGGGGGCCCACCCCGCTGGCTCCAGGGATTATCTCCCCCAACAAACACCATATTCACCATAAAAGATGGGATGGTAAACTTACTTCTGATAGAAGAAACATTGTTACCATGATTATGATTTGTCACACCTTCCATACCTGCCATGGTTAGTAGAAAAGGAAAAACACTTGGAAAAAATATTAGCCCTATCAACTATTAGGTAGTGGAATGTATTCTCCCTCACACTCAAGCATCTTACCACAACCTTACAAGGTTCTTACCATCGTAGGGCAGTGGATGGCACAATCTTGGTCGTGATACAATTCTTGACTAGTTGGTGACTTCCAAAGAGAGTGGTATACGATTGCAAAGACTCAAGCTGTACTGATCAGAAGTATATATGTGGAGCTATAGGAAGGCAAAATATTTGAGTGGAACACAATTCAATAACAGATAGTAATAATAAATAAATGTTCAAACTATTAGTCCTAATTGCTAGTCTACTCGTGTTCTAAGAATAGTAGTGACACAAGAAGAAAACAAGGATGAACAAGATGAAGTGTCAGGACAGTGTCAACACGACACCTGCAACACTATGAAACAAACAGTGCAGGGCCTTCAGTATTGCTTCTTTTTTTTCTTCTCTCCTTTTTTGTCTTTTTTTTCTCTTTTTTTTGCAACCAATTACCAGGTGCTAAGTGGCAACAATATGTCCCAAGATTAAGCACAACACCAAGTTTCAACTCAAACCGATGGAAGATGATATCGGTACACGAAACCCTAAATAACCGGTGCTGAAACTTCGGAGACCAAAACAAAGGCCTTCCTGATTTTTTTTATTTTTTTGACAACACCGATACTTTTAGAGATCTACCTGTGGTAACAATTTCAGCTCAATCGAAGTTACGAGCGAAAAGTTATGGCCGTTTCAAGGAGAACCCTCCGAAATCAGATCTGTTCCCCTAAATCGGATCTATTGGTTGTGGCGAAAACAGAAGCGGATGGAATCGGTGGGGGTGGAAAAATTATGGAGAGGAGTAGGGGAATTGTGGCGGAGACACGAACCGATAGAAAACACGAATTAACCAGCAACGAGACACAAATTTGGACATGAATTCAACACTACGGACTCTGAAAGAGAATTATGCAAAAGGCTAACAATGTCTCGGACAGTGATTTTTTTGTTTGGCTTTTCTGTGGACTCTAGGATGAATATGAAATCAATCTAATCTACGATACATGAACCTGACGGTAAAATAAGCTCTGATACCACTTGATGGAGGAGGGGGGTGCCCGATCTTCGGTCAGGTAGGGGATAAACAACGATTTGTGGAGAACTCGACGTTGACGATCCGGTTTTCGATCAACGAGATCGGCCCTTGCAATCGCTACACCACTGCTCCGTTGGTTATCAACCAAGCACAGCCTGATTGACCTCGCCAAGAAGGCTAATCCTTGCCTGCGAACCGAAGAACACAAGCAAGAACACAGAAAACGCAATCGAACTGAAAATTCAATTGGAATCTGCGAATTGGGGTTCACTTACAAATACGGCGAAGCGGCGGCTATCAAAGCAACATGTAAACTAAACCTCGAAAACCCTAGATGGCTGTAGAAACACCTTATATAGTAGTTTGGGACGCACCCCTAATTGTCTCAACTGGATACACAGCCCAAAGGCCCAGTAACGCAGAAAACAGCATGCTAGATTCTGGACTCTATCTTATTTTGACGATTCCCGTTGATCTAGAACGAATTTTGAGATGAAACTAGTGGCATTGGAAAGGTTATTAAGTTATCTTTCCGTGGCTGGGCGGAACGTCAAAAACGGAGTCCGTATGCGATCTGAGAGATGATTTTAGTGCACGCTGCTCCTGGAATCCGAGTTGGACACGAATTGTAGTTGGATTGGACTCTCAAATTGGCTTGGACATTCTTCCTTGTTCTTCTCCAACTTTTTGTTTATCTCTAAGTGATTTTCATCATCTCCATAGTTCCTAATAATAATAATAATAATATTAGGTAGTAATTTATTCCCAAGATAATATACTAAGATACTTAGAAACAAGTTAACCTATAGATTTAATCGTCGTGCTCGAACTCGAATAATTGGATCTTGGTATTCATGTATGGTTGTATCATTGGTAGGGATGTCCTCATCATATGCGGCCAGGAAAATGGAAGGGAGAAAAAAAGAAAAGAAAAGAAAGGAAGAAAGAGAAGGAAAAAGGAAAGGAAGAAAGAGAAGAGGGAAATAGAAAAGAAGGAAAGAGAAGAAAGGCTATGCGTGCGCAGGCACTCAGCCAAGAAAAAAGAAAGGGAGAGGGAAGGAAAGAGAAAGAAGGGGAAAGGGAAAAGGGGGAAAGAGAAAAGGAAAAAAAGAAAGAAAAGAAAAGGAAAGCAATATGAAAATATTTTTTCTGAAAATTCAAATTTGGATTTTTAATAAAAAGTGAAAAGTTTTTGGAAAGTTTGAAATTTAAAATAAATTTATAAATTTTGGATTTCAAAGAAATAGCGCGCGAATAAACGGCGGTTTGGAAAATCAATAAATTTTGTATTCACGTCGAAATTATAAATTCCGAACATGAACACCAAACCAAGGTTTTTAATTCATTTTTGAGAATATAAAAATAATTTTTAAAGTGATTTTTAATGGAATTTAAACACACAGTTAAAATGAGATTTTAATTTCGCGATCGAAAATAGAACGTTGATTCTTCCAGATTTTTGATTGGGAAAATATATAGATAGTCAGAAATTGTGATTCAAATTATATTGGAAAGAGAGTGATTTAATTACTTTTTTTATTAAAGTTATATATTGAAATATTATGGATTACTATTCTAGTTATAAAAATACTTAATAAAAACCTAAATTTATTTGAGGGAGAAATTTACTTGAAATTTCTCTAGCCAAATTTTATTTGGTCTTATATGATTTTTAATTGAAATGATTTATCATATATTTTATTCACACAATATTCTTGTTGAAATATATTTTATTAATTAGTTATAGTTTTACGATGAAATGATATTGATTATATTTAATTCCTTTGCGCTAAAAATTCTGGAAAATTTTTGGGACACAATTTAAGGCTAGGTGATTTTTGGGAAAAATACACTAGCTGCGATTTATTTTTAAATGAAATTTTAAGCTTTTATTTTAGCTTTCTTATTTATCGATATACACTAAATCCTTTTCTTGAAATTCATTTATTAATTACTTTATTTTATTTTTAACGCCTAATGAAAATTAGGATGTTACAAATATTTAATTCGACGAACATAGTCATTAGGTGTTTTGCTCTAGCGAAATATGGTAACAACCCTTCTTTCTTTACTGTATATATACCCAAGAGTTGATTCATTATCAGTTGGGAATCTCCATAGACGGATAGTGTGTCAAGCCTCATATTTAAGGCTATCTCAAGCCCAATTATCAATGCTTCATACTCAACAACATTATTGGAGACCACTGTTGTTAATGTAAATGAATATGGTATTATGCCTTCGTCGGGCGTGATGAACACTACTCCTGCACCAGCTCCTGATTGACGACAGGCATCATCAAAATACTTTTTCCACGATGAACTTGTAACCGATGTAGCAAGTACTTCCTCATCAGGTAAATCATCGTCGATAGGAAAATCATCTAGCACAAGATGTGCTGCGAGAAAATCAGCCAATGCCTGTCCTTTTACTGATTTTTGCGGGACAAAAGTGATGTCAAATTGTGACAAGAACATTGCCCACTTAGCTAGTCTTCCTGAGAGGACCATTTTATTCAGTATATATCTTAGAGGGTCTGCTCTTTAAACGAGGTGCACAGTATGCTCCAACATGTAGTGTCGAAGTTTTTGGGCTGCAAATACAAGTGCTAGACATATTTTTTCCATGTCTGGATAATTATACTCTGTCCCCACTAATGTGCGACTAAGGTAGTATAATGACATTTCCTTTCCCATGTCATTATTTTGCGCTAAAAGTGCGCCTAAGGATGTTGGCATTGCCGCTGTATATAATATAAGAGGCTGCCCTTTGATTGGGGCATTTAGGACAGGTGGATTCATCAAGTATTTCTTAATCTCATTAAATGCATTTTGACACGCTTGATCCCACTCGAAGGGGACCCCTTTTTTCATAAGTCGAGAAAAAGACTTGCATCGACCCGACAAATTTGAAATAAATCGTTTGATATATGCCAAGTGGCCTTGAAGGCTCTTTAGCTTATGTAGGTTCACTGGTGGTGGCATCCTAATTATGGCTTTTATTTTGGATGGGTCAACTTGGATACCCTGCTTTGTGATGATAAATCCTACAAATTTTCCAGATGATACTCCAAATGCACATTTCATAGGATTCATCTTTAATTCATGTTTTACGACGCCTAAATGTTGTAAATGGTCATTCACTTTTCTTGATTTTACGAAGATATCATCTATGTAGCATTCTACCATGTCATGTAGCAGCCCATCTAGGACGACTGTCATGGCTCGTTGGTATGTGGCACCCGCATTTTTTAATCCAAAGGGCATAACTTTATAACAATATATCCCTTTTGGTGTTCGAAAAGCGGTTAACTCTTCATCTTCTAGTGCCATTCTTATTTGATTATATCCTGAAAAACCATCCATAAAAGAAAATATTTTTTATCCCATAGTGGCATCCATGAGAATTTCAGAAATAGGAATAGGAAAATCATCTTTTGGACATGCTTTATTCAAATCTCTAAAATCAACACATACACGAGTTTGTCCATTCTTCTTTTTGACGGGGACAATATTAGAAACCCACTTGGGGTACTTAACTTCCCTAATAAACCCTGCAGCTATGAGTTTATCGACCTCAGCTTCAATTTTTGTGAGGACATCTCGGCGGAACCTTCTCTGCGGTTGTTTTACTGGTGAAACATCCTCTTGTACGGCTAACCAATGCATTGCAACTATGGGGTCTAAACCTGGCATTTCATCATAAGACCAAGCAAATACATCTTTATTTGAGGAAAGAAATTTATGGTATTCTTTCTTACTCTCTTCAGACATATATTTGCTAATGTAGATTAGATGAGGATCATCAGGCGTCTCGATATCAATTTCTTCCAACTCATCAACCGTTGATTGGTTTCCATCTTCCATTTGTGGAGATGCTTCTGTCGTATCTATAAACTTGGCTGAAGTCATACAAACTTCATAACCCAAGCCATATTTCTCTTCCATTAATTTCTTGTCCTCATGTAGAGCGTCCAGCTGTGCTTGTGATAGCAGCTTCATAAATGGTGCAAGCTGCTCCCGGCCACCACATAAAGACGGTCCTGTGAGGGTGTCATAACCCATTTGCTGCATTATACACAACACCTTGTTATCATATAAAGAAATAGGCAAAGACTCATTATCTTTATTTTATAAAGTAATATGTGCGGATGTTCTAGCTTTATTTTTGGCTGGAACAATTTTGCGCAATTCATTTCGTGCATGTTTTATTTTGTGTTGTATCACAGAAGGTGGAGGCATTGTTAATTCTATACCTTTATCAGGGGATGGCTCATTCACCACCTGAAATATTGGTTCCCCTTCTTTCTCAAATCAGCTGGTATATATTGATATATTTTTCGAGTTGATGAGGTTTCTCTTTCTTCCATTTTTGCGAACCCTTGCTCCAATGTTGCTTTTGTCTTTGACTTTTCTATTTTACCCACGGGCTCAATGTAAAATTTAGCATCAGCATAGAAAGATTCGGCTACTGTAAATGGCCTTTTATCAGCAAAAATTGTTGTTGTTTCTCCTTCAGCATCTTTGTATTTGATGCATTGATGAAGTGTATATGGCACCACTTGATTTTCATGAAGCCATGGACGACCAAGTAAGGCATTGTATGAAGTAGCAGCATCAATCACATGGAAAGTCACATAAGTAGACAATGCTTCCATTTCACACACCAAAGCTATAGTGCCCATAGCCTCTTGGCCTGACTGGTTGAAGCCATGAATAATTACATTTGATCGATTGAGATCTTTCTTAGAATATCCCATCCTTTTCAGGGTATGTAAAGGCAATAAATTTATAGTAGATCCCCCATCTATCATAATTCTATTTACGGACAAATCATCAATTTCACCATACATAAAGAGAGGATGGTTATGCTTCTTATCTCCTAATAATAGGTCTTCATCTGTGAATGTCATGTTTAGAACCTCAGCTAATTTTGCTTCGGTGTGAGACACTTCTACCCTATAATCCTCGGGAAATGAAAGTGCTGTAATAAAAGCCTTTCGTAGATCAGAAGATAGACACAGAGCATCATACACTGAAAGTGTTGGACCGGAAATGGCAACCAGAGGGGGGGGGGTGAATGGGAGCTTTTAAAGAATTTAGGCTAAGAAACAGCCTCCTGTTTTAGTTCTGTCTTCTGCGGAACAGGCTTCAAACACACCCTTCGAAGTTCTGGTTCAAAGGTATTTTACAGCTCCGAAATCAGGCTTCGCAAGGAGCAAAAGTTCGAAGCCAAGAAGACTTCGCTCCACCCACAACCCCGAAGATTCAGCTCTACTAAGTCAGTGTAGGCTCCACACACTGGGTGCCTTCGAGCAGGCTTAGCACTTCACCCTTCGCAAGAGCAGACTTCCCTCTGTGGACTTCGACCAAATACTCAGCGACAGCAACTGGTGCCAGGCTTCATACTTCGAAGGTATAAACACATACTGAACAAACTTCGCCGAGGACTTCGACAAGGGAAGAAAACGGGCTTCGATCTAAGCCAAGAACAGTGCTTCGCTAGTAATCAGAGAGGTCTAGCCTCCAGTTTACACAGAGCGAACAGACACTGAAAAACACACTTCACCTAGACAGACTTCTCACACACCTCTCCAGAAAAGATCTAGTGCACAAACTCAACCCAGAAAAATGGTGCACAGAGAAATCAAAACGTGAAGTGCAACGCACAGTACAAGTTCAAGCAGTGAAAGAAGAACAGAATCAAAACTTCATTGCATTAACAGGGAACACAAAATGAACTCACAGACTGAATACAAATAGTGTGGCGGCTAGCACAGAAGTTCTACAATGGATGCTCAAAGTGTTGATGTGACCTAGCTAGCCTCCACTATTTATAGGCACTATTTAGCCCTGTGAATAGACTACTTTACCCCTAGGGTTGACACTATTTTTGTCTCATCAGAACAGGGGGTACAACTGGTAGTCTACTTTATTTGGAGGCTTCTTTTGTCAGCTTCGCAGGGGAGACATCATCAGCTATTGCAGAGCAGACACGGTCAGCCTTTGCAGTCTTGGATTCTTCCGAAGCCCCCCTTCGCACGCGAGGGGTGCGGTAGCTTCGGTGAGAAGCCTTGAGCCTGATGGCCTTCGCTTCACCGAAGTCAGCCTTCGATACAGAGACGGTTTTGAGCCGAAGCCGTCAAAGCCCTTGGGCCTTCGCACCAACACCTCCGGAGTGGACCACCACGGCTTCGCAGCTTCTCCCAGCTCGAACTCCGTTAGCCCGTGTACCGAAGCCATGCCTGGCCGAAGTACCTCAAGTCAGCCTCCCTCCGAAGCCCCACCTTCGGAGTACCACCCTTCGAAGTCTCTCCTTCGTCCAAGGCCTTCGCATGAAGCATTCCATGAGCACTTCGTCGCAGTGTCTCTCCCCCAGCACACTCCTCGACGAACCTCACCCGGACCATGCCTTCGATGCACCTCGACTTCTGAGACCTTCGTCGGGTATACCTTCGAGTGCCTCCCTCCGGAGCACACTTCGAATGCATTGCCTCATTGCTGAGGACTTCGTCCGCCATACTTCGAAGTCACTCCATTCGGAGTACCCTTCGAAGTGCCTCGCCTCCGAGGACTTCGTCTCGGAGCAACTTCACCCGGAGCCACACTCCACACTTACTGCCTTCTCCTGGCGCACCTCGACCCGAGGTCCGACCTCGACCCCTTCTCAGCCTTCGTGATGGAGCTCCCTGCTCCCCTGGCATCAAGCCTCCCGCTTGACCCAGGTTCACTTGCTACGAACCGTCCGTCGCCTCCGAAGTCACCTGCGCACCACAGACAGACAGACAAGTGTTTCCAGTACCCCGGAGACCTCTCCGGGTAAACAACCTATGATACACACTCCGGTGTACTGCCCAAAGTACCGAGACATTCGGTACGACCAAGTCATCGTGTATTGTCGGACCCCTCCGACAGGCACACTCCGCTGCAACAGCTGCAACAAACAGAGCCTACCGAACCCTTCGGTGAAACAACCTCCGAACCCCTTCGGAGGGACCCCTTCGATTAAGAGGATAAAATATGTCATTCACTCATCACAGACTCTGAAACCAACCCTTGGTTTCTTAGAAAGCATGGCTGGTATTTTCTTCAAATGTACAATTACATCATACTTAACTGACACATTAGAAGTGGGGTCAGTCGTTTCATCTGAAGCTACATCCTTGCTTCTAGGATTTTTAGGAGGGGTGAACGTCAGCCAACTGACGGCCTGATCTAAGTTGAACCTGGTCTACTTCTAGGGCTTCTTCCTCTAGGAAGTACAATGGTTCATCATCTTCTTCGAAGACTCCGACTATAAAAGCATTGAAGTCTTCACGTGTGCCGTCCTCACGTCATGCCAATTTTTTAGAACTTGTTGCCACGAAGTGAGGGACTTCACCATTGACCGTTAGTCTTTCGAGCACGCTTCGCCTTTTTTGGGGTTGTCCACGCTCTTCTGATTTTCCACAATTTGATGAGTTGGACTTGTTAGCATGCGTCCCTCTGATGTGTGCTCGCTGCTCATCGAGATATGGTGCATCGTCTGAGACAACCATGGAAGCAAACTTAGACTTTGGCATCATCATTTGTTGATCATAATTTGGAATCATATTGTAATATGCACAACTCACCAGATCATTTTGAATGGTAGCGATGTTAGCTGCCATTTTCTTTCCTTTCTTGAAACTCTTCAAAAGGTCTGTATTGATTGTCCCCTCATCTATCAATTTCTGGATGATATTTTTTACCACGAAATAATCTTTTAGTGTATGACCCAAGACGCGGTGGTAATGGCAGAAATTTGGTTCGTTGAACTTAGAGGCTTCTTCTGGTCTTTTTGACCTTGGAAGCTCTATAAGGTCCAACTCTTGCAAACCGGCAAAAATATCTGGCACCTCTTCTGCAGGGAAGGATTATTCTTTACTCTGGCGCTCACTAAGAGTTGGCCTTCTGATAGCTTGAGGTCCTTTTAGTTCTTTGTTCCTCGGAGCTGCTCTATCTATTTGCAACGATGGGATCACCGTTGTTGCTTCCATAGCCTGAACTTGCTTTGGCTTGAATGGAACTTTATCGCTTGGAACATTCTTATCTATTGGCTTTACGACTGTCTTTGAACGACGAGCTACATATTGATCATAATTTTCAATGTCAGCTACCTTGGATGCCAACTCTTCAAAAGTTATGGGACATACACCTTGCAAATAACGACCATATCAGGCCATAGGTTGTTCATACACATCCGTACGGCCTCATGTTCTGTAAAAGGCTGAGGACAATGTAGACTAAGGTTCCTCCATCTATTTATGAAGTTAGCAGCCTTTTCATTTGGCCCCTGCTCTGTTTGTGTTAGTTCTGTGATGCCAACAGTTCTTTGTGTACTATAAAAACGCTCGAGAAAAGCATCTTGCATCTGTTCCCAAGTTTTCATAGAGCTTGGTGGAAACTTGCTATACCAAGTGAAGGTAGGCCCCGATAGTGTTTGTACAAACTGTCGTAGGAGGAGAGCTCCATTGTGAGCTGTATCTTGGCAAGATGCTAGAAAATGAGCTATATGCTCATGCGGCGACCCAGTTCCATTAAACTTACTAAATTGTGGCTGCCGATAGTTTCTCGGAAAAGGCACCATATCAACATCCGGAGGGTACGGTTTAACATACCCCGGACGCATAGAGTAGTGTGATTGCATATATTGTGCCTTAACCCCTTCAGTGATCATTCGTTGAATAGCTTCCAAGCTAACACCGGGCATCACTTGGTGGTCCTCCTGGCTGGTAGAGGGTTGTTGTAACACCCCAAATTTTCAAAGGAATAAAAATATTAATTAATTCAATTTCCTGAATTTTATTATTTGAAAATACTTTTAATACCCTTCTATAACATTTTGAACTACAACATATAGTTAATGACCAAACCAGGGGCTGAAAATTTTTGTATACACTCCCAAGGCCAAAAAATATTTTTGAGAATTTTTATAAATTTTTACCAAGCTTGGAATTAGCCCTAAGATTTTAATCTATTCTCTGGAATGATTTTTATTCAGAAATGATTTAAAACAGTATTGGGCCTCCCACTCCCTTCTCTCTCTCCCGGCCGGCCTAGCCCATCACCCACGCCCGCGTCTGGCTGACAACCTGACCCCACCTGTCGGCGCCGATCGCCTCCCCTCACGCGCACGCCCGACACCACGGCCCCACCCGTTAGCCCTCTCCCTCTCGCACTCGCGCCCGCTGGCCAGTGGCCCCCGCCTGTCAGTTTCGTCATCAACCTCGCGCCAGCCCCCCCTAATTCCGCTGGCCGAGAACCTTGCCTCGGATCCATTCGCCAGCTCCCCCTCCCATTAAACCGACCCCACCATTAAATTCCCCGAGGCCCGCCGGTCATTTAAGCGCGTTAAGGCACGCGTTTAAACCTCCGGATCGCATTCACGCGCATGGCCGAGCCCTCGCCCGCGAGTAAACCTCTCCTCGGCTTTCCTTGCATGCGACGCCCGTTAGACCTCGCCGGCACGCCTATTTAAGCCCCCTGGCCACCCGCACTTGATCCCCCACGCCCACTCGCCACGAGAACGAACAGAGCACCTGCGATTCGCCTTTTGCACACTCCCACTATTTCGCCTCCGGCCACCGCTCGTCGTCGCCTCAGACCACCATCGTCCACGCCCTCTCCACCATCATGACCGCAAGAACGACCCCCACCTCGGCCACCCCTCCGCCGATGTCGAACCCCGCCGGAACACCGTCGCCGACGAGGAGCCCGAACCACTCCGTTGTCTACCCTCGCCGCCGACCGCGCTCCGTCGACCCCACGCCTCACTTAAGGTACCTTCGTGACTGCCTTCGCGTCCTCTGTCCATTTCTAGGCTTAGCTAGGGCCACCGTCGCTCGCCGTGGCCCCTAGCCCGCTCGCCATCATCGGAGAAGATGACCGGCACGGGTCGAGTACCCGTGTCGTGTCGGATTCAATCCCGACCACACGATCGCGATCGAGCGGCGCTAGTAGCTCCACGTGCGCGATCTAATCCGCACCGTCGGATCTAGTCAAAGCGGTATGTTTTAATCTCGCGCGTTCATTTCCATTTAAAACCCGCGTTCAATCCCGTGATTCCACGTGGTACCCTTTCGCGCGTTTTAATCCTGGCCGTCCGTTATCACTTAAGCGCCCCGCCTCGCCATCGCGCGTTGGATCTAGATCCAACGGTCCAGATTGGGCCGGACCACGAACACAGTGCGCGGGTTCACCGTGGGCCTGGCTCATCGTGGACCTGAGGGGATTTAAATTTAGAAATAAATTCCAGAAACTATTTAAATCTTGTAAAATTCATAACTGGCGCATTTGAACTCTAAAAATTGTCATTTCAATTCCAGAAAATTTGTAAAATTATTCTCTACATGTTCATGCAATAAAAACATTAGGTTTACTTTGGATTTTAAATGTTTATTTAAATAGGTATTCAAATGCCCTTAGGATTAAAATATAATTTCAAATATTTAAACTTCAGTAAAGTTTATATTTATTCCTTTCTGTTTATATACTAAAACCACTAAGTTTTCTCTGAACCATTCATTTTAAATTAATTAGAAAACTCAAAATGAGATTACTCACACTTAGAAACCTTTTATGAAAGACAATATTTCATTATAGTTCATTTTAAATTATTTATGAAATAAGTTTCAGAAACATAGCAACTTGCTTTCTTCAAACCAAATCAACCAAAACCTATAGACTTGTTGTGTGATTTTAGATTGTTTAAATTGAATGTTGTATTTATTTCATTTTATCTACATTGATATTGGAAAGACTACAACGCCGTCGAGGAGCCGGAATATTTCCCGGAAGTCCCTCCCTCGCCTTTCGCTGAACAAGGCAAGTCACCAAACCAATCTTTTGAGCATATTGAACCCATGTTTTATTAATCTATCGCTAAAACACATAGGTTATACATGCATTAGTCAAATGAACCCTTACAATATATTTATTTAGGATCCCCCGACCTTGATGTGCAACCCAAGCCATGCTATCTCGCCTAACCTCGTTGTCACCACATGGTTAATGTTATTAGTTAGTGTCCAATGTATTGACACGATCGCTATAGGATAAAGATGAGTCGTAGCACATGGTTCTACTATATGATCCCCATTGTTTCTTATCTATGGAATTCTGTCGGTGATGAGTTGTGGTTGTGAGTGTATGCATGGTGGGTTCCGGGTGCAAGCTAGGGCATTGGTCGGTAGCACTCGGGGCACTATAAGGACCGGTCTGAGGGATCCGTTGCAATACACTTCCGTACTAACCACAAGTCTAATGGGTAAGTCCTAACTAAGGTATGTAGTGTTCCAAACCGAGGCCACCATTTGGAGATGGGTCAAGCAGCACCTGCGGGTGGCTTGTACCAATGTGGCGCAAAAGGGGGTGCGACGTTAGCCGGGATGCGGCCCGGCGCGCCGGCGAAACCTAGAGCGGGTGGTTATCGCTTGGAGCATTTCATGCTGAGGTTTTGGCATGAGTTCCCGTGGTATGGGTCATCTCGTTTGGGATGAGTGCGTGCCTTGTGGGTACAGTAGTACATCTCTGATCAGAGTCTTAAATCTTTTCGAAAAGTCGAGCCCACGGTCAAGGGCGGGTTGCGTGACATCTCACAGTTAGTTTACTTTGAATATGTATGGGCATGATGGTTTGACAAGTAAGGATTGTTGTGCGAGGAGGTAAAACATACTCCTCGAGTTAGATGATGTTGTTGATGTTCATGTTTATATTACCGCATGATAAAATTTGATTACACTAAATGCAATGACTGAAAATGTACTTTTCCGCACTTTGAGCCATGATCCTTCCCTTGTTATTACCTCGCATTATTACTTGCATCTGCGGTGGCTTGTTGAGTACTTTTCGTACTCATACCCGTTGGACCCCACAGAGGATGCCTACTACGAAGACGGTCTGGAGTAGCGACCCAGTCAAGAAGAAAGATCCTGAAGAAGGCGTTCGTCATGCTTTTTAATTATTTTTATCGTTTTTATTAAACTCTGATGTAATAATTATGGTCTGCGCACCATGAATACTGTCGTATGTACGATTGTCGCATGATGAACCTCTTGTATTATTGTTTTTCTTTGGAAATTCAATAATGTCTCGATTTTCGATAAATCGGGGCGCCCACAAGATGGTATCAGAGCCGACTTGACTGTAGGAAGCCAAACAGACCCGCCTAGCTATTAGCTGCAGAAAATTATTTCTCGAAAACCTACTTTATAAACTTTGTTCCTCCCCTCACTTTTTCTTCAACTTGCTGTTTTGTAGATGCCTGTCTACCAAGTCCACAACTACTGTCGCCACTTCGAGGGCTTCGTCAGGGAGCTCCGCATGATGCTCACATTCCTCGGGTTCCTCTTTGAGCCCGAATTTCAAGGAGTGTACTTGGAGGAGTTTGCCGGACCCTGCGACGTCTCCCTCACAGTCCACGGCTCCGGAGAACATCTGCCATCCTACACCACCGCACTTGGAGGCCCGACGTTCGACGTCGCGTGCCACCGAGTCACCCTGCAGGCCCTTATGGAACTGAGGATGATCTACGACGATCGTCTTCAGAACTCGTCCTTCCGGCTTGTGCCGAAGCGCACTCCCGGCGCCTACCGTAGTATTGCCTCGGAGTTCACTCCGTGCGCGATCCGGTCATGGCCCGGCAGTCGCGTCTTCTTCAGGCTATGGATGACCTCCATACTGAGGCGGTGCTCGACGCCGACGAGCACCATGAGGCGGTCGAGTTTCTTCGTGAGGAGATGAAGAACTTGATCCAGCAGAATGGCGAGCTGCAGTGGAAGATTATGCAGTTGCAAAAGGACATCGCCGTGATGGTTCCTCTCCTTCCTAGGAAGAGGAAGCCCATCCGCGAGCCCGTCCCTCGCCCCAAGCGGATCCCGCCACACCCCTCCACCGCCGGACTGTCCATTGCCAGCGCCCCTGCACCACGCCCCGGCCTCGTCTCCGACCCCATTATCGAGAATTTTCTCGAGCCCACCATCCCTCAGGAGCCGCGTACTCATGGTTCCGAGAGCACGGAGACCGCCTCCGGTGGCGAGTAGGCGCTAGATGTCGCTATTTTAATAAAATAATTCTTGTATGTGGTGCTATCTACAACGGGTGTGTTGTGGATGGAATAAAAGCTTGATTGTAACGAACAATTTTTACCACTTTATACATATGTCTGAGCCTTATGAGGTATTTTTGATTGTATTATTGTTACATCGTCTTTTTGCCTTATAATGTCGTATATTCAGAAAATGGCCGACCACCAGAACATCGGCTCCAACAACGGAGAAGGAGGAAGCAGCGACACACGCGAGGGTGTTGTACCCAACTGGGGTGCAACAGGCCCACGTCAGTCTGGGTCGCCATCCGCCGCCCACCCTACTATTGCGGAGATGATGGCAAATCAGAACCAGCTGATCACCGCCCTCCTCACCCAGATGCAGCACCAACAGACTCAGTTGGACCATCTGCAGAATGGGGAAGTCGCCCCTCGTGCGCCAGCACCCGCACCCGCTCCCCAACTCTCGGAGTTTCTGCGCGTGCGCCCCGCCCATCTTCTAAAGCACCACCAACCCGATGAAGGCCAGAGATTGGCTTCGCACCATCGGAAAGAAGCTTGACCTCCTCCCCTGCACCGACCGGGAGCGAGTGGCCTTCGCCACTCATCAGCTCCAGGGTCCCGCCGCTGAGTGGTGGACAACTACCGTGAGTCCCAGCCGGAGGACCACGGAGTGACCTGGGCGGAGTTCACCATCGCCTTCCGTGCCGCCCACGTCCCCGCCGGTGTCATCGCGGTAAAGCAGCAGGAGTTCCGCGACCTGCAGCAGGGCAGTTGGACCGTCATGAAGTACCTCCATGAGTTCAACCGCCTCACCCGCTACGCACCGGAAGAGGTGCGGACTGACGCCCTCCGCCAGGCCAAGTTCCTCCAGGGATTTAAGGATGAGCTGTCCATCCAGCTCGTCGCCACTGACTACGCCGACTTCCAACGGCTAGTCAACAAGGTGCTCATCCAAGATCCTGAGCAGAACAGGTTGAACCTCAAGAAGAGAAAAATGATCGCCTTCAAGCATCAACAGGCGAATTCTCAGAGGCCCAGCTTCGTTCCTCCGCCACCAGCGCTCGCCTCCATCCTCGGCCCGCCTTCAGGCCACCTCACACCGCCGGTGGATCCAACGTCGGGCATCCTCGCCCCGCTCCACTAGCTCCAGCCGCTCAGCCGACGCCAGCCACCAAGGCCCCGATCTTGAAGGATCGCCAAGGGAGGCCGGTCGTCTGCTTCAACTGCCGCAAGGAAGGGCAGTACTCGCACCAGTGTCCTCACCCCAAGCAGCCACAAGGTGCGACACCCAACCAGGCGGTACGTGCCCGCGTCAACCACATCAACGCAGAGGAAGCTCAGGAGGCTCCCGAAGTCGTGCTCGGTACGTTCACTGTAAATTCAGTACCAGCCGTAATATTATTTGACTCTGGAGCAACACACTCCTTCGTCTCGGAAGATTTTGTGAGAATCAACGAATTGGACGTGCTCCCTCTATCCGTCCCCATGGTGATTGCCACTCCCGGCAATAGGACCTTAGCCCGCTTATACAGCCCTAAGGTTCAGATTGAGATCCAAGGAGTATTATTTCGGGCCGAGCCAGTCCTCATAAAATGCACCGGACTCGACCTCATCCTAGGAATGGATTGGTTGATGAAGCACAACGGAGTGATTGACTGTGCCAACAAGTCCGTCACAGTGATTGACTGTGCAACCGTCACCTTTCGGAAGACTAGTCGCAAACCACTCGAAGCATCCCTCCACTCGCTAGCTCTTGAAGAAGTACCCATAGTCAAGGAGTTTATGGACGTCTTCCCTGAAGACCTACCAGGAATGCCTCCCAAGCGGGACATCGAATTCAGAATCGAACTTGTCCCCGGCACCACTCCAATCTCCAAGCGCCCATACCGGATGGCCGCTAATGAACTAGCTGAAGTCAAGAGCAACATCGAAGACCTAGAGCAGAAAGGGTACATTCGACCGAGTACCTCACTCTGGGGTGCACCGGTTATCTTTGCCATGAAGAAGGACAAGACCAAGAGGATGTGCGTGGACTATAGAGCCTTGAACGACGTAACCATCAAGAACAAGTACCCATTGCCTCGGATCGACGGCCTGTTCGATCAACTAAAGGGATCCTCGGTGTTTTCCAAGATTGACCTCAGGTCAGGTTATCACCAATTGAGGATTAGAGAAGAGGACATACCCAAGACTTGCCTTCACCTCCCGCTATGGACTCTACGAGTACACAGTGATGTCGTTCGGACTCACGAATGCCCCGGCCTTTTTCATGAACATGATGAACAATGTATTCATGGAGTTCTTGGATAAGTTCATCGTGGTATTCATCGACGATATCCTCGTTTACTCCAAGACCAAGGAAGAACACGAGACTCACCTCCGTCTGACCCTCAGAAAGCTAAGGGAGTAGCAACTGTACGCCAAATACAGCAAATGCGAATATTGGTCATCTGAGGTGAAGTTCCTCGGCCATGTCATATCTGCTGGAGGAATAGCAGTGGATCCAACCACCGTTGAAGCAGTGACCAACTGGCTGTAGCCCACGACCGTGACCGAGATCCGGAGCTCTCTCGGATTGGCCGGATACTACCGCCGGTTCATCGATAATTTTTCAAAGATCGCCAAGCCTATGACCAGACTGTTGCAGAAGGAAATAAAGTTTGAGTGGACCCCCGACTGCGAAGAAAGCTTCCAAAATCTCAAGAAGAAGCTCGTGTTAGCTCCTATTCTGACTCTGCCAGACCGAAAAGACTTCCACGTCTACTGTGATGCCTCTCATCAAGGATTGGGATGCGTCTTAATGCAAGAAGGGAAGGTGATCTCCTACGCCTCCCGACAACTGAGACCGCATGAGCTGAATTACCCGACCCACGACCTAGAATTAGCAGCCGTGGTTCATGCCCTGAAGATATGGAGACATTACCTTGTGGGGAATCGGTGTGAGGTCTTCACCAACCACAAAAGCCGCAAGTACATATTCACCCAACCAGATCTAAACCTTAGGCAAAGGAGATGGTTGGAACTGATCAAGGATTACGACTTGGGCATCCATTATCATCCAGGCAAGGCCAATGTGGTGGCAGACGCCCTTAGTCAAAAAGGGTACTGCAACGCCATCATGATTCAGGACCAAGCTCCTTTACTTTACAAGGAGATGGAAAGGCTAAACCTAGGGATCACCACCCGATCGTACCTCGCTGCCTTGGAGTCTCGGCCTGTCTTGATAGACCAGATCCGAGAAAAGCAGAAGGAAGACCCGGACATCTTGGTGATCCAACAGAACATGCGGAAGGGTAAAGCCCCCGGATTCTCCGAGGACGAGCATGGTACCGTCTGGTTCGGAAACCGGATATGTGTACCCGACCAACCTAAGTTGAAGACCCTCATCCTCCAAGAAGCCCACGATACTCTATACTCCATTCATCCCGGGAGTACCAAGATGTATCAAGACCTGAAGGAAAAATATTGGTGGGTCAGCATGAAGAGAGAAATAGCTGAGTATGTGGCCAAGTGTGACACATGCCGGCGAGTCAAGGCAGAGCATCAGAGACCTGCCGGACTTCTTCAACCCCTCAAAGTCCCTAAATGGAAGTGGGAAGAGATAGGAATGGACTTCATCACGGGAATGCCCAGGACCCAAACTGGTCACGATTCTATCTGGGTGATCGCCGACCTACTCACCAAGGTAGCCCACTTCATCCCGGTCAAGACGACGTACACTGTCGCCAAGTTGGCTGAGCTGTATATGACCCGGATCGTGTGCCTTCACGGAGTTCCCCAGAAGATTGTATCTGACCGCGGGAGTCATTTTACCTCCAAGTTTTGGAAGAACCTTCAAGAGGAACTCGACACCCGGCTGAACTTTAGCACCGCCTATCATCCACAGACCGACGGTCAAACCGAAAGGGTCAACCAAATATTGGAGGATATGCTTAGGGCTTGCGCTCTAGACTTTGGTGGAATGTGGGACAAGAACTTGCCCTATGCAGAGTTCTCCTACAACAACAGCTATCAAGCCAGCCTGCAAATGTCCCCGTTCGAAGCACTCTACGGATGTAAGTGCAGAACACCATTGCTCTGCGATCAAACCGGAGAATCGCAACTGTTTGGGACATATATATTAAGAGAAGCCGAAGAGAAGGTCAAGATCATAAGGGACCGATTAAAGATAGCCCAATCCCGACAGAAGAGCTACGCCGATAACCGTCGAAGAGACCTAACCTTTGAGGACGGTGACTATGTCTATCTCCGAGTCACTCCCCTCCGAGGCACTCAAAGGTTCAACATGAAAGGCAAGCTAGCACCCCGCTACGTCGGACCTTTTCAGATCCTCCGACAGCAAGGAGAAGTGGCATATCAACTTGAACTGCCTCCATCATTGGCAGGAGTTCACGATATGTTCCATGTCTCTCAGCTGAAGAAGTGCCTTCGTGTACCCACCGAGCAAGCCGACCTTCAGCAGCTCAACGTCCAAGAAGACTTGACCTACATCGAGAAACCCATCAAGATCTTGGAAACCAAGGAAAGGGTAACCAGGAGTCGTGTAGTTCGCTTCTGCAAGGTTCAGTGGGACAACCACCCCGCCGAAGAAGCTACATGGGAAAAAGAAGACGAACTAAAAGCCCAATACCCCGAGTTATTCGAGTAACGTTCCAATCTCGAGGACGATATTCTTTGTAAGGGGGATAGGATTGTAACACCCCAAATTTTCAAAGGAATAAAAATATTAATTAATTCAATTTCCTGAATTTTATTATTTGAAAATACTTTTAATACCCTTCTATACCATTTTGAACTACAACATATAGTTAATGACCAAACCAGGGGCTGAAAATTTTTGTATACACTCCCAAGGCCAAAATATATTTTTGAGAATTTTTATAAATTTTTACCAAGCTTGGAAGTAGCCCTAAGATTTTAATCTATTCCCTGGAATTATTTTTATTCTGAAATGATTTAAAACAGTATTGGGCCTCCCTCCTCCCTTCTCTCTCTCCCGGCCGGCCCAGCCCATCACCCACGCCCGCGTCTGGCTGACAACCCGACCCCACCTGTCGGCGCCGATCGCCTCCCCTCACGCGCACGCCCGACACCACGGCCCCACCCATCAGCCCTCTCCCTCTCGCACTCGCGCCCGCTGGCCAGTGGCCCCCGCCTGTCAGTTTCGTCATCAACCTCGCGCCAGCCCCCCCTAATTCCGCCGGCCGAGAACCTCGCCTCGGATTTATTCGCTGGCTCCCCCTCCCGTTAAACCGACCCCGCCATTAAATTCCCCGAGGCCCGCCGGTCATTTAAGCGCGTTAAGGCACACGTTTAAACCTCCGGATCGCATTCACGCGCATGGCCGAGCCCTCGCCGGCGAGTAAACCTCTCCTCGGCTTTCCTTGCATGCGACGCCCGTGTGACCTCGCCGGCATGCCTATTTAAGCCCCTTGGCCACCCTCACTTGATCCCCCACGCCCACTCGCCACTAGAACGAACAGAGCACCCGCGATTCGCCTTTTGCGCACTCCCACTGTATCGCCTCCGGCCACCACTCGCCGTCACCTCGGACCACCATCGTCCACGCCCTTGCCACCATCGTGACCGCAAGAACGACCCCTACCTCGGCCACCCCTCCGCCGACGTCGAACCCCGCCAGAACACCGTCGCCGACGAGGAGCCCGAACCGCTCCGTCATCTACCCTCGCCACCTACCGCGCTCCGTCGACCCCACGCCTCGCTTAACGTACCTTCATGACCGCCTTCGCGTCCTCTGTCCATTTCTAGGCTTAGCTAGGGCCGCCGTCGCTCGCCGTGGCCCCTAGCCCGCTCGCCGTCGTCGGAGAAGATGACCGGCACGGGTCGAGTACCCGTGTCGTGTCGGATTCAATCCTGACCGCACGATCGCGATCGAGCGGCGCTAGTAGCTCCACGTGCGCGATCTAATCCGCACCGTCGGATCTAGTCAAAGCGGTATGTTTTAATCTCGCGCGTTCATTTCCATTTAAAACCCGCGTTCGATCCCGTGCGTCCACGTGGTACCCTTTTGCGCGTTTTAATCCTGGTCGTCCGTTATCACTTAAGCGCCCCGCCTCGCCATCGCGCGTTGTATCTGGATCCAACGGTCCAGATTGGGCCGGACCACGCGCACAGTGCGCGGGTTCACCGTGGGCCTAGCTCACCGTGGACCCGAGGGGATTTAAATTTAGAAATAAATTCCAGAAACTGTTTAAATCTTGTAAAATTCATATCTGGCGCATTTGAACTCTAAAAATTGTCATTTCAATTCCAGAAAATTTGTAAAATTATTCTCTACATGTTCATGCAATAAAAACATTAGGTTTACTTTGGATTTTCCATGTTTATTTAAATAGGTATTCAAATGCCCTTAGGATTAAAATATAATTTCAAATATTTAAACTTCAGTAAAGTTTATATTTATTCCTTTCTGTTTATATACTAAAACTGCTAAGTTTTCTCTGAACCATTCATTTTAAATTAATTAGAAAACTCAAAATGAGATTACTCACACTTAGAACCCTTTTATGAAAGACAATATTTCATTATAGTTCATTTTAAATTATTTATGAAATAAGTTTCATAAACATAGCAACTTGCTTTCTTCAAACCAAATCAACCAAAACCTATAGACTTGTTGTGTGATTTTAGATTGTTTAAATTGAATGTTGTATTTATTTCATTTTATCTACATTGATATTGGAAAGACTACGACATCGTCGAGGAGCCGGAATATTTCCCGGAAGTCCCTCTCTCGCCTTTCACTGAACAAGGCAAGTCACCAAACCAATCTTTTGAGCATATTGAACCCATGTTTTATTAATCTATCGCTAAAACACATAGGTTATACATGCATTAGTCAAATGAACCCTTACAATATATTTATTTAGGATCCCCCGACCTTGATGTGCAACCCAAGCCATGCTATCTCGCCTAACCTCCTTGTCACCACATGGTTAATGTTATTAGCTAGTGTCCAATGTATCGACACGATCGCTATAGGATAAAGATGAGTTGTAGCACATGGTTCTACTATATGATCCCCATTGTTTCTTATCTATGGAATTCTGTCGGTGATGAGTTGTGGTTGTGAGTGTATGCATGGTGGGTTCCGGGTGCAAGCTAGGGCATTGGTCGGTAGCACCCGGGGAACTATAAGGACCGATCTGAGGGATCCGTTGCAATACACTTCCGTAGTAACCACAAGCTGAGGTTTTGGCACGAGTTCCCGTGGTATGGGTCATCTCGTTTGGGATGAGTGCGTGCCTTGTGGGTATAGTAGTACATCTCTGATCAGAGTCTTAAATCTTTTCGAAAAGCCGAGCCCACGGTCAAGGGCGGGTTGCGTGACATCCCACAGTTAGTTTACTTTGAATATGTATGTGCATGATGGTTTGACATGTAAGGACTGTTGTGCGAGGAGGTAAAACGTACTCCTCGAGTTATATGATGTTGTTGATGTTCATGTTTATATTTCCGCATGATAAAATTTGATTACACTAAATGCAATGACTGAAAATGTACTTTTCCGCACTTTGAGCCATGATCCTTCCCTTATTATTACCTCGCATTATTACTTGCATCTGTGGTGGCTTGTTGAGTACTTTTCGTACTCATACCCGTTGGATGCCATAGAGGATGCCTACTACGAAGACGGTCTAGAGTAGCGACCCAGTCAAGAAGAAATATCCTGAAGAAGGCGTTCGTCATGCTTTTTAATTATTTTTATCGTTTTTATTAAACTCTGATGTAATAATTATGGTCTGCGCATCATGAATACTGTCGTATGTACGATTGTCGCATGATGAACCTCTTGTATTGTTGTTTTTCTTTGGAAATTCAGTAATGTCTCGATTCGATAAATCGGGGCGCCCACAGTTGTCCCTTATTTTTTAGCCCCACACCATTTGCTACTTGGTGCCGAAGAGCAGCCAACTCATCTTCTTTTTGTTGCAATGATGTTGTGAGCTGAGCTAGTTGTTCTTCTACCGATAGGGTCTCATTCGTTGCTAGAACTTGCTCAACACGCGGTTGTTGAGGTCTAAGAGAATTTGGCTCGATAGATGCTATAGCATCCGGCGCATTATTTTCAGGATAAGTTGCATCATCATACGAGGGATTATGATACTCCAAATAACTTGAGTCGTGAGAATTTGTAAGACTCCGTGTTACAGGACGATGACATATTACACCATTTTTTCTAGCTTTCTTTCTTTTTAAATGCACCGAGGTAGAGGATGCTTCACTTGTGCTATCCCCTGTTTCTCTGACCTCAACCGGCATTGATGAAAACACCTCAACTGATTTATTAAAAGCCTCTTTTCTAGTTGGTCATGGAGATAATGTTGTTGTTGTCTTCTTGGATGTGCTTGGCACCCTATTCTTTATTGTCACCCTCTGGTCATGACTAGGCAGTAGAGAAGCTGGTACCTAAATTGCACTACATGCTGATTTTGTTCGCATGGACAATTCTCTTTGCTTGTAATCTGCTCGCTTCGCACGAACATTTGCAGCTTGCTTGATGTAGACTTGCCGCCAATGGTCTTGCTCTACGAATTCTTGGTATTTTGGCTAGGTGGCCAATGCCTTAGCTCGTCTCATGATGGCGCCACCCACACTATTTTCAGATGTGGAAGCACCTGGTAGCAATTCTCTCATCATTTGGTAGATACTTCTTTCTAGAAATGTATTGGAAGCATCAATCCTTCCTCCTTGAATCCTTGGGCGATTCCCCCTTGTTCTATTGTAGATGGTATGTCCCACCTTCTTGCGCTGGTGAGTTGTCTCCCTGGTTTCAATCATCATAGGGAAATTAATCCAAGCTTGGCGAGTGTTGCACCGTCGTCGATGGTGTCGATACGGTGAGAATGACCCTTCAAAGAAAGGACATTGTATTGGTGATAGTGATGACTCTGGATCAGAAGGCACCGCCGTTGGATCTATATAGCCCAATTTAACCTCCTCGGGCGTGAGATAAACCCCTTGCCATTGGAGTGTGCGCTTCTTTTTTGACTTGCATCGTGCCCTGCTAGATTTATTGACCAGCGTGGGGATGAACTCCAACGCATCAGCTCGAAGTTGGCTTGTTGTCTTGTATGTTATGTCATGAGATGGTGAAGCTTCTTGCACCATCGTGTTGCTCTTGACTTTGTTCAAGGGTTGTTGGTGGTGAGTTTCATCCACCATCACAATCTTGCCTTTATCAAGTGGCTGCGAATGCTGAGTTTGATTCAACATAACCTTTGTAGATGAAGATGTTGCCACTGTGGGCTTCGATGGTGCAACCACCGTTGGAGCTTCATTATGCTTTGTCATTACAACCTCTTTTCCAACTACATGAACCAATGGAGAACTTGCCATTGGGTTAGTTGGCTTCGCCTTTGACGAACATGTCTTCTTTTTATGAATAGGCCACTCGCCAAGTGTTGTGTAATGAAACCTTGGTGAGGGCTTGTGGATCCCCGCCTTGCCACGTGTTCTCCTAGTAAACCTAGGAGGTAGCACGTCTAAGGAAGGTGCTTCATGAACAGTAATGATCAACTCCTGTGAGGAGGCCTCACGTGCCTTCGCAACTGTCCTTTGCCTTCTCTTAGCAGACTTGGACATGACAGGGACAAACTCATCATGTTGCTTGGAGTCCACTTCTAGGTCCCATCCTGCTGGGGTTGGTGACACAGCAGTTGTCTCGAGTGAACTACTGCTATTGGCCGCTTGGAAGGGACCCATAGGGAGGTCCACCCAAAGCGAACCAAAGCACAGCGTGATAAAAGGTTGAACTCGCCCCACCATCCTTATCATAAAGAAAACTATATGTCAGTTTTCTTATGCACATATTATATTTGGCTATGCAGATGTAGCATGAAATATTTAGCATGATTGAACACACATTTTTATGTTGCACCATGATCAACGTAAAATAGCAAAAAAATTATTTCGCTTGTTTATATCATTGTAATTCATGTCGGAACTACAAGATGAGGGGAGAAGTATGTCCCACTGGGCACGCCAGAATCTAACGATGGAAAATGGGAACCCTTTAAAAATAAATATGCGGAAAAGGCCTTATCCACAAATCGTTATATACAAGTTATTTTGATTTAAATGCCAAAAATGAAATATCAGACATTGTGAATCCATTACTTCCAGAATTAATACGCTTACATAATAATTCTGTTAATTACATCTCCGTAGAGAAAACCCCTGATTAAGAGTTCCGACTAAAACAAAATTACAATGCATGTTGATATGAAGCTAAAAAAATAAAAATAATATTCTATCCTAGCTCCAGCGTCGTTGAAGAGGTGTCTTGATTTTTCTCCACATTGTTTTTTGTTCAGCATGTATAGAACATAAATGCTTCGTTATCTTTGTTAGCATGAATATCATTATCACGCAATATATGCGCACATGCCATGATTTATCTTCTTTAGTATGGTGCCATTAGGCCATTTGCTTATTTTGATATCCCAAATATAACTTAGCTCAACTACGTATTTTTTATTTTGATCATGCCTTGAATATTGAGGCTTAATTATTTATGATATTGTCGCATGAGTTACTTATGCATACGTATGCAATTCGCACTATTTATATATGTATGTGAGAAATGCAAGTATTTATCATAACGTGCTTATGAGTCATTTGTAGGTATTTTTGACCTTATATTTATACCATAGAGCCTATATGAAAATTTTAGTTGGCCCTTATACATTTGACATATGTTGAGAAAATATTCTTAGACTTGTAATAGAAAATAGAGCCTAAAAATTATGATATGCATTCCTAGGCTTGTAACAAAAGGCCAAGCCTAGGACTATGATATGAATATGCATATTAAACTTGTACCAAAAGGCCGAGTTTAAGATTATGATTTATATTCTGCATTCCTAAACTTTGTACCAAAAGATCGAGTTTAGGATTATGATGTGCATTCCTATACTTGTACCAAAAGGCCGAGCCTAGGACTATGATATGTATATGCATTCCTAAACTTTTACCAAAAGACCGAGTTTAGGATTATGATGTGCATTCCCAGGCTTGTACCAAAAGGCCGAACCTAGGACTATGATATGAATATGTATTCCCAAACTTTTATCAAAAGGTCGAGTTTAGGATTATGATGTGCATTCCTAGGCTTGTACTAAAAAGCCGAGCCTAGGAGTATGATATGTATGTGCATTCCTAAACTTGTACCAAAAGGCCGAGTTTAGGATTATGATGTGCATTCCTAGACTTGTACCAAAAGGCTAAGCCTAGGAGTATGATATGTATGTGCATTCCTAAACTTGTACCAAAAGGCTAAGTTTAGGATTATGATGTGCATTCGTAGGCTTGTACCAAAAGGCCGAGCCTAGGACTATGACATGTATATGTATTCCTAAACTTGTACCAAAAGATCGAGTTTAGGACTATGATTTGCGATATGCATTTTTAGGCTTGTACCAAAAGACCGAGCCTAGAACTATATATGATATGTATATGAATTCCTAAACTTGTACCAAAAGGCCGAGTTTAGGATTATGATGTGCATTCCTACGCTTGTACCAAAAGGCTGAGCATAGGACTATGATATGTATATGTATTCCTAAACTTGTATCAAAAGGCCGAGTTTAGGCGTATGATATGTATGTGCATTCCTAAACATTTACCAAAAGGCCGAGTTTAGGATTATGATGTGTATTCTTAGGCTTGTACCAAAAGGCTTAGACTAGGAGTATGATATGTATATGCATTCCTAAACTTGTATCAAAAGACCGAGTTTAGGATTATGATGTGCATTCTTAGGCTTGTACCAAAAGGCCGAGCATAGGACTATGATATGTATATGTATTCCTAAACTTGTACCAAAAGACCAAGTTTAGGATTATGATGTGCATTCCTAGGCTTGTACCAAAAGGCCGAGCCTAAGACTATGATATATATATATATATATGTATTCCTAAACTTGTACCAAAAAGCCGAGTTTAGAATTATAAAATGATGCAGTTCTAGACTTGTACTAAAAGGCCGAGACTAGAACTATAATATGATGCATTTAAGTGAGTAGAAAAGAAGATGTTTACGAAAAAGAGCCTGATTTCTTTATACCTTAGTACTTCCCCTTTTCTAGTCACTTAATTTGGATTGGAGGATGTGCGCGTGTTGCTCTCTCTGGCAGAAAGATCCACAGCAGCGTGTGCTTTTCCTAGTCAGCAAAAGCTCTCCCAAAGAAACTAGCAGTGCGTATGTGGTGCTCTCCCCCCCCAAAAATCCTCCTCGCGGACCGCAGCAGCATGTGCGCAGCAGTCTCTGTCCTCTCTTCATCATAGTACGCAGTATTTATAGAGGAGGTAGGGGATTACGTGTGCAGCATCGTGGAAGGACGTGCGACGGGACGTGGGCTGGACGTGAGGATTGTTGACTGCATGCAGCTTCCTGCCCACCCGGCGCCCGCGCATTGCTTCTTTTTTTTGCAGTAAAAATCTGCATGCAAACCGGGTGGTTTCTGGCTCCCTGCGCGCGTGGGAGAATGGGTTGCATGCGTCGGAATGGATGTGTGGGCAGGAGCAAGAGCTGAAGGGCCCGGTCTGCTTTGCTGGATTTCCTGTGCGTGCATAAAAAAAGATGCGTGTGTACGCAGGACCCTACATGGGCATGCCTCCATTTAATTTTTCCTTCTTTTTTATAGAAAAAATTGCATGCAATCCCCCACATTGCATGCAATCCCCCACATTGCATGCAATCGTTGCTCTCTTTTTTTTGTGCAAACTCTGCACTGCACATCCTGTCGAGGGCAAAGGCTGCCACACCTCTCCCTTTTTTTGTAACTCGCGTAGGTTGTCTTCAATCCTTTTGCATGCAAAATATGTAAAAATATATTTTTAATATTTTGATCCGTATTTAAAATATGTGATCAATTTTATTTTTAAGTTGTATAAATTATTCATTGTTATATATATATATATATTTCTCTTCTTCATATTTTAAAGACACATGTTGCAACTGACTTTTTTATTTTAAAGACGCATGTTGCAACTGACTGTATAATTTTCAGTATATTTTCTTTAAAATATTATATCGGTCCATCTATTGATGCATATTTGGGATGCAATATTTACGTCGATTACTGAATATTCCATTTCATTATCATTGCACATATACCTATTATATATTTTTAGTGACACACATGTAGTGATATACAGATGAATATCATATTTAGAGAGACATTATTATTATGTACATATGCTATTTATTTCATATATATGTGTCTGCATTTATATCACACGCGCGTGTAGTCATGGTGATAAACATGACACCTCACGCTATGCGACATATATTATGTTTTTTTATTATATATTGATATTGCTCAATATCACACCAATATAATACTTCTCAATGTAGGTTTTATGATTATTTTACGCCACTTGACGTATATCTATATTTTTTTGTTGCACATGTGCACTTTTTTTACATGTGTATATGGTGTCGTATCGATAAATATTATATTTTTTATTGTTTCATATTTTTAATGACACATGTGCAGTGCCATATAAATATCACACTTCTCATTGCTAGAGAGACATTATCAGTAGATATATTATTTATTTCATATATGCGTGTATCTATATAATTATTTATATCACACACGCATGCAGTCGTGATAATAAACGTAATATCTCACATCATGGGACATTTATTATATGTTTTTATGTATATATGTATTTCGATATCACACCAATATAATATTTTTAATGTAGGTGTTGTGGTCAAATTTTTTATTTATATTTCATACCATTAGGGAGAGAGGTTGTCATATATATATAATGTTTCTTGCATGTAGATGGTGTTATTCTTGGCCGTATTTTTTTTGTGATACGCGTTGGATGCCGGATAATATTTCATACCAGTAAACAGTTGCACACACTTGATATATATTTACTATGAGATTTTTTCTCCACTATATAAATATATAAAGAGCCAAAATTAGTGTCAACAATATCAAAACTTTCGATAGCAAAATTACTCTTTGTATTGAATCTTATTCAATATCGGAACATGTGATCAAGTATCGAAACTTCCGATCCATCAAGCGTCGGAACTTCTGATCTGGCATCAGAACTTCCGATCTTCTACGGATAGAAAACAAATCTAATTTGTTTTCCACCATGTATCTCCATACACGAGGGATCCAGATCGAACACTATGCACATAGGCTTTGATACCACTATTGGGGAACAGAGAGGCTACACTAGCCAGCAATTTAAAAAATTTTGTCCCCAAACCCTGGAACCATGTACGTGAGGGGTCATGAATCGTTTACTTATAACGCGAGACACGCTAGGTGCAGCGGAAGAAGATGTTGGGGAAGCGCATCCTCCCTTGTCCTCGTCTCGCTCCGCCCATTACCCGGTGATCCAATCGACGAAGATAGCGGTGTCCACATAAAGAAGCCCACAAGCACCTCTATTCGATCAGCACCTCTATAGATTTCACACATATAGGGATGAGATTGATCTCATGCCGGCGTGCTAGCACCGCTCGTGAGAATCGGGGATAAATCCCAATCTCAACTCTTGAGATCAAGAAAGGGAGAGGTGAGGTTCTTCGTAGATAGGGTTTAGATCTAATCTAAACTACAATTAATCTGATGTCCAAGACCTCCTCCTCTCTTTATATAAATGTGAGAACCCTTGCCCCAATCCACATTGAAGCCCAACAGATCCAATCTATTCTGTCCACCTCAGAACTTCCGATCCTAGATCAGAACTTCCGATCTGGACTCTCGGTCTAGAATTCTAGAAATTATCGGAACTTCCAACACCCTTATCTGAAGTTCTAATTAGGCCAATTTTCCTTATCCACATCAGAACTTCCAGTTTGAACTCTTTGTGTCTAAATTAGAAATTATTAGAACTTCCTATTTGAGTTGAGCTCCTTGTTTCGCAAACAATAAATTATTGGAACTTCCAATACCATATCAGAACTTCCGATTTGAGCTCTCTATTTCCAATTCAGGAAACAATCAGAACTTTCGATTTCAAATCAGAACTTCCAATCCAACCAGGATTTTCTTGGGCACAATTCCTTCAGGCCTTTCGAACAGCTACTTGGTAGTAGAGATACGCCGCTACTGCAATGGGGACCTCACCACAGCTGCTGTAGAGGATCTTCTTTATTTAAGCGGAGCTTGTAGATGGTTCGTCAGTCCCTTAGATTTTCTTTGCTTCTAACAGCTTTTTTTTTTATCAAGCATTCACCTTGATTCATGGAGTTGCCATTGTCGTGGACCATGAAGGCCTCGTTGTGGAGGATATTAGAAATTTTCATCGACGAGCTTCGGAGGCTACCTAGTGTCAACAGCAGGCCGAGGCACGTGAGGCCACGGTGGTAGTGACTTTGGAGGCTAAGGACCTCCGATGAGCCCTTAAGGCTTCGGAGGATGAGGTCATGAAGTTGAGGGCGGAGAACACTAGGCTTCACACTACTAAACAAGCCTTGGAGGTCGAAAGGGTAGAAGTTATCCGGGGGTCAATGAAGCCACCTCTATGGTTACTAGTGTTTTGGGATGCTTAGGGACTAATTGCCAGACCCCAAATTTTGATGCCCAAGATCTGGTCGGGCGTCGTCTTGGATTTTTCACACTACCGCGCACATCACGATGGATACACTAGTGGGCTTCATGCAGACCATAGGAAAGGTGTCCAGCCAAGGATTACTTCAAATGCTACATGAGGCAGGGTGCCAGCACCTCGATGTGGTGACCTCCGTCAAGACGGTGATCTTCATCGGACCTCACCTTACTTCACCAACACTGGAATTCATCGAGGCATGGCGTCCGCTTCACAAGCCCTAGAAGGCCCAAGAGCGTGAATCGGCCTTCGAACTGTAGAAGGCGGTTGTGGTGCCCGATATACCGAAATCGGAACATTATTGAATTTCCATAGAAAAACAATAATACAAGAGGTTCATCATGCGACAATCATACATACGACAATATTCATGGTGCGCAGACCATATTTATTACATCAGAGTTGAAATAAAAATAGTAATAAAAAGTAAATAGCATGACGAACGCCTTCTTCAAGATCTTTGCTTGACTGGGTCACTACTCTAGACCGTCTACATAGTAGGCATCCTCTGTGGGGTCCAACGGGTATGAGTACAAAAAGTACTCAACAAGCCACCGCAAATGCAAATAATAATGAAGGATAATAAACAAGGAAGGGTAATGGCTAACAGTGTGGAAAAGTACATTTTCAGTTATTGCAATTAGTGTAGTCAAATTTAATCATGCGGAAAAGTAAACATGAGCATCAACAACGTCATCTAAATCGAGGAGTACATTTTACCTCCTCGCACAACAATCCTTACATGTCAAACCATCATGCACATACATATTCAAAGTAAACTAACTGTGGGATGTCACGCAACCCGCCCTTGACCGTGGGCTCGGCTTTTCGAAAAGATTAATGACTCTGATCAGAGATGTACTACTGTACCCACAAGGCACGCACTCATCCTAAACACCAAAGTGTAACGAGATGACCCATACCACGGGAACTCGTGCCAAAACCTCAACATGAAATGCTCCAAGCGATAACCACCCTACCCGCTCTAGGTTTCGCCGGTGCGCCGGGCCACATCCCGGCTAACGTCGTACCCCCTTTTGCGCCACACTGGTACAAGCCACCCGCAGGTGCTGCTTGACCCATCTCCAAATGGTGGCCTCGGTTTGGAACACTCCATACCTTAGTTAGGACTTACCCATTAGACTTGTGGTTAGTACGGAAGTGTATTGCAACGGATCCCTCAGACCGGTCCTTATAGTGCCCCGGGTGCTACCGACCAATGCCCTAGCTTGCACCCGGAACCCACCATGCATACACTCACAACCATAACTCATCACCGACAGAATTCCAAGGATAAGAAGTAACGAGGATCATATAGTAGAACCATTTTGCTACGACTCGTTTTTATCCTATAGCGATCGTGTCAATACATTGGACACTAGCTAATATCATTTATCATATGGTGACAAGGAGGTTAGGCGAGATAGCATGGCTTGGGTTGCACTTCAAGGTCGGGGGATCCTAAATAAATATATTGTAAGGGTTTCATTTGACTAATGCATGTATAACCTATGTGTTTTAGCGATAGTTTAATAAAACATGGGTCCAATATGCTCAAAAGATTTGTTTGGTGACTTGCCTTGTTCAGCTAAGGGTGAGGGAGGAACTTCCGGGAAATATTCCGGCTCCTCGACGGCGTCGTAGTCTTTCCAATATAAATAAAGGAAAAATAAAATGAATACAACATCCAATCTAAACAATATAAAATCACTCAACAAGCACATAGGTTTAATTTGGTTTAATCTAAAGAAAGATCAAGTTGTTAAGGTTCTGAAATTCATTTTATAAATAATTTTAAAAAGGAATTAAAATGAAAGGCTCATGGGCAATGTAGTGGTTTTCAGTATATGAACAGAAAGAAAATAAATATAAACTTTAATGAAATTTAAATGATTGAATTTATATTTTTACCCTAAGGGTATTTGAATACCTATTTAAATAATCATGAAAAAGTCTAAAGTAACATATTGTTTTTATTGAACTAACGTGTGGAGAATAAAATTATAAAATTTCTGGAATTGAAATGACAATTTTTAGAGTTCAAATGCGCCAGATATGAATTTTTGAAGTTTAAAAGCATTTCTGGAATTTAAATTAAACCAAAAACAGGCGTCGGTCCACGGTGAGCAGAGACCACCGTGCACATGCGCACTGTGCGCGTGCGCCGGATCAAGATCCACCGTTGGATCACGATCGGGCGGTCACGGGCGAGGCGGGGGAGTTAAAATGACGTGGACGGCTGAGATTAAAACGTTGAACGCGGGTTTTAAATATTAATGAATGCACGAGATCGCATTGTACCGCTTCACTAAGATCCGACGGCGTGGATTAAACCGCACAAGTGATTTAATCGCTAGCGTTGGATCTGAATCGGACGGCCAGGATTAAATTCGACACGGCACGGGTACTCGTCCCGTGCCGGTCATCTTCTCCGGCGACAGTGAGCGGGCCAGAGGGGGGGGGTGAATGGGCACCTAAAAAATTCTTGCGAATAATGGCCTGCTCCTAGTACCCAACGCACCTCTACAGACTTAGCAGGGAAAAGTAACCAGATCAACAAGACCTAAAAAAATATCTAGCCTAAAAAACAACTGGTGTCCTAAACGAAAAGACACCAACACAGTGCTAACAGGTAGATTAATTAAAGCATTTAAATCATGGCAGATCAAACTTCACAAAAATAGATCATCACAGCAATTGATCTGAGTTGAGAGGTTACTGTTCAAAGTTGTCTCCTGTTAGGTACTTGATGAAGCATGTGCAGTGCGAAGCCTGAAATAGTAGCTGCCGAAGGCAAGAAAGTCGGAGCCTGTTCGAAGTGTATGTGCTGTTCGAAGTGTATGTGCGAGGCTTGAAAATTTCGAAGCCTGTTCGAAGTCCTTGTGCAAAGCGTGTGGATGTCGAAGTCTGTCAGAGACTTGTTCAAAGTCTGTCCGAAGACTTGTTCGAAGTCTGTCCGAAGACTTGTCCGAAGTCTGACCGAAGTCAGCTTTCGGCTTCGATGAAGCTTCGAAGTCCACAAAGATAGCTTCGATGTTGAATCTCCGGTGTGAAGCCCTTTCGAAATACTTGAAACAAATCTAAACTACGACTTCGAGGTATGCTTCGATAAAAAATGATTTGCTGCAACTCTTCGCAGCTGTCTATCTCCGGACACAGCAGCAACCAAAACAACAAGTGGGACCCATGCCAGAAACACTTGAGTGCAAAGGTACAGCAGGAAAACAGAAGATAGCTGTAGACAGGAAACACAAAAGTCGCTGGCGGCGGCGGAAGAATGAACAGGAGAATTAAAGACGTGGGAAGGTGAACTCAGGTTTTTTTTTGATTAAAGTGAGTTAACCCTAACCCTAGGGATTGGGGCCTATTTATAGGCAGCCCAATAAATGGGTAAAATGCAGAAATACCCCTGGGGTTTTTTACAGACGCTAAATAAAAATAGAAAAGACCAAAATGCCCTTAGGATTTTTTTTACAGACTCGACTGACAGACTGTGGGTCTAAAGGCAAAATAGTAAAAACCTAAATAAAGGTAACTTGTCCTGATGCGGAGCTTTCGTAGCAGCTACGGCTTCGCCTCAGGATGGTCAGATCCGAAATCAACGGTCGTCAGTTTTGCGCCGAAACTGACAAAGCGTCCACCGTCTTCGCACCGGGTACCCGGATTGGGCCGGTCCGATTCCGCGGCTCCCTCAGCCCGGCAATCACTCGCCGCCCGTGTACCTGAGTCAATCCCGGTCAACAGTCCAGTGGATCCTCTGCTGCTCCTAGCCCATGTACCCGGATTGGGCCAGCCCGACTTCGCGGCCCCTCTGCCTGACAGTCGCTCGCTGCCCGTGTACCTGAGTCACACGCGGCCCAGACGCAACAGGTCTTCTCTCTCTTTTCAGTCCTCTTTGACTATCGTTGACAATGACTCATCACATCTTTAGCCATGAGGCCCACGCTATTCAGCATGGCTCCTCAATCTCCCCCTTGATGAGTGCATTGTCAACACTTCACTTCATCTGCTTTTCAGTACCTGTGAACAACTATGGAAACACGAAAACAAAACACAAGAAAACAGAGAAGAAGAAAATAAAGTAAAAGTTTAACCCTAATGACCAAAAACCGAACAAAAGTAAGAAACGGTCATTATGGTTAACCAAAGGTAAAAGCTCAAAACGAGTTCAGTCTCAGAAACATCAACAAGGATATCAAAAGAGTAAGGACAAACGGGACAAAAACTCCCCCTGAAACAAATCCCAGAGAAAGCCAAAACTCCCCCTTAAACTCTTATACCAAAAATTCTCCCCCTTGTTGACAAGTGAACTCATCAAGCACCCTAAAACGCAGACTCCCCCTGAAATGCAACTCCCCCTCAAAATATGCAATGAATGCAACTGGGGTGCGGGTGGAGTGTAGAAAGCATGCTTCTCAGATATGATTGACTGCAATTACAACATCTAGCAAGTATAGCAAAAGTCATACTGTCGAAGACTCATGGCATGATCAGTGCAACAGATGATATCTAAAGAAAGTCATTAGCACGCAATTTTTTTTAATTTTTACAAATAAAAGCATCACCACATTTTCCAGATGACAAGCAAGGTAAAGCATGAGATGCAGAAGCTAACTGATATCTACCAAGATAAGCATTGTCCAAAACAAAGTGCTTCAGCAAACTTGTTGTCTTTTTAATTTTCAAGCTTTTTCGTTTTCCTTTTTCATTTTTGCCAAGGGTTATTTGCATGTCAATCCTTATGCTAACCGACCAAGTCAAGCCTAGACCAGAACTGGACCATCAGAAGCTTAAGACGTTGGTCTTGGCATACACTACACTGTCCTAGTTCATACCAAAGTGCTATGGTAAGCAGTCCAGAACAATGCAATGCGACAAAGCAAACCCACTTGGATCTTTTCAACTCAAGCATACAAAGGCATGGAATTTTTATTCATTTTTGATTTTTATCATTTTTATAGCACATTTTCCATGTTAAAGCATAAAGATGTCCAAGTTGCATATCTGCATCTATGTGAGGAACTAGCTACAAGGTATGTAACAGATAGCAAAAGCACTCAGCCTACACATGCTAGTTACCAGAAGCAATGGTGATCATTTTTCAAGTTGAAAGCATAAAAGCCATGCATATGACAGATATCAGACATATCAAATGAACTGAAGCAAAGCATGATCATTGACAAGTAATCAAAAGCATGTACCGGCTAGAATAAGTAAAGCAGTTCAATCATATAACAGAAGCAGGCTCAAAAGTGTGATATGTGAATATGTATGATATGAACACACACAAAAGGACTCAAGAAAAGAGTAAGGAAGGAAGAAAACTGACGCAAAATATCCTAGAAAGGATACACAACACCCAAATCCCCTCGTAAACACTCAAAAGTAGACTGATCTAGGGGTTTGGTGAAAATGTCAGCCAACTGATGATGGGTATCAACATGCACAAGGTCAATGACACCTTTCTCATATTGATCCCGCAAAAAGTGAAAGTGCACATCAATGTGTTTGGTTTTTGAATGAAGACATGGGTTTTTCCCTACACTAATGGCACTGGTGCTGTCGCAAAACAAAGGAACTCTGGTAGGAAAGAACAACCCAAAATCTCGCAGAGTGGAAATCATCCAAACCAACTGTGAGCAGCAGCTAGCAGCAGCTACATACTCAGCCTCTGTGGTCGAAAGAGCAACTCCAGATTGCTTTCGAGAAGACCAAGAAACAAGAGAAGAACCAAGAAACTGGCAAGTACCGAAAGTCGATTTGCGATCCAACCGGCACCCACCAAAGTCAGCGTCCGAAAAGCCAGATAAATAAAGAGATGATGATGCTGAATAGTAAAGACCAAGATCAGGCGCATAGGTAAGATACCTGAAGATACGCTTGACAGCTTGCCGATGAGACGCGCGTGGTGAAGACTGGAAGCGCGCGCACAGTCCCACGATGAACTGTATGTCTGGCCTCGTCACCGTCAAGTACAGCAGTGAACTGATCATCCCTCGATACTCTCTCTCATTGACCTTGACGCCGCTCTCGTCCTTGTCCAGGCCCCCAGATGTACCCATTGGGGTCATCTGAGGCTTCAGCTCTCCACCAAAGTTGAATTTCTTCAACATGTCCCGCGTGTACTTACCCTGGTGGATGAAGGTGCCGTCCTTGGTCTGCTTGATCTGGAGCCCTAGAAAATACTTGAGCTCACCCATGAGGCTCATCTCAAACTCGCTGTGCATCTGCTCAGAAAACTTGGACACAAGATCGTTAGTAGTACCGCCAAAGATAATATCGTCCACGTATATCTGAGCAACTAAAAAATCTGAAGCATCTCTGAGCAAGAAAAGAGTTTTATCCACAGAACCCATCACAAAGCCCTTCCCCAACAAAAACTGCTTTAACCGGTCATACCAAGCCCTGGGGGCTTGCTTTAACCCGTATAAAGCTTTTTGCAATTTAAAAACATGTTGAGGGAACTTAGGGTTCTCAAAACCGGGGGGCTGCCTAACATAAACCTCCTCCTCTATGTACCCGTTCAGAAAAGCACTCTTGACATCCATTTGAAAAAGCTTAAAACCCTTCGAAGCGGCAAAAGCTAAGAGAATGCGAATGGACTCAAGACGGGCAACAGGGGCGAAGGTTTCTTCAAAATCAATACCTTCCTTTTGGCAGAAACCCTGGGCAACTAGTCGAGCTTTGTTGCGCACCACAACCCCATCTTCACCTTGCTTGTTTTTGAACACCCACTTGGTGCCTATGGGGTTGCATCCTGGTGGCAGCTCTACTAGTGTCCAAACCCGATTGCGGACAAAATTCTCAAGCTCTTCTTGCATGGCATTAATCCAGTTCGGGTCAGAAAGAGCATGAGAAATGTCTCTAGGCTCAAAAGATGCAACAAAAGCAGATTCAGCAAACACAGCAAGAGAGTCAACAGACGAACGCAAAGTTCTTGTAGACACATCACCAATGATGAGGTCTGAGGGGTGATCACGCTGAACTGCTCGGGATCCCTGGTGATCTGAAGTCACCTCACCGGAGTCAGCAGCTGGCACCTCTGGACTCGACTGAGGGGGCTCGATCGAAGTGGAAGAAGTGATCAGAGGTCCGCCCTCGTCCTCAGTCGAAGTCTCAGAAGGTGTGGGCTCTGCAGGAGGTGCAGAAGGCCCACCCTCATCAGCAGCTAGAGTATCCTCATCTTCCTCGAAGATGGACTCTCCGAGCTCACCATCACTAGAAAGCTCAAAAGAAGGATTCAAACAAGGCAAGGACTCATCAAACGAAACTTCACAAGTCTCGACAAGCTGCTGGGATTCGAGGTTCCAAACACGGAAACCTCGAGAATGCAATGCATAACCAAGAAAGACTCCGTCCCAGCAACGAGACTCAAACTTGTCCAAATGCCCTCCCTTCTTGAGCACAAAGCACTTGCAGCCAAACGCTCGCAAGTGGCTCACCTTGGGCTGTCTGCCAAACCGCAACTCATATGAGGTCTTACCAAGGTAAGCTCTAAGAAAAATGCGGTTGGCCAGATAGCAAGCCGTGTTCATGGCTTCAGCCCAAAAACGCCTAGGAGTCCTGTGCTCATCGAGCATCGTCCTGGCCATCTCGACTAGTGTGCGGTTCTTCCGTTCCACAACGCCATTCTGTGGGGGAGTGTAAGGAGCAGAAAACTGATGGTCAAGACCCTGATCACTGCAGAAGCTGACGAACTGAGAGTTCTTGAACTCAGAGCCATTGTCGGAGCGAATTGCTCGCATCCGACCATTGTTCTCATTCTTCAGCTTCAAAATCAGGTCATGAACAAAATGAAAAGTTTCATCCTTAGACTCCAAAAAGAAAACCCACGAGAATCGAGAAAAATCGTCAACAATCACAAGTGCGTACCACTTCCCACCGACTGAGCGTACCCGAGCTGGACCGACAGTGTCCATGTGTAACAGCTCGCCCGGATACGAAGTCATCACCTGAGTCACAGGTGAGTGAGAAGCGGCAACCATTTTCCCGTGACGACGGGGATGGCAAACTAGATCCTTCTCCATCTTAAGCTTGGGCAATCCTCGGATGAGGTCCATAGAGCTCAACCTGACTAGCAGGTCAAAACTCAAATGGCCTAACCTCCTATGCCACTTCCAGAGCTCAGAGGAGGATCCAGCAATCAAACAGCGAGAAGGGCCAAAAGAACTAGAGAAGTCAATCCGAAAAACTTTACCGAAAGGTAAGATCTGGCAAATGAAAGACCCTCTAGAATCAAACACAGAAGAAATGCCCTTCTTAAACCGCACCTCCAAACCATCCTCAAGAAGTTGCGAAACAGAAATCAAATTGAAGTTCAAGTTTCCAACCAAAGCAACGTTCTTCAAAGAAAAATGGTCTGAAATGCGAATTGAGCCAATGCCACTTACTTTCCCTTGACCACTGTTCCCGAAGGTGATGTACTCTTTGGAGCTCGGGGGAGTGAGACTGGAGAACCATCTGCGATGTCCCATCATGTGGCGAGAGCATCCTAAGTCCATGATCCAAACGTCCTCCAATCCCCGATCCTGCACAATCAATGGTTGTAAGTGGGAGCAAATGGTCCGGCACCGGGTGTAGCAAAAGAGCTAAACCAGTGTCGAGCCATTTGCTCAAAAGACGGAAAGCAGAAATCATCAGAAAAGTTTGGACCAAAACACGGTCCTCGGTTCTGCCTAAAGCCTCGGCCACGAGATCCAGGACCGTAGCCAAAACGGTCTGGAGCTTTGTCGGAACGACCACCACCAACTGGAGTACGAGCAAGAAAGTCGTCTCCTCTACCACCACCTACACGACGCGGCCTAGCCTCCAGCCTCTCCCCGCGTCGAGGAACACGCAGTCTACCACCCTGCTGGTAGAACTGCTCCTGACCACCACGAGCTCTCTCTGCTCTCTCAACCCGCTTCCTCCTGAAGCAAAACTCTGCAAGATGCCCGTCTCTCTGACAATACTCACAATGATAGGTGGGCTTCTTGGGATGTGATTGAGGCTTGGGATTCTTGGGCTTAGTGGTGTTCGGTGTAGTCTTCTTGGGTTGAGAGGGTCCAGGAAGAGAGTCTAGAGAAGTGTGGAGGAGTTTGGGCTTTGGAATCCAGATGGGTTTCTTGGGTGGAGCTTTGGGTGGTTCATGGATCACTCCATCCTTGGGCTGATAAGCCTGGGAAGACTCAGTGGAGTGAGTCTTGGGATACTTCTGCTCTGGAGTCATTTTACTCCACTCCACTGCCTGGCTAATGGAACTCTCAAAGTCAGCCTTGGTGTAGGTGTAACCTACCCCAAACCCATCCTGCCTCTTGAACTGCTGGATCATCATGCCGAGCTGAGGCTCTCTGGCACTGATCCAACTCGGGATAGAACAGAGGTAAAAGTTCTCATTCTGAGAATCAGCTAACTCCTCTCTCAAGGAAGCTAGAACCTCCACCTGAGACAAGCAGGTCTCACACTCGCTATCTATCTGGACAGACTTCTCGGCTTTCAGCTTAATCAACTCCATTCTAAGAGACAGACAGTTCTCACAGACAGTGGGTGGAACTGACAATGTCTCAAGCTCTAGCCTAGTCTGCGCAAGCTCAGCTCTCACTCTCTCCAAATCACCCAAATGTGCATCGCCCTTGGCTTTCAGCTCAGTTAAGACAGCTAGATGAGATGGGCACTCAGCACAGGGTGCAACGACAGAGGCTTGAGCATCTTTCAGCTCCAGCTGAGCGCTTTCAAGCTCAGTGGCCAAAGCATCCCTCTCATCAACCCTTTCTGTGTACCTGGACTTCAGAGTCGACAGGTCACACAGAAGCACCTCACACTTTGGGCACTCACTGCTATCACCCAAGCAAGGGGAAGAAGATAGACTCTCAATTCTGTCGTTGGCCACGGCAAGCTCACTCTCTAACTCATCTATCCTCTTCTTAGCCCCCCTAAGCAGTTTTTCCCGATACTTTAACTCCTGACGATTGCTCTCAAGTAAATCAACAATTTCTCGTTCATAGGATGATACCTTGTTGTCGTCGTCGTCGGAGTCATCGGAGGAGCACTTTTCTTCCTTATCCCCAAGAGCCATTGAGCAGAAGCTCTTGCGGGATCTTCGGCGCTGGTGTGAGTGGCTCTTCGGTCTGTCCCCGAAAGCCATGAAGCAAAGGCCCGCTGGATCGTCCTTGTCCTTCCCCTTCCTGATGATGATCTCCTCATCGCTTGAGCTCGATGAAGAGGAAGAAGACGTGGACCGCTTGGAGTAGCTCTTCTCCATCTCAGCAAAGAAGGCCTTGTCGCGCTTCTTGTTCTCTCGCCGGTAGTCCTTCAGGGCCTTTTTGAAGAATCTGGTCTTTGGCTTGCCCTTGTTGAAGGAGGAGCTGTCGTGCTTGCCGGAGTCGTGGAAGCCACCACCGGTGCCCTTCTTGTGGCCATTGCGCTTGGGGCAGTCGGCGATGAAATGTCCTCGATCACCACACTCAAAGCACCCGGTTTTTGTGCCGTGTCTCTTGAACATTCTTTTGTCATAAACACGACGCACCCGGTTGTTAAACAGACACAAATCATCATCTCCCAAAGACTCAAGCTGGTCCTCAGTGATAGACATCAAAGAGAACCCAGCACAGCTCACAGAAGAGGGATCAACAGAAGGTGTAGCAAGGGCCAGAGACTTTGATCCAGAGCCAGTGAGATTTGATCTCAACTAGGTATCAACCTCGGTGGCCTTCAGCTTGCTGAACAACTCAGAAATGGTCAAGGTATCATAAGATGTGCTCTCAATGATAGAGGATACCTTGATCTCCCAGATCTTTGGGTCCAAGGTATGGAGAACCTTGAGCGCCTGCTCGTGATCTGAGACTAACTGAACACCCTCACCCTTGTTGTCCCGAAGCTTGTTAATGATCGACTGAAAGCGACCAAACAAGGCTTCAACAGATTCACCCGGCTTCTGTGTGAAATTCTCATATTCACGCCGGTAGGTCTGATAGAGTCGAGCTTTGACATGGGCTGTCCCCTCATGGTGTGCCTGGAGGGTAGCCCAGATCTCTCTCGCAGTGGAGAGATGACTCACACGCTCAAATTCAGTGGGACCTAAACCAGAAAACAGAATATTCACCGCTTTGTTGTTGTTCTGATGTTGGGAAATGATATCCGGAGAATCACGCTCATCAACAGGCAACACTGAGAAAGTAGCGTGAATACAGATGTCCCAGATGTCCGAGCTTTGGCTCATGAGATAGGCTCGCATGCGAGTCTTCCAATAATTATAGCCATAAGCTTCCAAGGACGGGACCTTGCCAGGAGACGTCATGATCACTACTGGGGTTTAGAACCGGTTAAGGTATGGAAAAACCCTAACCTGGCTCTGATACCACTCGTAGGACCGAAAGTAGCGACCAAAGGGGGGGTGAATGGGCGCCTAAAAAATTCTTGCGAATAATGTCCTGCTCCCAGTACCCAACGCACCTCTACAGACTTAGCAGGGAAAAGTAACCAGATCAACAAGACCTAAAAAAATATCTAGCCTAAAAAACAACTGGTGTCCTAAACGAAAAGACACCAACACAGTGCTAACAGGTAGATTAATTAAAGCATTTAAATCATGGCAGATCAAACTTCACAAAAATAGATCATCACAGCAATTGATCTGAGTTGAGAGGTTACTGTTCAAAGTTGTCTCCTGTTAGGTACTTGATGAAGCTTGTGCAGTGCGAAGCCTGAAATAGTAGCTGCCGAAGGCAAGAAAGTCGGAGCCTGTTCGAAGTGTATGTGCTGTTCGAAGTGTATGTGCGAGGCTTGAAAATTTCGAAGCCTGTTCGAAGTCCTTGTGCAAAGCGTGTGGATGTCGAAGTATGTCAGAGACTTGTTCGAAGTCTGTCCGAAGACTTGTTCGAAGTCTATCCGAAGACTTGTCCGAAGTCTGACCGAAGTCAGCTTTCGGCTTCGATGAAGCTTCGAAGTCCACAAAGATAGCTTCGATGTTGAAGCTCCGGTGTGAAGCCCTTTCGAAATACTTGAAACGAATCTAAACTACGACTTCGAGGTATGCTTCGATAAAAATGATTTGCTGCAACTCTTCGCAGCTGTCTATCTCCACACACAGCAGCAACCAAAACAACAAGTGGGACCCATGCCAGAAACACTTGAGTGCAAAGGTACAGTAGGAAAACAGAAGATAGTTGTAGACAGGAAACACAAAAGTCGCTGGCGGCGGTGGAAGAATGAACAGGAGAATTAAAGACGTGGGAAGGTGAACTCAGTTTTTTTTTGATTAAAGTGAGTTAACCCTAACCCTAGGGATTGGGGCCTATTTATAGGCAGCCCAATAAATGGGTAAAATGCAGAAATACCCCTGGGGTTTTTTATAGACGCTAAATAAAAATAGAAAAGACCGAAATGCCCTTAGGATTTTTTTTACAGACTCGACTGACAGACTGTGGGTCTAAAGGCAAAATAGTAAAAACCTAAATAAAGGTAACTTGTCCTGATGCGGAGCTTTCGTAGCAGCTACGGCTTCGCCTCAGGATGGTCAGATCCGAAATCAACGGTCGTCAGTTTTGCGCCGAAACTGACAAAGCGTCCACCGTCTTCGCACCGGGTACCCGGATTGGGCCGGTCCGATTCCGCGGCTCCCTCAGCCCGGCAATCACTCGCCGCCCGTGTACCTGAGTCAATCCCGGTCAACAGTCCAGTGGATCCTCTGCTGCTCCTAGCCCATGTACCCGGATTGGGCCAGCCCGACTTCGCGGCCCCTCTGCCCGACAGTCGCTCGTTGCCCGTGTACCTGAGTCACACGCGGCCCAGACGCAACAGGTCTTCTCTCTCTTTTCAGTCCTCTTTGACTATCGTTGACAATGACTCATCACATCTGGAGTCATGAGGCCCACGCTATTCAGCATGGCTCCTCATCCGGCGACAGCGAGCGGGCCAGAGGCCTCTACGAGTGACGACGATCGTGACTAAGGCCTAAAACGGAAAGAGGATGACTAGGGGATCAAGCGGGTACCCTTGCGGTGACGAATGGTCGACGGAGCGAGGCCGGCGACGAGCAGAGGCGGCGAAGGTGTTCGGGTCCTTGGCGGCGACGGCGATCCGGTGGGGTTCAGCGTCGACGGAGGGGTGGCCGAGGTCGAGGTGGTCCTTACGGTTGTAGCGGTGCGGTCGGCGAGGGCGGAGGGGGACTCCGGCGACGGCGAGCGACGGCTGGGGTGTGGGCGGTGGCGGAGAGTAAAAAGAGTACTCCGGGCGCTCTGTTCGTTCTCGTGGCGAGTGGGCGTAGGGGTGCAATGCGGGTGGCCAGGGGGTTTAAATAGGGCCATCGGCGGGGGCAGAGGGGGCGTAATACACGGTGGCCGGGAGTAAACGCATTTAAACGCCGGCGAGCTCGGGTTGAACTCGATTCATCGAACCTAGACGTGAATCGGCCGGATTTGAATGGGGGAAACGGTCGCCGTGGACCGGGGGTTGTAATGGTAGGCTCAATTTGAGGGGAGGGGGTCGGGAGCAACGGATCCGAGGCGCGTTATTGCGTCGGCCGGCGAGGGGGGGATTTGGGGGCGGATCTCGCGGGTAAGACGGATCCGATAGGTGGGGGCCACTGGCCTACGAGCGCGAGCGCACGAGTGAGGCGGGTGACGGGTGGGGTCGGGCTCGGATGCGAGAGGGGGTGGTGCCGACAGGTGGGGCCAAGTCGTCGGGCGTGTGCGCGAGGAGAGGGGGGCTCGCTGACAAGTGGGGCCCGGGTGTCAGTCCGAGCGCACGGGAGGGAGTGGGCTGGGCCGGCCGGGAGAGAGAGAAAGGGAGGAGAGGGCCCGTTACTGTTTAAAATGTTTTTTGTTTAAAAATAATTACAGAAATTGGTTTAAAATAATAAGGCTACTTCCAAGGTTGATAAAAATTTGTAAAAATTCTCAAAAATATATCTTTGCCTTGGGAGTTTATACAAAAAATTTCAGCTCCTGGTTTGGTCATTAACTCTATGTTGTAGTTCAAAATGGGACAGGAGGGTATTTAAGGCATTTTCCAAATTAATAAATTCAAGAGATTGAATTAAATAATATTTTTATTACTTTGAAAATTTGGGGTGTTACAAACCTATCCCCCTTACAAAGAATCATGTCCTCGAGATTGGAACGTTACTCGAATAACTCGGGGTATTGGGCTTTCAGTTCGTCTTCCTTTTCCCACGTAGCTTCTTCGGCGGGGTGGTTGTCCCACTAAACCTTGCAGAAGCGAACTACACGACTCCTGGTTACCCTTTCTTTGGTTTCAAAGACCTTGATGGGTTTCTCGATGTAGTTCAAGTCTTCTTGGACGTTGAGCTGTTGAAGATCGGCTTGCTCGGTGGGCACGCGAAGACACTTCTTCAACTGGGAGACGTGGAACACATCGTGAACTCCTGCCAAGAATGGAGGCAGTTCCAGTTGATATGCCACTTCTCCTTGCCGTCGGAGGATCTGAAAAGATCCGACATAGCGGGGTGCTAGCTTGCCTTTCATGTTGAACTTTTGAGTGCCGTGGAGGGGAGTGACTCGGAGATAGACATAATCGCCCTCCTCAAAGGTTAGGTCTCTTCGACGGTTATCGGCGTAGCCCTTCTGTCGGGACTGGGCTATCTTTAATCGGTCCCTTATGACCTTGACCTTCTCTTCAACATCTCTTAATATATCTGTCCCAAACAGTTGTGATTCTCCGGTTTGATCCCAGAGCAACGGCGTTCTGCACTTACGTCCGTAGAGTGCTTCGAACAGGGACATTTGCAGGCTGGATTGATAGCTGTTGTTGTAGGAGAACTCCGCATACGGCAAGTTCTTGTCCCACATTCCGCCAAAGTCTAGAGCACAAGCTCTAAGCATATCTTCCAATATCTGGTTGACCCTTTCGGTTTGACCGTCAGTCTGTGGATGATAGGCGGTGCTAAAGTTCAGCCGGGTGCCGAGTTCCTCTTGAAGGTTCTTCCAAAACATGGAGGTAAACTGACTCCCACGATCAGATACAATCTTCTTAGGAACTCCGTAAAGGCACATGATCCGGGTCATATACAATTCAGCCAACTTGGTGACAGTGTAAGTCGTCTTGACCGAGATGAAGTGAGCTACCTTGGTGAGTCGGTCGACGATCACCCAGATAGAATCATGACCAGCTTGGGTCCGGGGCAGTCCCGTGATGAAGTCCATTCCTATCTCTTCCCACTTCCATTCAGGGACTTTGAGAGGCTGCAATAGTCCAACAGGCCTTTGATGCTCTGCCTTGACTCGTCGGCATGTGTCGCACTTGGCCACATACTCAGCTATTTCGCTCTTCATGCTGACCCACCAATATTTTTCTTTCAGGTCTTGATACATCTTGGTACTCTCGGGATGTATGGAGTATAGAGTATCGTGGGCTTCTTGAAGGATGAGGGTCTTCAACTCAGGCTTGTCGGGTACGCATATCCGGTTTTCGAACCAGATGGTACCATGCTCATCCTCGGAGAATCCGGGGGCTTTACCCTTTCTCCTGTTCTGTTGGATCTCCAAGATATCTGGGTCTTCCTTCGGCTTTTCTCGGATCTGGTCTATCAAGACAGGCCGAGACTCCAAGGCAGCGAGGTATGCTCGGGTGGTCATCCCTAAATTCAGCCTTTCCATCTCCTTGTAAAGTAAAGGAGCCTGGTCCTGAATCATGATGGCGTTGCAGTACCCTTTTCGACTAAGGGCGTCTGCCACCACATTTGCTTTGCCTGGATGATAATGGATGCCCAAGTCGTAATCCTTTATCAGTTCCAACCATCTCCTTTGCCTGAGGTTCAGGTCCGGTTGAGTGAATATGTACTTGAGGCTCTTGTGGTTGGTGAAGACCTCACACCGATTCCCCACAAGGTAATGTCTCCATATCTTCAAGGCATGAACCACGGCTGCTAACTCCAGGTCGTGGGTCGGGTAGTTCAGCTCATGCGGTCTTAGCTGTCGGGAGGCGTAGGATATCACCTTCCCTTCTTGCATTAAGATGCATCCCAATCCTTGGCGAGAAGCATCGCAGTAGACGTGGAAGTCTCTCTGGATGTCCGGCAGGGTCAGGATTGGGGCCGACACGAGCTTCGTTTTGAGGGTCTGGAAGCTTTCTTCGCAATCGAGGGTCCATTCAAACTTCACTTCTTTCTGCAGAAGTCTGGTCATAGGCTTGGCGATCTTTGAAAAATTCTCGATGAACCGGCGGTAGTATCCGGCCAATCCGAGAAAGCTCTAGATCTCGGTCATGGTTGTGGGCTGCAGCTAGTTGGTCACTGCTTCCACGGTGGTCGGATCCACTGCTATTCCTCTGGCAGATATGACATGGCCGAGGAACTTCACCTCAGATGACCAAAATTCGCATTTGCTGTATTTGGCGTACAATTGTTGTTCCCTTAGCTTTCCGAGGGTCAGACGAAGGTGAGTTTCGTGCTCTTCCTTGGTCTTGGAGTAGATGAGGATATCTTCGATGAACACCACGATGAACTTATCCAAGAACTCCATGAAAACGTTATTCATCATGTTCATGAAAAAGGTCGGGGCATTCGTGAGTCCGAACGACATCACATTATACTCGTAGAGTCCATAGCGGGAGGTGAAGGCAGTCTTGGGTATGTCCTCTTCTCTAATCCTCAACTGGTGATAACCTGACCTGAGCTCAATCTTGGAAAACACCGAGGATCCCTTTAGTTGATCGAACATGTCGTCGATCCGAGGCAATGGGTACTTGTTCTTGATGGTTACGTCGTTCAAGGCTCTATAGTCCACGCACATCCTCTTGGTCTTGTCCTTCTTCATGGCAAAGATAACCGGTGCACCCCAGGGTGAGGTACTCGGTCGAATGTACCCTTTCTGCTCTAGGTCTTCGATGTTGCTCTTGACTTCAGCTAGTTCATTAGCGGCCATCCGGTATGGGCGCTTGGAGATTGGAGTGGTGCCGGGGACAAGTTCGATTCTGAATTCGATGTCCCGCTTGGGAGGCATTCCTGGTAGGTCTTCAGGGAAGACGTCCATAAACTCCTTGACTATGGGTACTTCTTCAAGAGCTAGCGAGTGGAGGGATGCTTCGAGTGGTTTGCGACTAGTCTTCCGAAAGGTGACGGTTGCGCCTTCAGGGTTGACCACTGTGACGGACTTGTTGGCACAGTCAATCACTCCGTTGTGCTTCATCAACCAATCCATTCCTAGGATGAGGTCGAGTCCGGTGCATTTTATGAGGACTAGCTCGGCCCGAAATAATACTCCTTGGATCTCAATCTGAACCTTAGGGCTGTATAAGCGGGCTAAGGTCCTATTGCCGGGAGTGGCAATCACCATGGGGACGGATAGAGGGAGCACGTCCAATTCGTTGATTCTCACAAAATCTTCCGAGACAAAGGAGTGTGTTGCTCCAGAGTCAAATAATATTACGGCTGGTACTGAATTTACAGTGAACGTACCGAGCACGACTTCGGGAGCCTCCTGAGCTTCCTCTGCGTTGATGTGGTTGACCCGGGCACGTACCGCCTGGTTGGGTGTCGCGCCTTGTGGCTGCTTGGGGTGAGGACACTGGTGCGAATAGTGCCCTTCCTTCCGGCAGTTGAAGCAGATGACCGGCCTCCGTTGGCGATCCTTCAAGATCGGGGCCTTGGCGACTGGCGTCGGCTGAGCGGCCGGAGCTGGTGGAGCGGGGCGGGGATGCCCAGTGTTGGATCCACTAGCGGCATGAGGTGGCCTGTAGGCGGGCCGGGGATGGTAGGCGGGCACTGGTGCCGGAGGAATGAAGTGGGGCCTCTGGGAATTCGCCTGTTGGTGCTTGAAGGTGATCATCTTCCTCTTCTTGAGGTCCAACCTGTTTTGCTTAGTCTCTTGGATGAGCGCTTTGTTGACTAGTCGTTGGAAGTTGGCGTAGTCGGTGGTGACGAGCTGGATGGACAACTCATCCTTAAGTCCCCGAAGGAACTTAGCCTGGTGGAGGGCGTCGGTCCGCACCTCTTCCGGCGCGTAGCGGGCGAGGCGGTTGAACTCATGGAGGTACTCCATGACAGTCCGACTACCCTGGTGCAGGTCATGGAACTCCTGCTGCTTTAGCGCGATGACACCGGCGGGGACATGGGCGGCGCGAAAGGCGATGGTGAACTCCGCCCATGTCACCACGTGGTCCTCAGGCTGGGACTCATGGTAGTTGTCCCACCATTAGGCGGCGGGACCTTGGAGCTGATGAGTAGCGAAGGCCACTCGCTCTCGGTCGGTGCAGGGGAGGAGGTCCAGCTTCTTCCCAATGGTGCGGAGCCAATCTCTGGCCTCCATGGGGTTGGTGGTGCTCGAGAAGATAGGGGGACGCACACGCAGGAACTCCGAGAGTTGGGGAGCGGGTGTGGGTGCTAGCGCGCGAGGGGCGGTTTCCCCATTCTGCAGACGGTCCAACTGAGCTTGTTGGTGCTGCATTTGAGTGAGGAGAGCGGTGATCAGCTGGTTCTGATTCACCATCATCTCCGCCAAGGTAGGATGGTTGGCGGATGGCGACCCAGACTGACGTGGGCCAGTTGCACCCCAGTTGGGTACAACACCCTCAGGCGCGTCACGGCTTCCTCCTTCTCCGTTGTTGGAGCCGGTGTTCTGGTGGTCGACCATCTTCTGGATATACCATGATATAAAGTAAAAAGATGATGACGATACAATTAAAGAAAATAGCTCATAAAGCTCATGCATATAAACCAAGTGGTAAAATTGTTCATTACACTCAAGCTCTTATTCTATGTACAACACAACTCGTTTTAGATAACACCACATACAAAAATTATTTTATTAAAATAGCGGAATCTAGCGCCTACTCGCCACCGGAGGCGGTCTTCGTGCTCTCGGAACCACGGTACGCGGCTCCAGAGGGATGGTGGGCTCGAGAATGTTCTCGATAATGGGGTCGAAGATGAGGCTGGGGCGTGGTGTAGGGGCACTGGCAGTGGACGGTCCGGCGGTGGAGGGGTGTGGCGGGATCCGCTTGGGGCGAGGGACGGGCTCACAGATGGGCTTCCTCTTCCTAGGGAGGAGGGGAACCATCTCCGCGATGTCCTTTTGTAGCTGCATAATCTTCCGCTGCAGCTCGCCATTCTGCTGGATCAAGTTCTTCGTCTCCTCACGAAGAAACTCAACCGCCTCATGGTGCTCGTCGGCGTCGAGCACCGCCTCTGTATGGAGGTCATCCATAGCCTGAAGGAGACGCAACTGCCGGGCTATGACCGGATCACGCACGGAGTGAACTCCGAAGTAGATACTACGGTAGGCGCCGGGAGTGCGCTTCGGCACAAGCCGGAAGGACGAGTTCTGAAGACGATCATCATAGATCATCCTCAGCTCCATAAGAGCCTGGAGAGCGACTCGTTGGCACGCGACGTCGAAAGTCGGGCCTCCAAGCGCGGTGGTGTAGGATGGCAGATGCTCTCCGGAGCCATGGACGGTGAGGGAGACGTCGCAAGGTCCGGCGAACTCCTCCAGGTACACGCCCTGGAATTCAGGCTCGAAGAGGAACCCGAGGAATGTGAGCATCATACAGAGCTCCCGGACGAAGCCCTCATAGTGGCGGCAGTAGCTGTGCACTTGGTAGACTGGCATCTACAAAAACAACAAGTTGAAGAAAAGTGAGGGGAGGAACAAAGTTTATAATGTAGGTTTTTGAGAAATAATTTTCTGCAGCTATTGGCTAGGCGGGTCTGTTTGGCTTCCTACAGTCAAGTCAGCTCTGATACCATCTTGTGGCGCCCTGATTTACTGAAATCGGAACATTATTGAATTTCCATAGAAAAACAATAATACAAGAGGTTCATCATGCGACAATCGTACATACGACAGTATTCATGGTGCGCAGACCATATTTATTACATCAGAGTTGAAATAAAAATAGTAATAAAAAGTAAATAGCATGACGAACGCCTTCTTCAGGATCTTTGCTTGACTGGGTCGCTACTCCAGACCGTCTTCATAGTAGGCATCCTCTGTGGGGTCCAACAGGTATGAGTACAAAAAGTACTCAACAAGCCACCGCAAATGCAAATAATAATGCAGGATAATAAACAAGGAAGGGTAATGGCTAATAGTGCAGAAAAGTACATTTTCAGTTATTGCAATTAGTGTAGTCAAATTTAATCATGCGGAAAAGTAAACATGAGCATCAACAACATCATCTAACTCAAGGAGTACGTTTTACCTCCTCGCACAATAGTCCTTACATGTCAAACCACCATGCACATACATATTCAAAGTAAACTAACTGCGGGATGTCATGCAACCCGCCCTTGACCATGGGCTCAGCTTTTCGAAAAGATTAATGACTCTGATCAGAGATGTACTACTGTACCCACAAGGCACGCACTCATCCCAAACACCAAAGTGTAACGAGATGACCCATACCACGGGAACTCATGCGAAAACCTCAGCATGAAATGCTCCAAGCGATAACCACCCGCTCTAGGTTTCGCCGGCGCGCCAGGCCACATCCCGGCTAACGTCGCACCCCCTTTTGCACCACACTGGTACAAGCCACCCGCAGGTGCTGCTTGACCCATCTCCAAATGGTGGCCTCGGTTTGGAACACTCCATACCTTAGTTAGGACTTACCCATTAGACTTGTGGTTAGTACGGAAGTGTATTGCAACGGATCCATCAGACCGGTCCTTATAGTGCCCCGGGTGCTACCGACCAATGCCCTAGCTTGCACCCGGAACCCACCATGCATACACTCACAACCATAACTCATCACCGACAGAATTCCAAGGATAAGAAGTAACGAGGATCATATAGTAGAACCATTTTGCTACGACTCGTTTTTATCCTATAGCGATCGTGTCAATACATTGGACACTAGCTAATATAATTTATCATATGGTGACAAGGAGGTTAGGCGAGATAGCATGGCTTGGGTTGCACTTCAAGGTCGGGGGATCCTAACTAAATATATTGTAAGGGTTTCATTTGACTAATGCATGTATAACATATGTGTTTTAGCGATAGTTTAATAAAACATGGGTCCAATATGCTCAAAAGATTGGTTTGGTGACTTGCCTTGTTCAGCGAAGGGTGAGGGAGGAACTTCCGGGAAATATTCCGGCTCCTCGACGGCGTCGTAGTCTTTCCAATATAAATAAAGGAAAAATAAAATGAATACAACATCCAATCTAAACAATATAAAATCACTCAACAAGCACATAGGTTTAATTTGGTTTAATCTAAAGAAAGATCAAGTTGTTAAGGTTCTGAAATTCATTTTATAAATAATTTTAAAAAGGAATTAAAATGAAGTTTTGTCTTTTGAAAAAGGGTTTTAAATGTGAGTAATCTCATTTTAGACATTCTAATCAATTTAAAATGAAAGGCTCATGGGCAATGTAGTGGTTTTCAGTATATGAACAGAAAGAAAATAAATATAAACTTTAATGAAATTTAAATAATTGAATTTATATTTTTACCCTAAGGGTATTTGAATACCTATTTAAATAATCATGAAAAAGTCTAAAGTAACATATTGTTTTTATTGAACTAACGCGTGGAGAATAAAATTATAAAATTTCTATAATTGAAATGACAATTTTTAGAGTTCAAATGCGCCAGATATGAATTTTTGAAGTTTAAAAGCATTTTTGGAATTTAAATTAAACCAAAAACAGGCGTCGGTCCACGGTGAGCCGAGACCACCGTGCACCTGCGCACTGTGCGCGTGCGCCGGATAAAGATCCACCGTTGGATCGCGATCGGGCGGTCACGGGCAAGGCGGGGGAGTTAAAATGACGTGGATGGCTGAGATTAAAACGTTGAACCGGTATGCGATGGACGGCGGAGATTAAACGCGGGTTTTAAATATTAACGAACGCGCGAGATCACACCGTACCACTTCACTCAGATCCGACGGTGTGGATTAAACCGCACAAGTGATTTAATCGCTAGCGTTGGATCTGAATTGGACGGCCAGGATTGAATTCGACACGGCACGGGTACTCGACCCATGCCGGTCATCTTCTCCGGCGACGGCGAGCGGGCCAGAGGCCTCTGCGAGCGACGACGGTCGTGACTAAGGCCTAAAACGGAAAGAGGACGACTAGGGGATCAAGGGGGTACCCTTGCGGTGACGAATGGTCGACGGAGCGAGGCCGGCGACGAGCGGAGGCGGCGAAGGTGTTCGGGTCCTTGGCGGCGACGACGATCCGGTGGGGTTCGGCGTCGACGGAGGGGTGGCCGAGGTCGATGTGGTCCTTACGGTTGCAGCGGTGCGGTCGGCGAGGGCGGAGGGGGACTCCGGCGATGGCGAGCGACGGTTGGGGTGTGGGCGGTGGCGGAGAGTAAAAAGAGTACTCCGGGCGGTCTGTTTGTTCTCGCGGTGAGTGGGCGTAGGGGTGCAATGCGGGTGGCTAGGGGGGTTAAATAGGGCCATCGGCGGGGGCAGAGGGGGCGTAATCGACGGTGGCCGGGAGTAAACGCGTTTAAACGCCGGCGAGCTCGAGTTGAACTCGATTCATCGAACCTAGACGTGAATCGGCCGAATTTGAATGGGGGAAACGGTCGCCGTGGACTGGGGGTTGTAATGGCGGGCTCAATTTGAGGGGAGGGGGTCGGGAGCAATGGATCCAAGGCGCGTTATTCCTTCGGCCGGCGAGGGGGGGGGGGATTTGGGGGCGGATCTCGTGGGGAAGACGGATCTGACAAGTGGGGACCACTGGCCAGCGGGTGCGAGCGCACGAGTGAGGCGGCTGACGGGTGGGGTCGGGCTCGGATGCGAGAGGGGGTGGTGCCGACAGGTGCGGCCAAGGCGTCGGGCGCGCGCGCGAGGAGAGGGGGCTCGCTGACAAGCGGGGCCCAGGTGTCAGTCCGAGCGCGCAGGAGGGAGTGGGCTGGGCCGGCCGGGAGAGAGAGAAAGGGAGGGGAGGGCCCGTTACTGTTTAAAATGTTTTCTGTTTAAAAATAATTGCAGAAATTGGTTTAAAATAATAAGGCTACTTCCAAGGTTGATAAAAATTTGTAAAAATTCTCAAAAATATATCTTGGCCTTGGGAGTTTATACAAAAATTTTCAGCTCCTGGTTTGGTCATTAACTCTATGTTGTAGTTCAAAATGGGAGAGCAGGGTATTTAAGGCATTTTCCAAATTATTAAATTCAAGAGATTGAATTAAATAATATTTTTATTACTTTGAAAATTTGGGGTGTTACAAACCTATCCCCCTTACAAAGAATCTTGTCCTCGAGATTGGAACGTTACTCGAATAACTCGGGGTATTGGGCTTTCAGTTCGTCTTCCTTTTCCCCCGTAGCTTCTTCGGCGGGGTGGTTGTCCCACTAAACCTTGCAGAAGCGAACTACACGACTCCTGGTTACCCTTTCTTTAGTTTCCAAGACCTTGATGGGTTTCTCGATGTAGGTCAAGTCTTCTTGGATGTTGAGCTGTTGAAGATCGGCTTGCTCGGTGGGCACGCGAAGACACTTCTTCAACTGGGAGACGTGGAACACATCGTGAACTCCTGCCAAGGATGGAGGCAGTTCCAGTTGATATGCCACTTCTCCTTGCCGTCGGAGGATCTGAAAAGATCCGACATAGCGGGGTGCTAGCTTGCCTTTCATGTTGAACCTTTGAGTGCCGTGGAGGGGAGTGACTCGGAGATAGACATAATCGCCCTCCTCAAAGGTTAGGTCTCTTCGACGGTTATCGGCGTAGCTCTTCTGTCGGGACTGGGCTATCTTTAATCGGTCCCTTATGACCTTGACCTTCTCTTCAGCATCTCTTAATATATCTGTCCCAAACAGTTGTGATTCTCCGGTTTGATCCCAGAGCAACGGCGTTCTGCACTTACGTCCGTAGAGTGCTTCGAACAGGGACATTTGCAGGCTGGATTGATAGCTATTGTTGTAGGAGAACTCCGCATACGGCAAGTTCTTGTCCCACATTCCGAAGGTGTTGGGCAAATCAATCCTCCCTCGAGGCTGAACCCTCCCCCTTATCCGAAGGTGTAGATCTTTAGGCTTCGTTTTGTAATACTTAGTCGTAGCACTATAAAGTGAATTTACATCAGTTTATTAATGAAATGTAGGAGTAATTTGGACTTGTTTAGGATCAAGCTTCAAGTGTTTACATATACGTCGATGTACTCAAAGCCTTAGAGACACTTCGCCGCTAGTGGGTAGTATTTGAAGTAGCTAAGTCTGAAGGTCGCCATCGGTTCAAAATACCATGCGGTCCCATGGGCGAAGTTATACCCGATGTAGCCAAAGAGCTATTAGCCTCCATGAAGGTTGAGCACCTTCATAGCTCTTCTTCTTCATCTGACCTAAGTAGCTTTGAAGCAGTTCCTATGATCTAAGAGGTCCAACATTCAAACATGCCTACATTGGACAATGACGAAGCCCTGGACTTCTCGGATTTTGACTCAGAGCCACCTATAACTGGGAGTTGGGCCGATCTTAAGGAGCCATGGTGAAGATCATGGGCCTCATGGCTCTAGAAGTGATGAGTGATTGTCAACGGATGCCAAAGTGAGAAGAGAAGAAAAGATGATACCTTCTGTGTCTGGGCCGCGTGTGACTCAGGTACACGGGCGGCGAGCGACTACCGGGCAAAGGGGCCGCAGAGTCGAGCTAGCCCAATCCGAGTACATGGGCTAGGAGCGGCAGGAGATCCATTGGTCTGTTGACCGAGATTGACTCAAGTACACGGGAGGCGAGTGATTGTCGGGCTGAGGGAGCCGCGGAATCGGGTCAGCCCAATCTGGGTAGCCGGTGCGAAGATGGTGGATGCTTTGTCGGTTTCGGCGCAAAACTAACGCCCAATCTAGACCGCTGATCTGTGATCGAGCCGTCCTGAAGAGAATCCGTAGCTTCTACGAAAGCTCTGCATCAGGACAAGTTATCTGTGTTTAGGATTTTACCATTTTTCTTTTTAGGCCCATAGTGTGTTAGTCGATTCTGTAAAAATCCTAAGGGCATGTTGGTCTTTTAGTTTATTTTTGCGTCTGGTTAAACTACCCTAGGGGTAAATCTGACTTTTCCTATTTATTGGGCTGCCTATAAATAGGCCCCAATCCATAGGGTTAGGGTTAACTAAATTGAATGAAAATCTGAGTTCTCCTTTTTCCCAGAAATCTTTCTCTAGTTTTATTCTTTTGTGTTTCCTGCGTCGACGACCAATCTCTAGCGTCGTCACCGTTTCTGCCGCTGCTGCATCGGCCAGCCAACCATTTTTCTTGTGTCTTCACTGGTTTTCATCGGGAGGCAGCGTGCTCGGCAGCTTTTGGCGCCAGTTGGATTGGTGCGATGGCCGGTTTTCGGCAGGGATCATGAGGCGGCAGCAAGCGCAAGGCAGGCGGATGCACTTAATGCTGAGGAGCAGAAGCAGCGCGCAACAGTTTTCTCGGCGGCAAGAGGCACGTGAAGTCGCGTGGAAGGAGGAGCCTAGCAGAAGCCTCGCGCATCGGCGTGGTGCGTGAAGGTCCCAAGGCACTAGCGGCTTTGGCACTTGTGCACGCAGTAGCAGTGCACATCGAGTACTTCAACTAGGGGGCATGAGCAAGTGGCTTTGCTGTCGCCATTTGGTCCTCTCGGCTCAGAGCAAGTGTAGCAGCAGAACACGCGGCAGAGGGAGTTCCAGCATGGCGTGTAGCAGTACACGCGACAGAATGCACAAAAGCTGCTCGATGAAATGCACAAATGGGAGACAGACTTGAATAGTAAATTCTTCTACTACGATTTGCGTGATGTTGCCGTTTTTGAATACATGTTGAATATCCTGTGATTTATTACACTGATTATTTTGAGAAAAATCAATTCACAGCAAGCTTATTATTCAGATTGCACTACATATGTTTCAAGATTTATCTCTATACCTTTAGTGTATCTTGATTCATCTGTGATCACATTAAATCATTTACATTTATCTTGTTTGGTTATATGCCTGTGAAGATTAATCTTATGATGCTTGAAATGCCTGTGAGTTGAATGTGTTGTTAATCTGCCTTTAAGCACTGTGTTGGTGTCTTTTCGATTAGGACACCAACCGTTTTTAGGCTAGATTATTTTCATTTTTCTTGATCTGTTTGTTTCCGCTGATTATCTGTTGAGGTGAGTTGGATCTTGGGAGAAGGCCACTGATTCGAAAGAATTTTTTAGGCGCCCATTCACCCCCCTATGGTCGCTACTCTCGGTCCTACAAGTGGTATCAGATCCTGGTTAGGGTTTTTCCATACCTTAACCGGTTCTAACCCAAGGTAGTGATCATGACTTCTTCTAGCAAGATCCCATCCCTGGAAGCTTTTGGCTACAATTACTAGAAGACTCGCATGCGAGCCTATCTCATGAGCCAGAGCTCTGACATTTGGGATATTTGTGTTCGCGACACTTTTACTGTGCTTCCAGTTGCTGAGTGCACTTCCCCTGAGTTAATTGCCGAGCATCAAAACAACAACAAGGTTGTGAACATTTTATTTTCTAGTCTAGGTCCCACTGAGTTTGAGCGTGTGAGCCATCTCAGCACTGCTAGAGAGATCTGGGCTACCATCTAGGCACACCATGAGGGGACAACCTAGGTCAAGGCTCAGCTCTATCAGACCTACCGGCGTGAATATGAAAATTTCACATAGAAGCCGGGTGAATCTGTTGAAGCTTTGTTCGGTCGTTTTTAATCGATCATCAATAAGCTTCGAGCCAACAAGGCCGATGGAGTTCAGCTGGTCTCAGATCATGAGCAGACGCTCAAGGTTCTTCATACCTTGAACCCTAAGATCTTGGAGATCAAGATATCCTCTGTCATTAAGAGCACTTCTTACGATACCTTGACTATCACAGAGCTTTTCAGTAAGATCAAGTCCACAGATGTTGATATCTAGTTGAGATCAAATCTCACTGGTTCTGGCTCAAAAACCCTATCCCTTGCGACACCTTCTGCTGACTCATCCTCTTTGAGCTGTGTTGCGTTCTCCTTGATGTCTATTACTAAGGACCAGCTTGATTCGTTAGGAGATGATGATTTGTGTGTTTTTAACAACTGGATGCATCGTGTCTATGATAAACAAATGTTCAAAAGACATGGCACAAAATTTGGATGCTTTGAGTGTGGTGATCCAGGTCACTTCATCGCCGACTGCCCCAAGCAGAACAATCACAATAAAGGCACCAGTGGTGGCTCCTACGACTCATTCAAGCACCACAACAGCTCCACCTTCACAAAGGGCAAGCCAACAACCAAGTTCTTCCGAAAGACCCTGAAGGATTACCAGCGTGAGAACAAGAAGCGAGACAAGGCCTTCTTCGCCGAGATGGAGAGAAGCTACTCCAAGAGATCATCGTCTTCTTCATCTTCATCGAGCCCAAGCGATGATGATATCGTGATCAAGAAGGGAAGGACAAGGATGATCTGGTGGGCCTCTACTTCATGGCCTTCGGGGACAAGCCGAAGAGCTGCTCGCATGACAGCCGAAGATCCCGTAAGAGCATCTGTTCAATGGCTCTTGGGGATAAGGAAGAGAAGGGCTCCCCCGACAACTCCGATGACGACGACGATGAAAAGGTATCTTCCTATGAACAAGAAGTCATTGAATTACTAGAAGAGAACCGTCAGGAGTTGAGATATCGGGAGAAACTCCTTAGAGGGCTAAGAAGAGGATAGATGAACTTGAGAGTGAGCTTGCCATGGCCAATGGTAAGATTGAGAGTCTGTCTTCTTTCCCTTGCTTGGGTGGTAGTAGTGAGTGCCCTAACTACGAGGTGATGTTGTGTGACCTGACGACTCTAAAGTCCAGGTACACAGAGAGGGTAGATGAGAGAGACGCTTTGGCCACTGAGCTTGAGAGCGCTCAGCTGGAGCTGAAAGATGCTCATGCCACTGTCGTCGTGCCCTCTGTAGACTGCCCATCCCATCTAGCTATTTTAGCTAAGCTGAGAGCCAAGAGTGATGAGCAGTTGGGTGAGTTAGTGAGAGTCACAACTGAGTTGGAGCAGACTAAGCTAGAGCTTGAGACATTTTCAATTCCACCCACTATTTGTGAGAACTGCTTGTTGTAGGACCGAAAGTAGCGACCAGAGGGGGGGTGAATGGGCGCCTTAAAAAAATTCTTTCGAATCAATGGTCTGTTCCCAATACCCAACGCACCTCATAAGACTAAGCAGCAGAAAATAAACAGAAGGCCTAAGTCTAAGGGTATCTAACCTAGAAGCAACTGGTGTTAAACAGAGAACTATTAAAGAAGTGCAACTAGGCAGATGAACACTGTGTAACAGGCCTAAACTTCCCAATGAAATGATCTAAGTATATGTAAGGTGAAATGAGAAGTTACTGTCCAAATTTGTCTCCTGTTCGGAACTTGGCGAAGCCTGCTTCGCCCGTCGAGGTCTGCTTCGGAGATGATTGTCGAAGACTGCTTCGCTGGTCGAAGCCTGCTTCGGAGGTGGGTGACGGAGCCTGCTTCGGAGGTCAGTTGCGAAGCATGTCGAAGATGCCGAAGGTGTTTTGGTCTAGCCTAATACGAAGGGGCAAGAAGCGAAGTATGCTTCGAAACGAAGTATGACAATGCCGGAGCCTGGTTCGAAGTATGTACTTCGAAGGCAAGGCTTCGGACACAGCTTCGAACCGAGTGCTTCGAAACAAAACCTTCGAACAGAGAACTTCGAATGCAACACACAGACGGACTACCTTCGAACAAAGAAGTGAAGCCTGTCACATGACAGAAGCACCAAATTCGAAGCCTATACTCTACCTTTGAAAAGAGCAATCTTCAAGAAGAGAAGCGAAGGATGACACGCCACAAGAAATTAATGCGAGGCCTAGCAGAACGACAAGCTTCGAATCCAACTTCGAAATCTATCGAAGTATGGACTTCGAACAGCTAGAGCCGAAGCACCTTCGCACTGTTGTTCGAAGTATGCGATGTTGTCCGTTCAAAGAGTACTTCGAAGCTAGCAACACAGAACACAAAACAAAGTTCGAAGATCGAAACGAAGCCTTCGAGTTATGGTCGGATCGAAGCCTGCCTCACGGAACTGAGGGGCTTCGAACAGAGAGGATGGCTTCGCCTGGAAGCAGCCAGGAAAGTAACTTCAGTCCTGTCAACCCGATCGAAAAGTTGAGCAGTAAAAGCAAAAAGCTGGCACAGAAGTACTGTAGCTACAGTGGAGTACTACTTGCAAACAGCAAGAACTAGTACTCTACTCATGAAGAACAGAAGCTTCCCCATGCCTGCCGAAGCCTCCGAAGCCCCAAAAACCATGGGAAAAACTTGCTATGCAAATGAAATGATGCCATTAAAAACTCTGATGTTGCTGCAAATGATTTTGGGAGTAGAAACTTCACTTCAACAATAAATGCAAGACAACAACAGAGGCAAGACTCCCTGGCGGCGCAAGCAAGAGTAGGAGAAGAGAGAGGCAAGGCAAGAGACAAAAAGTGACCCCAAAAGAGTGGAATAGATTTCAGCCAAAAGGGTAGTCCAAACCCTAGGGATTGGGGTCCTATTTATAGGCTCCCAACACTAGGAACATTCCACCTGCCCCTTAGGGTTTTTACAGACGCAATAATAAAGGAAAAGACTCTACTGCCCTTAGGTATTTTTACAGACACGACTGACTGACTGTGGGCCTAGAGTTACAGATGACTTATCCGGAAGCTCAGCTTTCGTAGCGACTACGGCTTCTCTTCTGGACAGTCGGATACACGATCAACGGTTGTCAGTTTTGCGCCGAAACTGACAAAGCCTCCACTGGCTTTGCACCAGGTACCCGGATTGGGTCGGCCCGACTCCGCAGCTCTCTCAGCACAGCAATCGCTCACCGCCCGTGTACCTGAGTCAGTCCTGGTCAATAGCCTAGTGGGTCTTCTACTGCTTCTGGCCCATGCACCCGGATTGGGCCAGCCCGACTTCGCAGTCTCCTCTGCCCGACAGTCGCTCGCTGCCCGTGTACCTGAGTCACACGTGGCCCATAAAACAGCAGATCTCTTCTTCTTCTATCCTCTTTGACTATCGTTGACAATGACTCATCACTTTTGGAGCCATGAGGCCCACGCTATTCAGCATGGCTCCTCACTTGTCCCTGAGATTGGAACTAATCAAGCTAAAAGCTGAGAAGTCTGTCCAAGTTGATAGAGAGTGTGAGATCTACTTGTCTCAGGTGGAGGTACTAGCTGCCTTGAGAGAGGAGCTAGCTGATGCTCAGAACGAGAACTCTTACCTCCGTCAGATCCTGAGTTGGGTGAGTGCTAGAGCCACAGCTCGGCATGATGATCTAGCAGTTCAAGAGGTAGGATGGGTTTGGGGTAGGTTACACCTACACAAATGCTGACTTTGAGAGTGCCATTAGTTGTGTAGTGGAGTGGAGTAAGATGACTCCAGAGTAGAGATATCCCAAGACTCACTCCACTAAGTCTTTTTAGGCCTGTCAGCCCAAGGATGGAGTGTTCAAAGAACAACCTAAAGCTCCACCTAAGAACCCTATATGGATCCCAAAGCCCAATCATCTCCACACTTCTCTTGACTCTCTACCTAACCCTCTCACACCAAAGAGTCTACACCCAACACCACCAAGCCCAAGAACCCCAAGCCTCAACCACATCCCAATAAGCCTACCTATCACTGTGAGTTCTATCTGAGAGACAAGCATCTTGAGGAGTTTTGCTTCAGGAGGAAGCAGGTTGAGAGAGAAGACAGAGCTCGAGGTGGGCATGAGAAGTTCTACCAGTAGGGTGGTAGATAGAGTGTCCCTCGACGCAGAGAGACGCTAGAGGCCAGGGCGCGTCGTGTAGGTGGTGGTAGAGGAGATGGCTTTCGTGCTCGTGCTCTAGAGGGTGGTTTTCGCTCCGGCAGAGCTCCAAGTCATTCTGGATACGGCTTTGGACCTCGTGGTCGAGACTTTAGGCAGAACAGAGGACCGCACTTTGAGCCGCATTTTGGTCCAGACTCTTATGATTCTTTCTGCTTTCCCTTTTTTGAGCAGATGGTTCGACACTGGTTTAGCTCCTTTGCTAAACCTGGTGTCGGACCGTTTGCTCCCACTTATGAGCATTGATCGTGTAGGATCGAGGACTGGAGGACCTGTGGATCATGGATTCAGGATACTCTCACCATATGACGGGACATCGCAGATGGTTCTCTAGCCTCACTTCCCCGAGCTCCAAGGAGTACATCACTTTCGGGAACAGTGGTCAAGGGAAGGTACAAGGCATTGGCTCAATTCGAATCTCTGAGCATTTCTCTTTGAAGAATGTTGCTTTGGTTGGAAATTTAAGTTTTAATTTGGTCTCTATTTCGCAACTTCTTAAGTGTTGGGGGACATAATCCCGATGGCCAGGGGGCCCACCACCTGGAGATCTGAAGCCAAGAATACCGGAGGCCACCCTCCGGGAAGAAGGCTGTCGGAGGTCGCCTTTCGGGAGAAGGCTGCCGGAGGCCGCCCTCCGAGAGAAGGCTGCCGGAGGCCGCCCTCTGGGAGAGGTTGTTGGAGGTCACCCTCCGGGAGAAGGTTGCCGGAGGCCGCCCTCCGAGAGAAGGCTGCCGGAGGCCGCCCTCTGGGAGAGAATTGCCGAAGGCCTCTCCCTCGGGCCGCAGTAGCGAACCCGAAGAGAGCATTGGCGGGAAAAGGACGAAACAAATGTACAGGGGGACAGGATCGCGATCCTCTGGGCCGTGTCGGGCGGCGCAGGCAGCGTCCGACACGGCTGATACGCTGTCAGAGTCGAATCTTCTTGTCTGTACTATATATAGTCCATTTTGTCTGTACTGTTGACCGGCAGTTGGTCGGGTAGCCGTTGGCGTTCCAGAGGCACTTGGCCTCTGGACGAGGCGCCTTATAAATACCCCCCAACTACAGTTGTAATGAACAAGCTAAAAGGAGCATTGAATACACCACCCTCATTCCTACTAAGAAAAACCTGCTGGTCCGATCCGTCGTTCCAACAGTTGGCGCCGTCCGTGGGGACCTTAGTCCAAGAAGCTATCGTCCTCTACACCCACTCACCAAACCATGTCAAGTCGAAAAGGAGCAAGCGCGGTTCCCCCGCGCCGGTCGGCCCGTACCGCCGAGGTTGAGCCCGCCGCGATCCCCGACCCCGGCCCTTCGGCCCCTGCCGATACGCCGGTCGGGGCACCTTCTCTGGAGCCAACCCAGATCCCGGAAGGGACGCCCGAGGCCGGAGGCCCCGCCGGCATACCTGAGCCAACCTCCGTCAACCTGGCAGGGGTGCCGGAGGTACCGCCGGAGCAGCACGCTCCGGCCGGACCCCCCGTGGTGTCCCTTCGGACTGATTACGCCCGCTCTCGAGACCCCGATACCGCTTCAGGAGGAAGCGGGAGCCAAGCCGACGCCTTGGCCGCTGAAAACGCCCGGCTGAAGGCAGAGCTGGCCTTGTGGCGCCAGGAGGCGTCGCTCCGACCTCCAGAACCCCTCCGCGTCGCGAAAGCCATGGCCGTGGCGTTAAGGGACGATGAAGACTCGGAGGGCGAAGAGAACCCGTCGTACGACGAGGAGTCCCCCTTGCACCCGGACCTCCAGAGGGTGCGCTTCGACTCCAAGTTTCGCGCCGCCAAGCTCCCCAAGTACTCCGGAGACTCCGACCCGGGAGAATTCTCCCGCTCCTACGCCTTGGCCATAGAGGCATTTGGAGGAAGCTGGGACTCCATGGCTAAATGCTTCCCCCTGGCGCTCGAGGGGATCGCCCTCCGGTGGTTCTGGTCGCTCCGACCCGGGACCATCCACTCATGGGAGCAGCTGAGGAAGAAGTTCATCAACAACTTCCAAGGAACCTTCGTGGCCCCCATGTCCACCGGGAGCCTCTTCCAAGTGAAGCAGCAGCCCGGGGAAACCTTGTGGCAGTACTCTCAGCGTTTTGCGCACACCAAGGCCCAGATCAAGGGGCTTTCGTCTTCCTCCGTCATCGACGCGGCCCGAGAGGGCGTCACCCACCCAGGTCTCCTCGACAAGCTCCACTGAAAACCTATTTCTTCGGTGGCACAACTCATGACGTACTTCGAGGAGTACGCCCGGTCCGAAGAGGGCCAGATGCGCCGGCAGGCGATGGTAGCCCTCGTTCAGGCCCCGAGCGCCAGGACGTATGAGGCCCCCCCGGATCTTCGCCGGGGCGCACGCCAAGCTCCCGACTTTTGCCACCAGGAGCCCGGTGGGCAGGATCCCATCCTTCGAGACTCCCGGCGAGACCGAAAGCACCTTCAGGGGGAGGTCCTCAGTATCACCCCCCAAGCAACCCCCAAGCACCTGCACACGCCCGGCGGCAGCCGCTCAGCCGGAGCCAAGCATCCACCTCAGGCGCTTTCCAAGGAAGCCTTCTACTGCAGCGTCCACGGCGAGAACCGGAGCCACGACACCGACTCCTGCCGAACCATACTCGCCCTTCGTAGCGACTACCTCGAGCGTAACGCTGGCCGCGGCTCCACTGACAGGGGGGTCGCTGCCCCTCGCCCCGAAGCGGTCCAGGTAGTTGGGCGCCGCGAAGAGCCGGATGTCCTGATCCCGAGTTCGGAGTACGGCAGGGCCCCGGTCCCCAAGCTCGAAGGCGCCCCAGACCGAGGGAAGCGAGTGGTCCTCCCCATTTCCGGAGGGGGAGCCTTGGGGGCTCTTTCCAAGCGGCAACGCCAAGACTACGTTCGGGAGGTCGGGCATATCGGCACATTCGGGCCCTCAGCCCTCCCGGAGTGGTCTCATGTCCCCATCACCTTCTCCGCCGAAGACGCCTCCGGAGTCAAATTCCCGCACGCTGACCCCCTCGTCATTTCGACAGACATCGCCGGAGCCGAGGTGCGTCGTATACTGGTCGACGGGGGGAGTTCCGCTGACATCATCTTCGTACAGGCCTTCGATCAGCTATGCCTGTCGCGCAAGCACCTCCTGCCAGCTTCGCGCCCGCTCCAAGGCTTCGCAGGTCCTCCGCTGGATGCCCTGGGCCAGATCCTGTTGGAAGTAACCTTCGGCGACTCCCCCCTGCAGCGCCGCGAAGAAATTCTGTTCGATGTCGTCGACGCCCCGTACGCCTACAACGCTATCTTCGGGAGAGGGATCCTCAATTGCTTCGGAGCCGTCGCGCACCACAACTACCTCTGCCTCAAGATGCCAACTCCCGGGGCGGTGCTGTCCGTCCTGGGTGACCAAGCGGCAGCCCGCCGGGTCGAATACGGCCATTCAGCACCGTTGGAGCCGCGGCAAATTCACAGTGTCCGCGGGAGCGCCGAAGGAGCCGGCCTCGAAGGAGGCAAGGAACCCGAGCAGAAGGGCCACCCCGCCAAACCCCTCCCGGAAGGGGAAATCGTCACCAAGACCCTGACTCAAGGAGGGAAGGACTACTCGGTCAAATTCGGAGGGGGCCTGGAACCGGAGGTATCGGCACAGATCGAAGCTATCATCCGCGGCAACCTCGACATCTTCGCGTGGTCCGACGAAGACATTACCGGAGTCGACCGCTCGATCATCGAGCACTCGCTGGCCGTCGACCCGAAGGCACGGCCGGTTCACCAGGGGCTCCGAAGGCTTTCCACCGAGCGGGCTGAGCTCGCCAAGACGGAGACGGAGAAGCTGCTCCGAGCAGGGGTCATCCGGGAAGTGAGTCATATCGACTGGTTGTCTAACCCAGTGTTTGTCTAGAAGAAAACATCTGGCAAGTGGCGCATGTGTATCGACTTTACTTCTCTGAATAAAGCTTGCCCCCGTGACCCCTACCCCCTGCCCCGCATTGACCAGCTAGTTGACTCCACGGCCGGAGCGGAGCTCCTCAGTTTCCTCGATGCTTATTCTGGATACCATCAGATTTGGCTAAGGCCCGAAGACCAGGTGAAAACAAGTTTCGTCACTCCGGCCGGAGTATTCTGCTACCTCCGGATGCCCTTCGGCCTTCGCAACGCCAGGGCAACCTTCTCCAGATTAATCTCCAAAGCCCTGGGACATCAGCTAGGATGCAATGTGGAAGCATACATGGATGATATCGTCATCAAAAGTACCACCAAAAGCCACCACGGATCAAACATAGCTGAGACCTTCGACAGCCTCCGGCGGTGTGGAATCCGGCTCAATCCGGACAAATGTGTCTTCGGAGCGCGCGCAGGAAAGCTGCTTGGGTATCTCGTTTCCAGCCGGGGCATCGAAGCCAGTCCAACGCAAGTTCAGGCGCTACAGAACATGGTCCCCCCTCAGAATCTGAAGCAAGCACAAAAGCTGGCCGGGCGGTTGGCGGCCCTCGGGCGTTTTCTGGCCAAATCAGCGGAGCGCAGCCTGCCCATCTTCCAGGCGCTCCGAAGTTCCAAGCATTTCGAATGGACCCCCGAATGTCAAGACTGCTTCCGGCAAATCAAGGAATATCTTTCCGGCCTCGTGGCCCTCGCCACACCCCAGGCCGATAGTCCCTTATTGGTCTACCTCGCCGCCTCCGGCACAGTAGCGAGCGCGGCTTTAGTTCAAGAAGAGGAACATGGCGGGAAGCTAATCCAACGTCCTGTCTACTTCGTTTCCGAAGTTCTCGCCGGAGCAAAGGCACGGTACTCCGAGCTCGAAAAGGTGGCCTACGCCCTCGTCATGGCCTCCCGGAAGCTCCGGCACTACTTCCTGGCTCACGACATCATCATCCCGACCGCCTACCCCCTTGGCGACATGTTCCAGAACAAGGACGCCACCGGCCGCATTGGTATGTGGGCAGTGGAATTAGCCCCGTTCGGGATCTCCTTCGTCGCCCGGACAGCTATCAAGTCCCAAATCCTCGCCGATTTCATCGCAGAGTGGATGATGGCCCGCGAAGCCGCGGGCGCCGAAGCAAGCGAAGGGGTTTGGACTGTCTTTTCAGACGGTGCTTACCAGGCCTCGGGGGTTGGGGCTGGAGCAGTCATTGTCTCCCCATCCGGCCAGCAGGCCCTGTATTCTGCTCGGCTGAACTTCAAGGCCACAAACAATATCGTCGAGTATGAAGGAGTCCTATTGGGGCTCCGCAAGGCGCACGCGTTGGGAGCCGCGCGTGTGGTCGTCAAGACCGATTCTCAAGTCGTCGCCGGGCACATCGACAAGAGTTTCCAGGCTAAGCACCCCGACCTCGCCTCGTACCTCGACTCCATCCGCAAATTCGAAGCTGCCTTCAAGGGCATATCCGTCCACAACATTCCGCGCGGAGAAAACAGCCAAGCCGACACCCTCGCCAAGGCCGGAGCAGGGGCTCAAGCCTTGCCGCAGGGGCTTTTTTCGAGGAGCTCACCCAACCTTCGGCGCCCCCTCGCAGCGAGGCATCCGCCTCCACCTCCTCGGATGAGCCCCCTCCGCCATCCCAGCCAGCCCCGGTCCTGTGTACGGTTGACGCTGATAGGCGGGAGCCCATCCTACGCACCCTCGCAGGTGGCGAAGATAACCATTCCAGCCCAGACCAAGCTCGCCTGCAGCTCCATGCGAGGTCTTTTCAGGTTATCAATGGCATTTTATACAAGTCCGGCGTATGCACACCGCTACTCCGCTGCATCTCACACTTAGACGGAGTTGCCATGCTCCGAGAAATCCACGGAGGGCTGTGCGGGAGCCACCTCGCACCGCGGGCTCTCGCGGGAAAAGCTCTCCGACAAGGCGTATACTGGCCCACCATCGTCGCCGACGCCGAAGAGCTCGTCCGCACCTGCCAGGGTTGTCAATGGATGGGGCGGCGCAGTCACCGACCTCCGGCCAGCCTGCTACCCATTCCTCCGGTGTGGCCTCTGGCCCGCTGGGGCATGGACCTCATCGGGCCATTCCCCAGAGCGAGGGGAAACCTGCGCTTTGCCGTCGTCGCCGTCGAATATTTCTCTAAGTGGGTCGAAGCGGAGCCATTAGTCTCCATCACATCTCGAAGCGTTCAGAAATTCTTCTGGCAACATATTGTGTGTCGTTTCGGAGTACCCAGGCAGCTCACCCTAGACAACGGAACGCAGTTCGACGTCGGACCCTTCCGGGCATTCTGCGACGAATTGGGAGTCCAGCTTTGCTTCGCCGCCGTGCGGCATCCCCAGTCTAACGGAGCCGTGGAGCGAGCTAATGGGCACATCCTTTTGGGCCTCAATAAACGCATCGTCGGCTTAGCCAAAGGGTTATGGCCCGACGAGCTACCGAAGATCTTGTGGTCCATCCGGACAACCACTTCCCGGGCCACCGGCTTCACTCCATTCCGCCTCTTGTTCGGCGACGAAGCAATGACCCCAACGGAGCTCCGAGTCGGTTCGTTGCGTGTCACAGCACCCGAGGACGTTGACGAGCGTACCATCTCCCTCGACTTGGCCGAAGAGACGAGGCTCCGGGCAGTCGCCAACCTATCCAAGTATCAGAAAGAGACCAAAGCCTAGTACGATCCCAAGGTCAAGCGTAATGAGTTCCAACCCGGACACCTCGTCCTACGCACGGTCCTCGCTCCCACCAAGCTGGGCAACAAGCTCCGGCTCGACGCACCCTCGCTATCGGGTTCTGAGATCCGACTCGACGCACCCTCGCTATCGGGTTCCGAGCTCCGGCTCGACGCACCCTCGCTATCGGGTTCCGAGCTCCGGCTCGACGCACCCTCGCTATCGGGTTCCGAGCTCCGGCTCGACGCACCCTCGTTATCGGGTTCCGAGCTCCGGCTCGACGCACCCTCGCTATCGGGTTCCGAGCTCTGGCTCGACGCACCCTCGCTGTCGGGTTCCGAGCTCCGGCTCGACGCACCCTCGCTATCGGGTTCCGAGCTCCGGCTCGACGCACCCTCGTTATCGGGTTCCGAGCTCTGGCTCGACGCACCCTCGCTATCGGGTCCCGAGCTCCGACGCACCCTCGCTCTCGGGTTCCGAGCTCCGGCCCGACGCAACCTCCCTGTCGGATTCCGAGCTCGGATTCGGCACTCCCTCGCATTCGGACTCCTAAATCCCGTCCGAAGTGTGCTGCCCCGGGCGCGGGATACATTCAACGCGCCTTCCTCCTAGCTGATTAGCGCCCAGCCGGCCAACCGGCTACTCGCTAAGGGGGGAAGGGAAGGAGCAAGGCGAAAGGCTTCGACAGCATGGAGGGCGTACAATGTTATTACAAATCAAAGGCGGAAAAGAAGAGTCAAGAGAAATTTTCATCCAAGCCAAGCAAGAAATGAAGACCCCCTCGGCCGGAGGGGCCACCAGCGCCGGGGCGCGTTTCGGGCATGCGCCTAGGCACGCTTCGCGCGGACCTCTCCTCCCTTTTCTTCCGCTCCTCTTCCTTCTTCTGGGCGCGAAAAGCTCTCTAGTCCTCCTGAAGCTGGGCCCAGCTGCGCAGGTTATCCCCCCCAGAAGGCGCTTCGTCAAAGCTGGCCTCCGTGTCGGACCAATCCACCGGCTCCGGAGATGAGGACGAAGAGCGGGATCCTGCCTCTTCTTCCTTAATGAAGCCCAGAACCCCGCGAAGGATGTCAGGATCCACGCGGCCATCGCCGCGACGGGGGAGAACGAAGCGTGCGGGTCGGTTTGCCTTTAGGGCCTCGAAGATGGCCCATTGATGTCGAAGAGCGTCGTCAAAATCAAGCACTTCGATATCGCGTTCGCAATCGCGGACACCCTAGATAAACCCCAAAAGGTACCCTTTATTAATATGCGATTAAGTTCCTAAGCTATTACAAGTTAGTGCAGCGGAGGGTCGCAAAGAGGTTACACCTTCGGGTCCGGCTGGCGAGCCGAGGCCGGAGGCTTCGAAGGATCCGGAGGACCGCGCTTACGGAGCGCCTCCTCCAGCCAAGCTTTGATCGCCTCGGGGCCCTCGGTCTCCCAGACCGCCTTGAGCGCTCGCCAAGATCGATTCAGCGCGACGCTTGGCGTTCGAAGGTGATCTCCCACGAAGACGATCGGATGTGGGCCCGAAGGCGAAGGAAGCGGAAGGCCGGACACCTCGAGATGGCGGAGGATTCCGTAAGCGGCCACCCGAGCAGACACTTCGCCATACTGCACTACGGTCAAGTGTATCTGCCGGACGACAGACTGAATGAACTTCACTCGGCGAAGCAAAGACTCCCGGGCGATGTCGAACGAACCGCACCCGGTGCCGTAGCGCGCCAGCACCTTCCGGAGAGACACCGCGGTGTCGGCCGCCATTTTCCCCGCCTCAGCAAGGTCCTCGGTCAACTCTCCGTTCCGGGCGGTGAGGTCCGCCTCAGTCCGCTCCATCTGGTCCACTTGTGCGCGGAGGGACTCCGCGCTGGTCGCCGCCTCTTCCCAAAGCTTGCTCTCCTCCGAGACCCGAGCTCGGAGTGAGGAAACCTCCGCTTCCAGCTCGTCGGTCCGGGCAGCTCGGACCCGGAGAGAGGCAACTTCCGCCTCCAGCTCATCGGCCCAGGTAGCTCGAGCCCGGAGCCGCTCCAATTCCGCAACACGAGCCTTGAGGGAGCCCATCTCCGCCACTTGGGCCTCAAGTGCTTCGGCCCTTGCTGCTTGGAGACGAAGGGCTTCTGCTTCCGCCGCCCGCTCTCGAGCCAGTGCCTCCGCGGTATCCCCTCGGGCTGCGAGCCTCACGGTCTCCGCCTCGCGGTGTTGGCGTTCGGAGAGAAGGGCAATCATCTGGCCCTGCGCCAGGGCGACCACCTGCGTCCGGAGGAGGTTAGCAAGAAAAGGGCTAGAAGCTCAGCGAAGGAATTCCAGGGACATACCTGGCCCACTACGGTCTCGATGGCCCGGCCGAGGTCTAGGCCGTCGGACACCCCCTGCTCCTCTATTATCGGGGCTTCGCGGAGCCGCAGATAATAATTATGGACCGGAGCCACCCTGGACGCGAAGTCCTCGCTGTTCGCCAGGAAGGGGCGCAGGAGGGGCACCGTAGCGCGCGTGCCCCGGTTGGAAGTAGGGGCCCGAGGTGAGCCCCTGACGCCCTCGGCCGCCTCCACTTCGGCTCGCTGCTCCGAAGCCTCCGTCGCTTTAACCACAATGACTGTTTTCTGTCTTTTGTTTGGCTTTTGGTTATTAGGGTTAAACCTTTTATTTTATTTTCTTCTTTCTGTCTTCTTGTGTTTTTGTTTTCGTGTTTCCACATGTTTTGCAGGTTCTGAAGAGTTGATGAAGAGGGTGTTGACAATGCACTCATCAAGGGGGAGATTGAGGAGCCATGGTGAAGATCATGGGCCTCATTGCTCCAGAAGTAATGAGTGATTGTCAATGGACACCAAAGTGAGAATAGAAGAGAAGAGAAGACGAGACATGTCGTGTCTAGGCCATGTGTGACTCAGGTACACTGGTGGAGAGCGACTGCTGGACAGAGGGGTTGTGGAGTCGGGTCGGCCCAATCCGAGTACATGAGCTAGGAGCGGCAGGGGATCCACTGGTCTATTGACTAGGATTGACTCAGGTACATGGGCGGCGAGCAATTGCCGGGCTAAGGGAGCCGCGGAATCGAGCCAGCCCAATCCGGGTACCCGGTGCGAAGACGGTGGACGCTTTGTCAGTTTTGGCGCAAAACTGACGCCCAATCCAAACCGTTGATCTATGATCGAGCCATCCTGAAGCGAATCCGTAGCTGCTACGAAAGCTAGGACAAACTCGGAGGGGGTGGGTTCGGCCACTGAGGTCCGAACCCTCCCGAAGGCTGGGACAAACTCAGAGGGGGTTCGGCGACTAAGGTCTAAACCCTGTCGGAGGTTGTATCCAGCCCGAAGGGGGGTTTGGGCTTTAGGGTCTGAACTCAACCCTCGCAGGGCTCAGTCTTCTAGGGGGGTTCTGCCGTCCCGAAGCCCGTGGCCGAACACCTCCTTTCGGCCTTCTATGGGGTCTGGCCGAAGATGGTGGCTTAACATTTTCTTTCCACACTCCTACCGCTGGATTATTTGGTACGAGTGTGTGTGTGTGCAAGCTTCTCCTACAATGACCACTTTCCCTTTAGCTTACTCGGCCTGTTCTAGCCGAATCAATACTTTCTTCCCCTCGAGCTCAACGTTGTTCATGGGAAAGGGGTCCCTGTCCAATTTTATTTTTGGATTTTCTTCTATTTTCAATCATCCTTCTTCTATGGCCGATTGAACCTGCCGACGAAAAACATTGCAATCATTAGTGTAGTGAGAATGTGAATCATGCCACTTACAATAGGGACATTTCTTTAATTCGTCGGTGGATGGCATGACTTGCCCTTTCAGTAGTCATAGAAGCTGATTCTTTAATAGGAAATAAAATATCTTATCACACTTGGTTACGTTGAATGAATATTTAATTTCATTAGGTCGACTCTTAGAGGAAGATGACCGCAATTCATAGCAGGTGATGGGTTTAGACTTCGCGCTCCAAGTCCATTCGGCCATGTACGTGTCGGCCGAATCTTCTTCCTCTTCAGATTCCCCCTCGTCAAAGTGCTCCATTGTGTGGATTTCAGCTCTTTGTTTATTAAAAGTCTTAAAGAATTTTCTATCTTTGGCTTGGCCTTCCTGGACTAGAGCCTGTTGCAAGACTTGGCTAACGTCTAGAAGATTCTGATTATCCATTCGCTCGTTAATTTCTGCCCGTAGGCCATTAAACGCAAGGTCTGCCAAGTCTCTTTCCGATATGTTTAGGCTAAAACATTTATTCCTAGTGTCTCTAAAGCGCTTGACGTACTCAGAAACACTCTCGCTAGATTTTTGTTTAATTGTTGTGAGGTGTGATAGCCTAAGCTCGGTCTCGCCTGTGTAGAAATAGTCATGAAACTTCTGGTCTAGCTGAGCCCACGTCTGAACAAAGTTCGACGGGAGTGCCGAAAACCAAGTGAATGCGGTGCTGGACAATGACAAGGAAAATAACCTAAGTTTCAATGCATCTGACCCGCTAGCTTCGCCACATTGTGCTAGAAATTGACTAATGTGTTCTAATGTGGATTTACTACCCTCGCCATCAAATTTAGTGAAGTTCGGGACTCTATAATCGTGAGGGTATGGAATGGTATCAAAGTGGTCGGGATATGGTTTCCGATAAACCCTAGCTCTATCCCGAGGTGTAAAGCCGGTGCATTCCCTAAATAGCGCGTGAATACGTTCCTCAATATAGTCGTGGTCTACTGCATGTGCACGTCTTTCATGTGGTGGCAGGATGTGTGGCGGTATATCGGCATGCTCTAGCCTATGCTGTGGTGTAGGAGTGTGCAGCGCGAGCGGTGGCGGGAGAGCTGGCATGAGCGCAGGTGGCGGTGGTGCATGATAAGTTGGGTTTGCCTGGCCATAAGCGTAGATATGTGTTTCGACCGTAGATGATGTAGCTGGAAACGTGACAGTCTTTCCAGTATTACCGTCTGTTCTACTATAAATGTGCTGAGTTGGCGGAATACTAGTGATTGGTGTCGGTGAATCAGCCTCAGTAAAGCCGAATCTTCTAAACACTGCTACCACTTGCGAGATAACGGCGGGCTCTAATTTGTAGGCTAGCGAGGCGCTAACCGCCTGATCAACAGATGCAGCTATCCTACGGTCAACTTGTGAAGCAGATAAAGGGGGTGATGAGGGTCGTACCTGAGTTAGGTTGAGGGTCTCGCGCATGACGAAGCCCGAGCGTGTCTTTATGAAATCCCTGAGCATCAGTTCTTCAAGTTCCTTCTTTTTTGCTTCAATTTTTGCTCGGTCTTCCTCAGATATGTCAGCCATGGTGGGCGTCATAATGTTGAGGTCGTCGATGTCCGTGCCCCCATAGTGCTCATTGGCGATGTAGTGGATGTAGACGTAGTAGAGGTACTCGCTGCCGATGTAGAGGTAGTAGTCATGATTGGCGTTGTCCCTAACGGAGTCGCCAAAAAGTGTGTTGACGTAGAAATGTGCCCCCGCACTTAGGCCAGTTCGACGTCCAAAAGTATTGCAACGATATCAACGCCGCATTCCGACTACCCTTAATAGTGATAAGGGATTTGGAGTTGCTAGGCAATCAGAAAAATATTTAATATTTTAATCCAATTGGGCGAAAAGTGTTAGTAATGATGTAAGCAATTATAAAACGAATAAAATACCTAGAATCAGCCAATTCGGAGGCCGATTCGGAGTTAGAGTAGAGATTGGCCCGAAGGGTCCCAAGGGCACCTTCGGCCTCATGCCTGGTCAGACCGGAGGTACAACCTCGGTCGGACCGGGGGTTGCGAAGAGGCTTCGGGATTGAGCCCCGAAGGCGGGCGCGAAGGGTGGCTCCGGGCGGTCTGACCGGCGAAGCTCCTTCGGTCGGACCAACGAGGTATCCTCGGTCGGACCGTGTAGGTAGGCTTCGGCACGCACGACTCCGGCGAAGGCTCCGACGTGTTGCGATGCGAAGGGGCTTCGGGCACAACCTTCGTGTTCCGGCGCAACATGGTGCGGAGGGTCCCGGTCAGACCAGCGGAGTGTCATCGGTCTAACCGGCTGTTGCTAACAACGGCGTGACGAGGCCTGGTCACACCTGAGTCTCAACACCGGTCGGACCGAAGTAGCAGATCGGATCTGCTAAACCTCGGCAACCCTAACAAATGATCTTCAATTGCCTCCAAATTTTGCAGGGATGCTTATGAGGGCAACTGATCTGCAAAAACCACAAAAGATCAGATACAATTCGGCCAAGGGGTCGAATTACCAAATATGGTGATAAAAACTGATAAAAAGGATAGCAATCCGTTACGTGGATTAACGAGAGGTTCACAAGCGAACCAGCAAGGGATACCATGATTACGGACGCGACGGGCGGAGGGCTTTCAGGCAAACCCACGAAGATCTACTATCTAATACAGAAAGTAAAGAGAAGTAAATGCGATTCAAAGCTAGGGCTTTGTATTTTGGATATTGGAGAGAGCCCTTGAATTGGCCTTGCCCCTAGTATTTATAGGAGGTGGGCTGGTGGTCCCTAGCGCAAAACGTTAGTAGGATTCGGCCACAATTCGGTTGAGATAAGATTTGGATAAAAACCACCTGAATCCACTTCGGATTCATATTCTAAACCCCTGGCTGGTCTGACCGAGCCCATGGGGCCGGTCTGACCAGGCCTACATGGCCGGTTGGACCGCCCTACTATAGCCGGTCAGACCGGCCTGTGCCAGGTTTCGCATATTTTCGTTCAAAAATACAACTTTTCAGTATTTTGCCTAGTTTGACCATTAATGCCATTTTTTGCTATAAACACGGGCCAACTGGTTATTAGGTTTTGATACTTCTTTTTCATAATGTTTGTATTTGAAGTGTCTTAGTGTCCTTCACGATTTTATCTATGATAAATGAAATTCATTCTTGTTTACCCTTCGTACATGTGCCTTATACTTCATCACAATCAGTAGCAGAGGTGATAAATGAAGCACACTCCAAATGAGTACAAAACATAGCATATTCTACACGAGTACAAACGAAACACATTCCACACGTATAGTTGTTGGTCCCCCCTTGCATGTGGCGGTTAGGGGCTCTGGCCAAAGTTGATGCGTGCAATAGTGCGACTATCCAGCGCGTTAAGTATGCGGAGGGATGTGCCTAGTAGCATGGCTTTGAATGTTCGATCGCTTTTTAAGCTGTGTGGATGCTTCAAGTGTTTGACTCGGAATCCTTATTAAATCGATAATATGCGAAGACGGGTTTCAATTTCATGATATATTCTGAGAATATTTGGCTTCATGGTAGAAGAATACAGGCTTCGGTTTATGTATAAGATGAAGGGAGGATTCAGGATCTATTAGTAGGTGAAGCAAGGCTTCAGAGACTATCAATTAGATGAAGTAGGGCATCATAATTTATGATTGATGAGCGAAGTAAGACTTCAAGATTTATGATTGATGAGAGAAGCAAGGCTTTAAGATTTATACTTAATGAGTGAAGCGAGGCTTCGAAATTCAAACTTGAAGAGTGGAGCAAGGCTTCAAATTTATTATTTGATACGAAGCGGAGCCTCGGAATTTGTTTAAAGCGAAGCAAGGCTTCGGTTTTGTTAAAAGCGAATCAAGGCTTTGATATCTACTTAAAGCGAAGCAAGGCTTCAAAATTTATTTAAAGTGAAGCAAGGCTTTGATTTTTATTTAAAGCGAAGCAAGGTTTCAAAATTTATTTAAAGAAAAGAAAGGCTTCAAAATTTATTTGGTCACCTTTGGACTCTTTTGGACATTTCGAGTCGAAGCTCGAAGGCCTGGTTCTCATCACTACGGGCCCAGAGGCGCTGTGTAATGACAAGGGTGAAGCGAATCACTTTGGATTTTTGGTCACCTCTGACCCTTTTTGGATGCTTCGAGTTACACACTTGGAGTCCTTTGTTTTTATCGCTACGGCCCTAGAGGTGTTGTGTAATGACAAGGGTGCAGTGGATCTACCGGATTTTTAGGGTCTTTTAATAGAACCCAAAGTCAGCACATGTAAGAGTGGAGCACACTCCTATATGTGTTGACTTTCTTTATCTCGCGCTGAGCCCACCTTCGAGCTCGAGTAGCGGAAATACTTGTGCATACCTTCGGAGGCTCTAGAGGTCCAAAGACCTTATGACAAATAGAGGACTACAATAGTAGCCCCTTTGGGCAGCGAGCCTTGGAGCTCCTCGAGTGCCTAAGGCTGAAGAGAAGAGAACGAAGCCTTCAAAATGTTGGAAAATCCCCTAGCCGAAGTCCGAAGACCTGCGGAGTCTATGTAGGACTTTGCAACCATCTTTGGATGTATACTTCGAGATTGATTATGTAGGTAGTGGTAGAGAGCCTAATTTAGACCTAGGATCTCTACGGATGGTGCCAACTGTTGTAGCATAAAGTTTATGCTAACATGTTTGTTTAGCCTCGAAGGGCTACATATTGCATAGTGGATTTATACTGATTTAGGATTCCAAAAGGGATAATAACCTTACGTCCAGTTCATAGTGATTTTTCTATTATCTATCTTCTGTACTTGTTACAGTGGAGATACCTAGCATTTTACCCACTAGTTACAATCGACGTAACAGACTCTGTTTACAAGACTTCATAGGGGCAGAAAAGTAACTTCTCATGTAAATACATGTCTTGATACTAGGGGTGAAGGCCCTAATTTTGGTCTTATGTTGAAGTGGTCCAGGACTTTGAAGTAGGTAGCAGAGTATAGTTTGGAGTCTTCGTAGTCGGAGTGGTCTTTTGCAACAACCTTCCAAGCGGAGTCCGAAAGGCCTTAGAGGGGGGCTTCGGACTCAACACCTCTTGATCAACTCATAGCCTTGTGGTTTTGAAGCAGCCCCGAATAGCCTTGGATGCTTTGATTCGTGCAGGCCAGAGTGGTCTTCGGTCGGCTGGAGAGCTTCGAACTTCTAGAGTGCTTCAGTCTCCTGGGGGCTTCATAGACAGTGTTATTTGGATCCTGTTAGGGTAAAACTATTTCTCCCAACAAATGACATTATTATTACTTAATTTAATTATACTACCATGGAAACATATCACATATATAATTGTTTTAAAGTAAGATAGATAAACATTGGAGAGAAATATATTCAACTATAAAATAGTATGACTCAACATATGTTGATCTTCATTTCCATGTGCATAAAGATTACCTTTCCCATTCTATCTTGATTTTACACATATCACTACATATTTTATAGCAAACTCAGAGGCTACCTATATAACTACCCATTTACAAAATAGTATTTGGTAGCCCACAAGTTTTTATTATACATGATGAGAACTACAGTATTCTCATGTCTAAGAACTCTTCATCCACACTACAATGGTACATTAATCCTATTTGTGTGTCATGATGAGTCTATCCAACTAGACGTTCTCAAACATAAGTTAACATCATTCATTGCTATCTCTATGCCATGATTCATGAGACATAATTATCAATCAATGTATGTGTTGATGATCCGACATATTGTGTATTTTTAGGATTATCTAGAAATATTATCATGTTGCATAAGAAGTCTCATAAATAAGTCACGTACTTGTTGATCAACAATAATGATACATATTTTAAGAAACAAAATAACACTTTATTTATGAACTTACAAATATAGTAGGAGATGTGTAGATCTCCATATTGCCTTTAGTGTATATCACAAGCAACTAGTACATTGGAATTCTGGCTGACATGGTATCACTCTCACAGGGTTTGCAGATAGTCAATTACAAATAGCGTTTCAAGTATTCATCCATGCGGGTGTACTGAACCTCTGGGTAGAGCAGAGTTGCTTCGGCACAATTGTCACCGATGTTAAAGTTTGTCAAGCAACCCTCGAAGAAAATGTGGTAGAAATGACCTACTCCTACTTGAGTAGCATAGTCCATATCTGCATGTATTGTAAACTACATATCAATCCCAAGTTTGTGTTCTACAATGATATTTTAAAATTTAATCCCGGCTGGTAGTAGTGGTATTAAAAAAACTTAGAAGTTGATGATATTATAGATTAGCAAGCTAGATAACTGACATATGAGGATATGTACTGATCAATAACATATCTTTAATAGCTGCAAAACATTTAATTAATTTGAACTATGATGCAATGGTGTGACGTTGAAAACCATCGTTAATAGACTTTAAAAAAGACTGTTGGATGCAATTTGTGTGACTTGGCACAATGATTTTGTGTATTCTAGGAATCAAATATTTCAGATACTACCGTTAGTCTGGTATTTCTCAATTGTAACCTTGATGTTATTAATCATAACAATTTTAGACCGTGACATGTAATCAAATATGCAGTTTCTTGTTACCTTTCATTGAAGCCAAAAAATCGTCTCCAGATATGGGGATTTTCTCAAGACATTTTCCAGTTAGTTCTTCCCACTTAGCGATCAATTCGTTTTGAGTAAGGCAGTTATCCCGTGGGCGTAGGTATATTGTCTTGTTCAAAGCACGGGGATCATCAATTGACTTGATGGTATATGTTCCCACATCATCTTCATCCACAAATATCACTGCTTGGAACATTAATTACAACTTAAATGGAATAGTTTTCAGTTGGCTTCAAAGATTTAATTCCTATATTTCAACAAATCATGAGTAATCAAAAAGTAGCAATACCAATGAACATACTTCCTCATTCCAGAATATAACAAGTTTTATAACAAGTTTTAACTCCAAATACTCGTACTACCTCTAAACTTGATTACTCATTAGTTTACGCAATCATTTTAAGCCCAGACTCCACCTCGAGAAGGGTAATATGATCTTCCTACACATCTCCTAATCTACTGCAAATCAACTAACCACCAGAAAGATGGCTCTCCCGCTCGCGTCCCCGCTCTCGCCCTCTTCCTCTCGCGACTCTGCCCCCCATGGAGACCGGCGGGCCTAGCTTTGCCTCCGCCGTGGTCCTCGCCGGCGACTCCACCCCGCCTCCCCAAGGATGGGCTCTCGTGTTCGGCGCGAGGCGTCGTTGGGCCCCCCACTCCGACTCCTCGAGCTGGAAGGTGGTCTGGCTCTAGCCAGGTTAGTTTCCACCTGGGACTTTTCTAAGGGTCAAGCTTTCCAAGATTTCATTTGTAGTTCGCGGGGATCCAATGTCCATCATGCTTCCTCCTCTCCGTCTGGATCTTTCTACTTGCTTGCGGTCTTCCGTAGATATACTTTCAGGCTCACCGAGCTCTCGGTCAGCATGGCCCTTGATGCCTGCCTCGGAGGTACCCCAGCTGGTTTTCACATTCAATACCAATGTGATCAGCATTTCAAATTCTCTGTAGCTTCGAAGGCCGTTGGTTTGTTCGTCAGAGATCTCAAACGAATCATCACTAATCATTTTGATGACTATTTATTTCTTTGGCATGACGGGGGCACCGACTGGTTTCGTGATCGCCGCATTTGGGAATTGTAGGAGCAGCGCAGCTGGTCGCTATTGCGGCGCCGTCTTGCTCGCCCCTCCTCCTCTCGTCCCCGCAAGAAGGTCTCCTTTTGTGACCATATTTCAGTCATCTCCCCCAGACTCATTCGCCCCCCAGCCTCTTCTCCCCTGGCTTCGGCGGTCTTCATTCGGATTGGCTCCATAGTTTGCCCGGTTGTCCCCTTGGCTCCTTTCAGAAGGGATAGGCCAGCAATTTCAAATTCTAGGGCTCCTCGCCCTACGAGGTCTCTCGGCGGGGGAAGAAACCCTAGGACCCTTTTCCAGGTGAACAGCAAGCTCCCTCCATCTTGGGGCCCTTTGGCCTCGAGGCCTTCTGTGAGCAATGGTCGTACACCTTCCTCCCCAGGCCATGATGTTTCTTTCCGCCCTACGGTTAGGTCCTCTCTTCGCCAACCCTTCACCTCGGATGTGTCGGGCCAGCGCCTCTCCGCTGACATCAGTCCCTAAGATACGGTGTCCTTGCACAAGATCTTCTCTAGGCTAAAGCAAGACCTTCGCTCCCCGCCTGGTTTACAGAGGTTCCCTTGGGCTGCTCCACCCGCCCTCTCGCCAGTCCGCATTTATTGCTCCAGTCAGATGGCCATTTTCCCAGCTACCCCCTGCATTTTCGACTTTTATATTTTCAAGTCATGTCCTAGTGCCGGTGTGCCTAAAGCCTTCTTTTCGCTCTCCCTTGAGGGGCTCCCCGCTTTCCTCCCTCCACATCCTGTCTCCCGCTCACGCCAATTGGTTAGCCCGGTAGTTGCCTCGGCCTCTGTGCAGCCTTCTTCCGAGGCGCTTCCACTTCCCCTTCTTCCTGAAGCCTTCACTGTCGCTCTCGCTTCCGCCACTCCACTCTCCGCCATGGCGAACTTCCCTGCCAACCCTCTCCCCTTCATCCCTCTTGGGGTCCATATCAACGACGACGGAGGTCCTCTTCGCAGGCAACGGAACCTGGTCTGCGTCTCCGGTGATTACGTCCGCTTCAATGAGGACATGGCCATTGCGGAAACCAACGAGGACATCGGGACCGAAGCCTCCTTGGTCCTTCTCCATGCTATCCTCCATCACCTGGTCTACAACCTCTGGATTCACGTGGCCTACTCTGGCCCGCACCCTCTCGGCGTCGGCATTTTTAGACTTGAGAGCGTTTTTGATAGAGATCGCCTGGTGAACATGGCCCTGTTTTTCATCAACGGCAACTTGGTCAGATTCGTCAACCACGATGACGGTATCAACTTCCGGCAGTCCCCTTTTGCCCGATCAGGATGGGTCTTGTTCTTAGGTTACCCCGTGGATTTCAAGACTTTGGGTTTCCTTCAGCAAGTTTGTGCTTCGTTTGGAAAACTGGTTTTTTGGCACAAGGAAGACCCAAACCATTCTAGGGTCCTTGTCAAAGTTTTGTTTGATGATTTCCTGGACATCCCGAGAAGTCTAACCATCAAGTTTGGCTGTAACCTAGACGGAGCGGGTAGGTCATGGACCTTCCCGGTGTTTGCTCTTCACTCGGCCATGGCTGATAACCTGCCAGGTGATGAAGACCCCCTGCCCCCTGGCAATGGGAATCCGCACCCGTTCAATGGGGGTGTTCTTTCAGGGGAACCAGAGTGGATTCAACAGTGGGCAGATGAGCAGAACTTTGGCTAGCAAGCTGACGCCGGTCTCCATGAATAGCTACAGCCCCCCTCACCAACATGCGCCAGTGTAGGAAGAGCTAGATGGATGGATTCCTCTCCCTTGGGTTGGGAGGATAAAAGGGGAGCCTTACATGAGGGGCCCACAAATAGGGGGTCCCACACGACAGACACACACACTCTAACACCCCCCCTGCAGTCGAAACTCCGGCGCAGCGGATGTTGAGACTGGAGCGGAACTCGGAGAAGGTGGAGGAAGGCAAGCCTTTGGTGAAGATATCGGCGAACTGGGAGGTGGTAGGCACATGTAGAACACGGACATCTCCCAAGGCGACACGATCACGAACGAAGTGGAGGTCAATTTCCACATGCTTGGTGCGTTGGTGCTGGACGGGGTTGGTGGAGAGGTAGACGGCGCTGACGTTGTCGCAGTAGACCAAAGTACTCCTGGCGAGGGGGCTATGGAGCTCCCCGAGGAGCTGCCGGAGCCAGGATGCCTCGGCGACCCCATTGGCAACAGCTTGGTACTCAGCCTCGGCACTAGAGCGGGAGACAACCGACTGCCGCTTGGATGACCAAGACACGAGGTTGCCACCAAGGAAGACGGCGTAGCCGGAGATGGAGCGACGCGTGTCCGGGCAGCCCGCCCAATCGGCGTCAGTGTAAACCACGAGCTCAGCAACAGGAGAACGCCGAAGGTGAAGCCCAAAGTCGAGGGAGCCACGCAGATAGCGGACAATCCGCTTCATAGCGGTAAGGTGCGGGTCCCTGGGGTCGTGCATGTGAAGGCACACCTGCTGCACCGCATAGGAGATATCCGGCCGAGTGAAAGTGAGGTACTGAAGGGCACCAGCAATGCTTCGGTAGGCAGTGGGATCATCCACTATTGCGCCCTTGGTACCGGAAATCTTGGACTGAGCATCGACAGGAGTGGCACAGGGCTTGCAGTCAGTCATCCCTGCGCGTTGAAGGACATCCAAGGTGTACTGGCGCTGGTGAAGGAAGAGGTCATCAGGGCGGTGTTCCACTGTCACTCCCAAGAAGTGGTGGAGCACACCAAGGTCCTTCATGGCAAACTCCTGCTGCAACGAGGAGACAATGCGCTAAAGTAGAGACTGGCTGGACGCAGTGAGAATAATGTCATCCACATAAAGCAGCAAGTAGGCTGAGTCAGCACCGTGGTGGAGGACAAATAAAGAAGTGTCACTCTTGGCTTCGCTGAACCCCACAGATACCAGGAAGGAGGCGAACCGACTGTACCAAGCCCGAGGAGGCTGCTTCAGACCATACAGAGACTTGTTGAGCCGGCAAACACGCTCAGGGTGAGCGGGATCCATAAAACCCATAGGCTGGCTGTAGTATACAGTCTCCGTCAGGGTGCCATGGAGGAAGGCATTCTTCACATCGAGCTGGTGAACTGGCCAGGACCTCGAGAGAGCCAGGGAGAGCACGGTCCGAACAGTAGCAGGCTTCACCACTAGGCTGAAGGTCTCATCATAGTCAACTCCAGGGCGCTGGGTGAAACCCCGAAGGACCCAGCGAGCCTTGTAGCGATCCAGTGAGCCATCTGCCTTGCGTTTATGTGTCCAGATCCACTTGCCGGTGACCACATTGCAGCCAGAGGGGTGAGGCACCAGGTCCCAGGTCTGATTGGCTAGAAGGGCTGCATATTCTTCCTCCATCGCGTGGCGCCAGTGTGGATCCGCCAGGGCGCCACGAACAGTGGAGGGTATGGGAGAGACTGGCGGCTCCGTAGCGGCGGAGAGGACCAGGCGGTCAACTGGACGGAGGACCCCCGCAGCCCGCCGAGTCACCATCGGGTGAGTGTGGTGGGGATCGCGGTGGAGGGGCGGGTGGTACACCGGCGGCTCGGCGCGAGAGCGGGCCGGTGCAACCCCCGTCGAGCGGCGGTAGACCCGAACAGGGTTGGCGTAGCGGGAAGAAGATGTCGGGGCCGCGCGTGGCGCGGCAGGTGTCGCGGGGACACGGGGCACGGCCGGGGCCGTGTCCGGGGCGGAACACGGCGCCGACGGCAACAGCGGGCCAACCTCGGGCGCAGGAGGCGACAGGGAAGGGGCCGCGTGCTGCACGGACGAGGACGCCGGCTGGTGGGGAGTGGCCGCACGTGGCACAGCCGGGGGCACGGGGGCCGCGGGCGGCACGGCGGGCAGCTCCGCTGCCACACACGGCTCGTCAGATTGCGGGAGAGCCACCGGAACAGCCGGTGATGTACCTGCAGAAGACAAAGGTGGCTGAACCACCGGGTCAGTATAAAACAGGGAGTCCAACTCAAGGCTGGTGGTGGGTGTGGAGTCAACGGAGAAAGGAAAGACGAACTCAGCGAAGATGACATGTCGTGAGATAAGAACACGACGAGAGGAGAGGTCAAAACAACGGTACCCCTTATGATTGGGGGAGTAGCCGAGAAACACACACAGGGTCGAGCGGGGCGCAAGCTTATAAGGAGCAGTGGCAGAAGTGTTGGGATAGAAAGCACACCCGAAAACACGAAGGTGAGTGTAGGAAGGTGGGGTACCGAACAAGCCCTGGTGAGGGGTGGGAGCGCACGTGGCCTTAGAAGGCAGGCGGTTGAGCACATAGGTGGCAGTAAGGAGGCTCTCAGCCCAGAAACGAGCGGGAGCCGAAGCCTGAAAAAGCATGGAGCGCATAACATTATTAGTGGTACGAATTATGCGCTCAGCCTTGCCATTCTAAGGGGAGGTATAGGGGCAGGACATGCGCAATTGGACTCCCTTCGAGAGGAAGAAAGCCCGGGAAGCAGAGTTGTCAAACTCACAACCATTATCACACTGGATGGCCTTGATAGTAACCCCAAATTGAGTAGCAACCCAAGCAAAGAAGTGAGTGAGCGTGGGGAAGGCATCCGACTTGGACCACAAAGGAAACGTCCATGAGTAGTGAGAAAAATCATCAAGAACAACCAGATAATATTTATAACCAGAAATACTCAGGATCGGAGAGGTCCACAAGTCACAGTGAATAAGGTCAAACGCATGAACAGCCTGCGAGGAAGAAAGAGGAAAAGGTAGGTGAACATGATGACCTAATTGACGCGCATGACAAATGTGCTCACTAGTATCCCTAGTACAAGGAATAGAGGAGCTACAACAAAGCTGAGCCAAAATGTCGACACCGGGATGACCAAGCCGGCGATGCCAGAGTGTGGAGGACGCTGTGGCGGCAAGGGCGGACGAGGGTGGAGCAGTGGAAGGTGGAAGACGAAGCGTGTAGAGGGGTCCGGTGCTGTCACAGCGGAGAAGAGGACGTCGGGTGGCCATATCCTTCACAGTCAAACCAATAGAGTCAAATTCAACAGAATAGGAATTATCAGTGGTGAATTGACGAATGGAAAGAAGGTTGTGAACAATGTCAGGACCAACAAGAATGTTTTTCAGGCGAAAAGACCCACAAGGAGTCGCATCACCCATGGAGGTGACCGGAAGACATGAGCCATTCCCAACCATGATGGAAGAAGGGTGAGATCGGTGGGGGGCCTGTGAGAGGAGATAATACCATCATGAGGAGTGGTGTGGAAGGAAGCACCCGAGTCGGCCACCCAATCCGTGGCGGCCGGCGGAGTCAACGCCATGGTGTTGAATGACTGCGCGAGGGCCGTCTGAACCCACCCACCGGACCACGGGCCCCACGCCGAAGGAGCAGGCGGGACCAGCCACCCGGTGAGCATGGCCGCAGGTGGGGTAGGAGGCTGAGGAGTGAACTGGCCCGGCCACATGGAAATGCGCCCCGTCCATGGGTTGGAGAAGGATGGCTAGGGCGCACTCCCAGCGGTAGGGGCTGGTGTGGTGGAGGTAGGAGCCGGAGTGCGACCGGTACCACCACGGCGCCCCCTCCCCGGCGACGACGATCGCCACCGCGATCGCCACCACGATCGCCACCACGGCCCCCCCGCCAGTGGTGGAACCGGCGGTAGGAGTACCAAGAAGGGAGGGAGCCGGCGACGACGGTGGGTGGGAGGCCGGCCGGTTGGAGCCGGAGGTGATTAGAGCAGTTGCGGTAGTAGAAGAGGGAGCGAGTCCCCGGGTCAGCTCCTCGAGGACAAGGTCATCACGAACCTTGTGAAAGGAGGGGAACGACACTGTCCTCGTGATCCATGTCCGGAAATGGGCGTAGCTGTCTCTGAGACCGTGGAGGATGTTGAGGACAAGAGTGCAGTCCGCAACAGGCTCGCCAAGGTCACGAAGAGAATCTGCCATTCCCTTCATGCGACGGCAGTACTCCGAGATGGGGAGATCCCCCTGGACGAAGGTGCGGAAGGCAGCGTCCAACTGGAGAGCACGAGCCTCGCGGTTGCCAAGGAACTGCCCATCGATCGCAACCCAGGCCTGCCGAGCGGTGCCACCAAGTTCCCGCACGATGTCCTGGAGCTCGACAGTGATGGACCCAAGGATCCATGACAGCACCACGCTGTCCATGCGCCGCCAAACGAACCCCTGGGCCACCACCGGAGTGTCGATGAGGACGTGGTCATCCAGGGCATAGCGCTGGAGGGTGAGGAGCACCAGGTCGCGCCAGCGTGCGTAGGAGGACGATGAGGGATTAAGGGTGACTGGCACAAGCGCCCGGATGTTCTAGACACCGGCCGCCTGGGCGTGAAGCTGTGCGGCATCCGAATCTACGGCGACAGCTGGAGCCGCGGTGGCAGTGGGGTCAACACCCCTGAGGTGATGCTCGGCCTCAGCAACATGCTGGGCTAGGGCATCCCCCAAGCAAGAGCGGTTGCCCGCTCGCGCGCCCGAGCAGCAGCGGCAACAGTCTTGGTAGTGGCAAGGGCGGCAACAAGGGCAGCGTCGGTAGCCACCACATCAGTAGGGGCCAGCCAGCCCAAGGCCACGGCGGTGGGGACGAGGAGCGGCGGCCCACCTAGGTTCGGCCAGGCCATGGCGGGGGAAAGGGGGGGCGGCGCCCTAGGGGCCAAGGGAGGGCCGGTGGTGCCAGATCCGGCCGCCCCGGCGTCGGGTCCGGGCGGGGCGGGCGGGGCGGCGGCGGCAGAGCCGGCCATGCCGGCGTCGAGGCAGGGCGGGGGGAGGTCGGCGGCGGCGAAAACCGGCGAGGGGAAGCCGGCGACGCCAGATCCGGCCACCCCGGCGACGGATCCGAGCGGAGGAAGGCTGGCGGCGCCGGATCGGGCCGCCCCGGTGGCGGATCCGTGCGGGAGAGAGGCTAGGGGAGGACCGGCGGCGGCGGAGCCGGCCAAGCCAGCGTCGAGGCAGGGCGGGGGGAGGCCGGCGGCGGCGTAACCCGACGGCGCCAGATCCGGCCGCCCCGGCGGCGGATCCAGGCGGGAGAGGAGCGGATCTGGCCATGGTGGCGGAACCCAGCCCACGAAAAGAGGGAGGAGGAGGCTGGAGACGAGAAAGAGAAGGTGGTGCTCGCCGGAGGAGGCTCGCTGGCCATGGAGGCGACGGCGGCGGCGCCGGCGGGAGAGAAGAGGGGGGAAGAGGGGAGCCTAAGGCTCTGATACCATGTAGGAAGAGCTAGATGGATGGATTCCTCTCCCTTGGGTTGGGAGGATAAAAGGGGAGCCTTACAGGAGGGGCCCACACACAGGGGGCCCCACACGACAGACACACACACACTCTCTAACAGCCAGCAATCCAGTAAGAGGAAGATCAACATGAAGAGAGTGGCAATCATACTGGCAGTTCAAGAATTTCCAGCGATGACCTAGACAATCCAATAGCGCCCGTGCCTGGCATGCAAGCTGCTGGAGCAGACCCTGGTTCTCCAATGGATGCTCCAGTGACCATGGAGTCCTTGCCTCCTCCATGTGTTCACGCTGAGATGCCACAGCTGGCCTCCCCAGTCCAACCCTAGCCTCCTCAAGTGGTGCCACCGGAAGTTAACAAGGAAATCATACTCTATGTCAGATGTCCCAAGGCGACCAAAATTCACTTGGTGGGCACCCTTCTTGGCCTCCGCAGAAGCATCAGGCTGAGGAATCAGGCAAGGGGCTTTAAACAGTTCCTCATGGAGCAGAAGGATAAATCCCAAGCCAGCTCGTCCATGCCGCTGATTCCGATGATCAAGGACTTCATTGAGTTATCCAGGCCAGCTACTCCATGCCCCCCTTGTCAGCTTCTCAACTCTGTCACACAACAGTTAACATCTATGGTATGAACTCGTGTGGCAGTCATGACCCACTTTCTTTGAGCAGTGATGACTCTGATGATCACCAGTTGGTCCCTGGTGTGGCGGCAGAACCCCTCGAATCTCCTCCATATGCCTAGTTCCATGTCGGATCAGCTCCGGGATGATAGCGACAAGACCCGAATGGCTGCTCAGCACCTGCGCTCCTATTTCACCTACCCATTTCTGCCGAAGCAAGTGTGGAATTCATAGAGCTCAATCAGCAAACTGAGCCACTGCATTTTCACAACTCTCAGGCTGACGTTTGGAGCTTCATCTAGGGATCCTCTGATTTTAACCCACAAGCTTTCTACAACCATCACTTCGGGCAGATTCCGTCTCGGGAAATTTTCAGCAAGCTGTGGCGCTCAAAGACCTCCCCGAAGATCAAAAATTTTTTCTGGTTACTTTTGCTGGACCGGTTAAACACCAAAGAATTGTTCCTCAGAAGACGACTTCTCGCCCCTGATGCTGATCGTCATTGCGTCTTGTGCCATCCCCCTCCCATGGAGTCCTCGGCCCACCTGTTTTTCGCGTGCCCTTTCAGCCGTCAATGCTGGGTGTACTTGGACATCCGCTTGGCCCTGACCCTTCCCCTCACGGACATGCTCGACAAAGGGGCACAGAGTTTTCACCAAACCTTCGCCTTTGAGGTCATAATGATTGGCTGCTGGTCTCTTTGGCTGCACAGGAATCGCCGGATCTTTGACGGCGCTAGTGCCTCTCTTGCGGCCTGGAGGGTAGTGTTTTGGACCAATTTCTCCAACCAATCGCAGAGATTCCCTCAGAAGCAACGTGCCAGCATCTCTCGTTGGGTTAACAGTCTCCCTCCCTAACCCCCTCCACTTGTACTCCCCCTGCCTCTCTCCTTTGTAATGGTCTCAACTGTACTTGGTTTGTTTCATGATTTTAATTTATTAAAACAAAGGTAGGAGCCTTTCCTACCGTGTTTTACTTCAAAAAATAACATCTCCTAATCTCTTTAATACATGTGCTTAATAATAAAACCTGCTATATTTTAGCATGGATAGAGTATTGTTGTTTTCCAGACTTACAATCATACATTGCGATTTTGGACTAAACATGAAATTATATTATTTAACGTCAGAACTAAGAATAAAAATATTAAATTTTATTCTTCATCGTGAACTTCTGTCAAAGTCTAAAATTCATCTATAAACTTCAAAAACGGACATCTATAAATATTGGTAAAAATTAAGAAATGACTACAAAAAATATAGAAAATCACATTTTCATGTATCATTTATAACTGGATATTTTTCCAAAAAAGATAAATATAATTTGTCCAAAGAAAATAGTGCCTAATTCTGAATAGAATTGTATTTTTCAGACATAACTAATTTTTTACTTTGGTTCAAATTTGAATAGGTTCTAAATTTTCCTGTTTATAACTAATATTTTTAAGAATTCATCGAGTTAAGTTAATAATTTTGAACATCAAATACATAAGCCACGGCTGAAATCTCGTTTTTGAAAAAAATATATAAATCAATTTTAATTATTTGCACATTAGTGCCTCTTAAACCTAAATTAAATTTATACATTGAAAAATAATTCTAACCAAAAAAATAATTTTATAGAGATTATCAAACTATTTTTCTATATGGTATTTATTCTGCTTATTGCTTTAAACAAATTATCTAGGTTGTTCATATTGTACAGATCAGGTGGAAAGTTTATTATGAAAATTTTGAAATCATATACTAAAATTTTAAAATCAAAAGTATTTTCAGCCTTACCACGTTATTCAAAACCGCTGTACTCTGGTCAAGTGATGAAAAGTAGCATGTATGGAAACAGAAAGTTGAGGAATATTTAATACCCAGCTTTGAAGTCAAGTTTTGGATGTTTTAGAAAGCTAAGGAATATAAAATGTGTGTATCTCTGAAAAGATAACGTCATAAATACCAAGTGAAAAGACTAGCTGGATGGTACATATGGTGGGTTCCCCACCCCATACTAAATGATGTACGGTTGAATCATCGATATGTAATATACACTTTACTCCTAGCTCAAAAAATGTGACTAAGGCTATATTTGGTTTTTTAGTCTCAAATTTTAGTCTCATCATATCGGATATTTAAATGTTATTTTAGAGTATTAAATGTAGATTATTTATAAAACTCATTTCATAATCGGTAGATTATTCGCGAGACGAATCTAATGAGCCTAATTACATCATGATTTAATAATGTGATGCTACAGTAAATATTTGTTAATCATAAATTAATTAGACTTAAAAAATTGTCTCGTGAATAATTCTCCAATTATATAATTATTTTTATAATCAGTTCAAGTTTAATTCTTCAAATTGATGCCCAAAAATTCGATGTAACACGGACTAAACTTTAATCCAGGCAACCAAACACCACCTAAAAAGGTTTTTAATCCGGACTAAAGAAATTCTCCAATAGTGAAAGTCATGGTCGAAAAAATAATGATGTGTCCATTTACTTGTATTGATCACACACACTCTTCTAAGTATGTATAACTTCTATTCTATAAATTACTTCACAAAATCTAGTGTGTATCTTTTATATTTTTCGTTAGTTCCGTTTCTACCGTGAAATAGTTATCAGAGATATATTGTTGCGCTGTGTTAAACCGAAGGTAAGAAATGTATCAATCATGAAAACAGGCAATTGGAGCCGCATAATAGAATTCGATGTTTGAATCCAAAGAGACAAATCTTCTCAAAACAACAACAAAATCTAATTCTGTTAGAAAATGTAAAATCAACACCGAGAAACAATGAAAAAACAAAGCCAATTCTCGATTTACCTTTGACGTTTCCATCCCCATAGACGCAAACTTTCTCTTTCGGCGGAAGAAGGGTTTTCATTTGACCGAGGTTTGCACAGAAGTAAGCAGCGAAGCAATTGGCAGAAACATAGGTGTGGGGGATGTCTGCCTCCCCGATTGCTCTCCTGATCTCCATCTTTTCGTCGAATGATACCCTGCCAGGTTCAAGAGCATCCCCCATTCTCGATGGATCGATGCCGAATTCAGACGGTATGAAACGCTGTCCACATAGAATTAGTCGCAGTAAATATTAATCCTGGACATTTTTTAACCAAGTTCATCTAAAATACATTCATATATTAGCCAGCAACATTTTTTATGAGGCGAAAAAAGTGATGCAAAAATGGATTTGGCCTAAAGTTCAGAGAATTACTAAATGCGTAGATTGCCATAGCACACCAATACGTGGTATTATCGGGCTCTTCCACGAAACCAGCTCGATCGGAGCAAACACTACCACCCGGTACCGTTTCCTGACACACCGCCCATTTTAACACCACTCATGTGCAAATCAAACGATTGAGGCTCTGTATTTAATGACTAAAATTATTGGTTAGCTAATTAATTGATAAAGCTAATTATTAGGTGGTTAAAAATTAGTTCTTGAATATTTTAGACTAATAGATTAATAGTTGATTAAAGTACATTTTTCATTTGCTACAATAATTATGCTATATTAGTTCATTAATGTGCTAGTCATTAGTTAGCTAACAACTACTAATGATTATTCACCGGTAGTTATTCGGATGAGCTAAAACTAGTTTTTAGTTATTAGTTCATGGAATCCGAATGAAACTATATTAATAAATAGTTAATTAGTATATATATAAATTTTATAGTTTATTCATATTAAATATAGTTATGTTACACTTATTCATATTAAATATAAAATGATCTCGTAATTACTGAAGCATTAATAATTAACATCTAAACCTTAGAAACATAAGAAATATAGAACGTAGAGAGGATGGTTAGCTAACTATATACTTTGAAAATATATAGTTGACTTATCTGTATTTCTATTCTAATTTAAAAATCTAAATAACTTTATTTCGGCATATAAATTTTACATTTATAATAAGTGGACACCAAAACTGCTGCGCGCAGTGGCCCGCTATTGCGAAGGGGCTTTTTCAGTGGTCTGATCGAGATCAGACGCCCTCAACATCCTTCTGCAGTCCGCCAGAGGATCTCGATGAAGGGGCCTTACCTTCACGTTTCCAGCCTCTTTGATGGCTTCCACCAGCTTGAGCTGGAGCATGAGGTTGTGATTGCGGAAGTGGACGCCGGACATGGCGGAGACAACAACGTCGACCTGCCGCACGGCCGCGACGAGGCTCCGGTGGTCCTCGAGCGACGCCTCGAGGAGCCTCGCGCCCCGCGCCTTGTAGGACAGCAGCATCTGGAGCTTGTCGACGTCGAGGCCGATCTCTGGCCGCATCAGGACGTACGTCGGGTGGCCCTCCGCCAGGCTCGCCGTCACGATTCTCCGGCCGACAAAGCCGGTGCCGCCGACCACGAGGACCTTGCTCTTATTCTCCATGGCTGCGCAGGCTCAACTTCGACGGGGATTGAAATTGACGCAGGGAGGATTGGCGAGGCTTGCAGAGTTGGGGATGGGGATGGGGGGTGCGGGGTGGGGGGCGGGGGCAATTTATTAATTCCTCTCTTTCTTGGCGCAAGTTAATGGGTTCACTCCGGGGGAGTAGTTTTCAGTCATAAACTTTATTTAATTCCCAAATGAATTTCCGGTAAGCAGGAGACACGTTCGATCGGTTGTTGCTGACCTCACCAGAAATGGGAGGTGACGCCAAAGACAATCGGGTGTGAACTACCTTGTTTGATGTCGCTCATGTGAGTCATGTGTCGTGATTGTACGATTAAAAAAGATTGTCTTTAGTTCATTTCCTTTATTTGATGACTTGGTTGTTTAATATTTATAATGTATCCTTCTTATGTATAACATGAATCGACCGACATATATATTAGACTTACATAATATTATAAGTATTGAAAAATTAAATTAAAAATATTATACTAATACGATTTATCTCAAATGGCAAAAAAACAAAGAACGAATACTTTTCTACACTCTCAACCAAACATGCAAAGAAAAAGAAATAACACTATGTCGCGATTTTAGAAGAGTAATTATTTCTAATTTATGTATATAATAATGTTTTGCTAGGTGTTTGTTAGGATTAGGCAATTAATTTAGTTATTTTCAGCCCTATCTTGTTAAACTAAACCCTGTATGTAAAAGTAGTGTTGTTTGTAGAGGCAGTAGAAAAAAGGTATATTTTATGCCCCTCTGATTTGAGTAGGTTTTAGGGAGTGGCTTGGCTTGGCCATGTTAGGATAAGATCTCAGAGGAGAGAGGGCCGAGTCCCTCTCCTCCACGCCTAAGACTCGGACTCCCTAACCGCTCTTTCTGGTCTCCCGCGCGCCTTGATCGGGGGCGCCCCAACCAACTCATGGTTGAGGGGCCCTGCCGCCAACGCTATATATATAAGAGGGGAATGCCTCTGGCTGCAAGGTTTCCATACCTTGTACGCCAAAACCTTTCCCAACACTCCTACGTGACCCGATTTAACCCTAGCGTTGTGCGGTGGGAAGGCCCCCTCGCCGCCAAGAAGCACCATGGCGTCGTCGTCCTCGACCAATACCAACGAAGGTACACACATGTTCCCCTCTCTGTTTTTAATTAACTAAGCCCTATGCCATGTTGAGGAGCCATGCTGAATAGCGTGGGCCTCATGGCTCCAGAAGTGATGAGTCATTGTCAACGATAGTCAAAGAGGACAGAAGAAGAAGAGATCTGCTGTTTCTGGGCCGCGTGTGACTCAGGTACACGGGCAGCGAGCGACTATCGGGCAGAGAAGGCTGCGAAGTCGGGCTGGCCCAATCCGGGTAAATGGGCCAGAAGCAGTAGAAGACCCACTGGGCTGTTGACCAGGATTGACTCAGGTACACGGGCGGTGAATGATTGCCGGGCTGAGAGAGCTGCGGAATCGGGCCGGCCCAATCCGGGTACCTGGTGCAAAGTCGGTGGAGGCTTTGTCAGTTTCGGCGCAAAACTGACGACCGTCGATCTTGTATCCGACTGTCCAGAAGAAAAGTCGTAGTCGCTGTGAAAGCTTAGCTTCAGGATAAGTCATTTGTATCTCTAGGCCCACAGTCAGTCAGTCGTGTCTGTAAAAATACCTAAGGGCAGTAGAGTCTTTTCCTTTATTCTTGAGTCTGTAAAAACCCTAAGGGGCTGGTAGAATATTCGGGTGTTGGGCAGCCTATAAATAGGACCCCAATCCCTAGGGTTTGGACTACCCTTTTGGCTGAAATCAATACTACTCCTTTGGGTCACTTCTTGTCTCTTGTCTCTCTCCTCTCCTATTCTTCCTTGCGCCGCCAGGGAGTTTTTGCCACTGTTTTGTTGCCTTGCATTTATTGTTGCAGTGAAGGTTCTATTCCCAAATCGTGTGCAACAACTGCAGAGTTTTTTAATGGCTTCATTTCATTCGCACATCAAGTTTTTCCCATGATTTTTTGAGGCTTCGGAAGCTTCTCTGTTGCGTGTGTTCTTCTTGAGAAGTAGTACTAGTTCTTGCTGTTGCAAGTAGTACTACTACTGTAGCTACAGTACACGCTGCCAGCTTTTTACCTTCTACTGCGCAGCTTTTTGATCGAAGCTGACAGGATCCAGTAACTTTTCTGGCTGTTTTCTGGCAAAGCCATCCTTCTCTGTTCGAAGCCCCTCAGCTCCGTGAGGCAGGCTTCGATCTAACATCTTCGAAGGCTTCGTTCAAACTTCGAACTTGGTTTTGAGTCCTGTGTTGCTAGCTTCGAAGTACTTTTTGAACAAACAACATCGCATACTTCGAACGACAGTGCGAAGGTACTCCGGCTCTAGCTATTCGAAGTCCACACTTCGATAGGTTTCGAAGTTGGCTTCGAAGCTTGTCGTTCTGCTAGGCTTCGCGTTGGTTTCTTTGTGGCGTGTCAGCCTTCGCCTATCTTTTCGAAGCTTGCTTTTTTTAAGGTAGAGTGTAGGCTTCGAATTTGGTGCCTCTGTCGTGTGACAGGCTTCGCTTCTTTGTTCGAAGGTAGTTCGTCTGTGTGTTGCTTTCGAAGTTTTCTGTTCGAAGGTCTTGGTTCGAAGCTGCGTTCGAAGCTGTGTTCGAAGCCTTGCCTTCGAAGAACATACTTCGAAGCAGGCTCCGACTTTGTCTACTTCGCTTCAAAGCATACTTCGTCATCTACCACTTCAAACTAGGCTAGATCGAAACACCTTCGGCATTTACATCTGCCTTCGGCCGGCTTCGCATCCAACCTCCGAAGCAGACTTCGACAATCATCTCCGAAGCAGACCTCGACAGGCGAAGCAGGCTTCGCCAAGTTCCGAACAGGAGACAAATCTGAACAGTAACTTCTCATTTCACTTTACATATACTTAGATCATTTCATTGGGAAGTTTAGGTCTGACATACTCTGTTTATCTACCTAGTTGCACTTCTTTAATAGATCTTTGTTTGACATCAGTTGCTTCTAAGCTAGATACCTTTAGACTTAGGCCTTCTGTTTATTTTCTGCTGCTTAGTCTTTTGAGGTGCGTTGGGTATTGGGAACAGGCCATTAATTCGAAAGAATTTTTAAGGCACCCATTCACCCCCCTCTGGTCACTACTTTCGGTCCTACAAGTGGTATCAGAGCTTGGTTAGGGTTTTTCCATACCTTAACCGGTTCTAAACCCCGGTAGTGCCCATGATGTCTCCTGGCAAGGTCCCGTCCTTGGAAGCCTATGGCTATAACTATTGGAAGACTCGCATGTGAGCCTATCTCATGAGCCAGGGTTCGGACATTTGGGACATTTGCGTTCACACCACGTTTGTCATATTGCCAGTCACTGAGCAGGGTACTACTGGTATCATTGCTCAGCATCTGAGCAACAGTAAGGCTGTGAACATTCTGTTTTCTGGTTTAGGTCCCACTGAGTTTGAGCGTGTGAGTCATCTCTCCACTGCGAGAGAGATCTGGGCTACCCTCAAGGCACACCATGAGGGAACAGCACAGGTCAAGGCTCGGCTCTAACAGACCTACCGGCGTGAATATGAGAATTTCACACAGAAGCCGGGTGAATCTGTTGAGGCTCTGTTTAGTCGTTTTCAGTCGATCATAAACAAGCTTCGAGACAACAAGGCTGAGGGAGCTCAGTTAGTCTCAGATCACGAGCAGGCGCTCAAGGTTCTCCATACCTTGGACCCAAAGATCTGGGAGATCAAGGTATCCTCTATTGTAGAGAGCACTTCTTACGATACCTTGACCATTTCTGAGTTGTTTAGCAAACTGAAGGCCACTGAGGTAGATATCCAGTTGAGATCAAATCTCACTGGTTCTGGATCAAAATCTCTGGCCCTTGCTACACCTTCTGTTGATCCCTCTTCTGTGAGTTGTGTTGGGTTCTCTTTGATGTCTATCACTGAGTACCAGCTAGAGTTATTGGTAGATGATGATTTGTGTCTTTTTAACAACCGGGTGCGTCGTGTCTATGATAAGAGAATGTTCAAAAGACACGGCACAAAATCCGGATGCTTTGAGTGTGGTGATCCAGGACACTTCATCATCGACTGCCCCAAGCGCAATGGACACAAGAAGGGCAACGATGGCAGCTTCCATGACTCTGGCAAGCACGAAAGCTCATCCTTCAACAAGGGCAAGCCGAAGACCCGATTCTTCAAGAAGGCCCTGAAGGACTACCGGCGAGAGAACAAGAAGCGCGATAAGGCCTTCTTCGCCGAGATGGAGAAGAGCTACTCCAAGCAGCCACGTCTTCTTCCTCTTCATCAAGCTCAAGCGATGAGGAGATCGTCATCAGGAAGGGGAACGACAAGGACGATCCGGCAGGCCTCTGCTTCATGGCCTTCGGAGACAAGCCGAAGAGCCGCTCACACCAGCGCCGAAGATCCCGCAAGAGCTTCTGTTCAATGGCTCTTGGGGATAAGGAAGAAAAGAGCTCCTCCGACGACTCCGACGACGACAACAAGGTATCATCCTACGAGCGCGAAATCATTGATTTACTTGAGAGCAATCGTCAGGAGTTGAAATATCGGGAAAAATTGCTTAGGGGGGCTAAGAAGAGGATAAATGAGTTAGAGAGTGAGCTTGCCGTGGCCAACGGCAGAATTGAGAGTCTATCTTCTTCCCCTTGCTTGGGTGATAGCAGTGAGTGCCCGAAGTGTGAGGTGCTTCTGTGTGACCTGTCGACTCTGAAGTCCAGGTACACAGAAAGGGTTGATGAGAGGGATGCTTTGGCCACTGAGCTTGAAAGCGCTCAGCTGGAGCTGAAAGATGCTCACGCCACTGTCGTCGTACCCTGTGCTGATTGCCCATCTCATCTTGCTAGTTTAGCTGAGCTGAAAGCCAAGGGCGATAAGCATCTGGGTGATTTGGAGAGGTTGAGAGCTGAGCTTGCCCAGACTAGGCTAGAGCTTGAGACACTGTCAGTTCCACCCACTGTCTGTGAGAACTGTTTGTCTTTGAGAATGTAGTTGATCAAGCTGAAAGCCGAAAAGTCTGTCCAAGTAGAGAGTGAGTGTGAGACCTGCTTGTCTCAGGTGGAGGTTCTAGCTTCTTTGAGAGAGGAGCTAGCAGATTGTCAGAATGAGAATTTTTACCTCCGTTCTATCCTGAGTTGGATCAGTGCCAGAGAGCCACAGCTTGGCATGATGATCCAGCAATTCAAGAGGCAGGATGGGTTTGGGGTCGGTTACACCTACACCAAGGCTGACTTTGAGAGTGCCATTAGCCGGGCAGTGGAGTGGAGTAAAATGACTCCTGAGCAGAGATACCCCAAGACTCACTCCACTGAGACCTCCCAGGCTTGTCAGCCCAAGGATGGAGTGATTCATGAACCACCCAAAGCTCCACCCAAGAAGCCTATCTGGGTTCCTAAGCCCAAACAGCTCCACTCTTCTCTAGACTCTCTTCCTGGACCTTCTCAACCCAAGAAGACTACACCTAACACCACCAAGCCCAAACATCCCAAGCCTCAACCACATCCCAAGAAGCCCACCTATCATTGTAAGTACTGTCAGAGAGACGGGCATCTTGCGGAGTTTTGCTTCAGGAGGAAGCGGGTTGAGAGAGCAGAGAGAGCTCGTGGTGATCAGGAGCAGTTCTACCAGCAGGGTGGTAGACTGCGTGTTCCTCGACGCGGGGAGAGGCTGGAGGCCAGGCCGCGTCGTGTAGGTGGTGGTAGAGGAGACGGCTTTCTTGCCCGTGCTCCAGTTGGTGGTGTTCGTTCCGGCAGAGTTCCATGCCATGTTGGCTATGGTCCTGGACCTCGTGGACGCAGGGTTAGGCAGAACCAAGTACCGCGCTTTGAGCCGCGTTTTGGTCCAAAATTTTTTGATGGTTTTCGCTTTCCATCTTTTGAGCAGATGGCTCGACACTGGTTTAGCTCTTTTGCTAAACCTGGTGCCGGACCATTTGCTCCCACTTACATCCACTGATTATGCAGGATCGGGGACTGGAGGACGTTTGGATCATGGACTCAGGATGCTCTCGCCACATGACGGGACATCGCAGATGGTTCTCTAGTCTCACTCCCCCGAGCTCCAAAGAGTACATCACGTTCGGGAACAACGGTCAAGGGAAAGTAAGTGGCATAGGCTCAATTCGCATTTCAGATCATTTCTCTTTGAAGAATGTTGCTTTAGTTAAAAATTTGAACTTCAATTTGATCTCTGTTTCGCAACTTCTTGAGGATGGTTTGGAAGTGTGTTTTAAGAAGGGCAATTCTTCTGTGGTTGATTCTAGAGGGTCTTTGATTTGCCAGATTTTACCATTCGGTAAAGTTTTTCGAATTGACTTCTCTAGTTCTTTTGGCCCTTCTCGCTGTTTGATTGCTGGATCTTCTTCTAAGCTCTGGAAGTGGCATAGGAGGTTAGGTCACTTGAGTTTTGATCTGCTAGTCAGGTTAAGCTCTATGGACCTCATCCGAGGATTGCCCATGCTTAAAATGGAGAAGGATCTAGTTTGTCATCCCTGTCGTCATGGGAAAATGGTTGCCGCTTCTCACTCACCTGTGACTCAGGTGATGACTTCGTATCCGGGCGAGCTTTTACATTTGGACACTGTAGGTCCTGCTCGGGTACGTTCAGTCGGTGGGAAGTGGTATGCACTTGTGATTGTTGACGACTTTTCTCGATTCTCGTGGGTTTTCTTTTTGGAGTCTAAGGATGAAATGTTTCAGTTTGTTCATGACCTAATTTTGAAGCTAAAGAATGAGAACAATGGTCGGATGCGAGCAATTCGCTCCGACAACGGCTCTGAGTTCAAGAACTCTCAGTTCGTCAGCTTCTGTAGTGATCAGGGTCTGGACCACCAGTTTTCTTCTCCTTACACTCCCCCACAGAACGGCGTTGTGGAACGAAAGAACCGCACGCTAGTCGAGATGGCCAGGACGATGCTCGATGAGCACAGGACTCTTAGGCGTTTTTGGGCTTAAGCCCTGAACACGGCTTGCTATCTGGCCAACCGCATCTTTCTTAGAGCTTACCTTGGTAAGACATCATATGAACTGCGGTTTAGCAGACAGCCCAAGGTGAGCCACTTGCGAGCGTTCGACTGCAAGTGCTTTGTGCTCAAGAAGGGAGGGAACTTGGACAAGTTTGAGTCTCGTTGCTGGGATGGTGTCTTTCTTGTCTACGCTTTGCATTCTCGAGGTTTTTGTGTTTGGAATCTCGAATCCCAGCTGCTTGTCGAGACTTGCGAGGTTTCCTTTGATGAGTCCTTGCCTTCTTTGACTCCTTCTTTTGAGCTTTCTGGTGATGATGAGCTCGGAGAGTCCATCTTCGAGGAAGATGAGGATACTCCAGCTGCTGATGAGGGTGGGCCTTCTGCATCCCCCGCAGAGCCCACACCTTCTGAGACTTCGACTGAGGATGAGGGCAGACCTCTGATCACTTCTTCCACTACGATCGAGCCCCCTCAGTCGAGTCCAGAGGTGCCAGCTACTGACTCTGGTGAGGTGACTTCAGATCACCAGGGAACCCGAGCAGTTCAGCGTGACCATCCCTCAGAGCTCATCATAGGTGATTTGACTAAGAGGACTTTGTGTTCTTCTGCCTCTCTCGCTGTGTTTGCTGAATCTGCGTTTGTTGCATCTTTTGAGCCTAGAGATGTTTCTCATGCTCTTTCTGATTCTAATTGGATTAATGCTATGCAAGAAGAGCTTGAGAATTTTGTCCGCAATCGGGTTTGGACATTAGTTGAGCCGCCATCAGAATGCAACCCCATAGGCACCAAGTGGGTATTCAAGAACAAACAAGGTGAAGATGGGGTTGTGGTGCGCAACAAGGCTCGACTAGTTGCCCAGGGTTATTGCCAGAAGGAAGGTATTGACTTTGAAGAAACCTTCGCTCCTGTTGCCCGTCTTGAGTCCATTCGTATTCTTCTAGCTTTTGCCGTTTCGAAGGGTTTTAAGCTTTTTCAAATGGATGTTAAGAGTGCTTTTCTGAACGGGTACATAGAAGAGGAGGTTTATGTTAGGCAACCCCCCGGTTTTGAGAACTCCAAGTTTCCTCGACATGTTTTTAAGTTGCAAAAAGCTTTATACGGGTTGAAGCAAGCCCCCAGGGCTTGGTATGACCGATTGAAGCAGTTTTTGTTGGGGAAGGGCTTTGTGATGGGTTCTGTGGATAAAACTCTTTTCCTGCTCAGAGATGCTTCAGATTTCTTAGTCGCTCAGATTTACGTGGATGATATTATCTTTGGCGGTACTACTAATGATCTTGTGTCCAAGTTTTCTGAGCAGATGCACAGTGAGTTTGAGATGAGCCTCATGGGTGAGCTTAAGTACTTCTTAGGGCTCCAGATCAAGCAGACCAAGGACGGCACCTTCATCCACCAAGGTAAGTACACTCGTGATATGTTAAAGAAATTTGACTTTGGTGGTGAATTGAAGCCGCAGATGACCCCGATGGGCACTTCTGGGGGTCTGGACAAGGATGAGAGCGGCGTCAAGGTCAATGAAAGGGAATTTCGAGGGATGATCGGCTCGTTGCTATACTTAACGGCGACCAGACCAGACATTCAGTTCGCCGTGGGAGTGAGCGCGCGCTTCCAGTCTTCACCACGCGCGTCTCAACGGCAGGCTGTCAAGCGCATCTTCAGGTATCTCACTTATGCGCCCGATCTTGGTCTTTTCTATTCAGCATCATCTTCTCTCGATTTATCTGGCTTTTCGGATGCTGACTTTGGTGGGTTCCGGTTGGATCGCAAGTCGACTTCCGGTACTTGCCAGTTTCTTGGTTCTTCTCTTGTCTCTTGGTCTTCTCAAAAGCAATCTGGAGTTGCTCTTTCGACCACAGAGGCTGAGTACATAGCTGCTGCTAGCTGCTGCTCACAGTTGGTTTGGATGATTTCCACTCTACGAGATTTTGGGTTGTTCTTTCCTACCAGAGTTCCTTTGTTTTGCGACAGCACCAGTGCAATTAGTGTAGGGAAAAACCCTTGTCTCCATTCAAAAACCAAACACATTGATGTGCGCTTTCACTTCTTGCGGGATCAATATGAGAAAGGTGTCATTGACCTTGTTAATGTTGATACCCATCATCAGTTGGCCGACATTTTCACCAAACCCCTAGATCAGTCTACCTTTGAACGTTTACGAGGGGATTTGGGTGTTGTGTATCCTTTCTAGGATATTTTGCGTCAGTTTTCTTTCTTCTTTACTCTTTTCTTGAGTCTTTCTGTGTGTGTTCATATCTTGCATATTCACATATCACACTTTTGAGCTTGCTTCTATTATATGATTGAACTGCTTTACTTATTCTAGCTGGTACATGCTTTTGATTACTTGTCGATGATCATGCTTTGCTTCAGTTCAAATGATATGTCTGATATCTGTCATATGCATGGCTTTTATGCTTTAAAAATTGAAAAATGATCACCATTGCTTCTGGTAACTAGCATGCGTAGGCTGAATGTTCTTGCTATCTGTTACATGCCTTGTAGCTAGTTTCTGACTTAGATGCAAATATGCAACTTGGACATCTGTAGGCTTTAAACATGGAAATGTGCTATAAAAATGATGAAAATTCGAGAAAAATGAAAATTCCATGCCTTTTTGTGCATAACTTGAAAAGATCCAGGTGGGTTTGCTTTGTCGCATTACATTTGTTCTGGACTGCATACCATAGCACTTTGGTATGAACTAGGACAGTGTAGTGTATGCCAAGACCAATGTCTTATGCTTCTGATGGTCCAGATCTGGCCTAGGCTTGACTTGGTCGGTCAGCATAAGGTTTGACATGCAAATAACCCCTGACAAAAATGAAAAAGGAAAAAGAAAAAGCTTGAAAATTGAAATGATAACAAGTTTGCTGAAGCACTTTGTTTTGGACAATGCTTATCTTGGTAGATATCAGTTAGTTTTTGCATCTCATGCTTTACCTTGCTTGTTTATTGGAACATGTGGTGATGCTTTTGTTTGCAAAAAAAACTGAAAAAATGCGTGCAAATGACTTTCTTTAGATATCATCTGTTGCACTGATCATGCCATGTATCGTTACAGTATGTCTTTTGTTGTATCTGTTAGATGTTGTAATTGCAGTCAATCATATCTGAGAAGCATGCTTTCTACACTCCTTATGCACTCCAGTTGAAATCACTGCATATTTTGAGGGGGAGTTGCATTTCAGGGGGAGTCTGTGTCTCTTTTGAGTGCTTGATGAGTTCACTTGTCAACAAGGGGGAGAAAATTTGGGATCAGAGTTTAAGGGGGAGTTCTTACTCTGTTGATATCCTTGTTGTTCTGAAATCGCACTCATTTTGAGCTTTTACGTTTTGGTTAACCATAATTACCGCTTCTTGCTTTTGTTCAGCTTTTTGGTCATTAGGGTTAAACTTTTACCTTATTTTCTTCTTCTTTGTTTTTCTTGTGCTTTGTTTTCGTGTTTCCACAGTTGTTCGCAGGTTCTGAAGAGCTAAAGAAGGAAGTGTTGACAATGCACTCATCAAGGGGGAGATTGAGGAGCCATGCTGAATAACGTGGGCCTCATGGCTCCAGAAGTGATGAGTCATTGTCAACGATAGTCAAAGAGGACAGAAGAAGAAGAGATCTGCTGTTTCTGGGCCGCGTGTGACTCAGGTACATGGGCAGCGAGCGACTGTCGGGCAAAGAAGGCTGCGAAGTCGGGCTGGCCCAATCCGGGTACATGGGCCAGAAGCAGCAGAAGACCCACTGGGCTGTTGACCAGGATTGACTCAGGTACACGGGCGGTGAGTGATTGCCGGGCTGAGAGAGCTGCGGAATCGGGCCGGCCCAATCCTGGTACCTGGTGCAAAGTCGGTGGAGGCTTTCTCAGTTTCGGCGCAAAACAGACGACCGTCGATCTTGTATCCGACTGTCCAGAAGAGAAGCCGTAGTCGCTGCGAAAGCTTAGCTTCAGGATAAGTCATTTGTATCTCTAGGCCCACAGTCAGTCAGTCGTGTCTGTAAAAATACCTAAGGGCAGTAGAGTCTTTTCCTTTATTCTTGAGTCTGTAAAAACCCTAAGGGGCTGGTAGAATATTCCTAGTGTTGGGCAGCCTATAAATAGGACCCCAATCCCTAGGGTTTGGACTACCCTTTTGGCTGAAATCAATACTACTCCTTTGGGTCACTTCTTGTCTCTTGTCTCTCTCCTCTCCTATTCTTCCTTGCGCCGCCAAGGAGTTTTTGCCACTGTTTTGTTGCCTTGCATTTATTGTTGCAGTGAAGGTTCTATTCCCAAATCGTGTGCAGCAACTGCAGAGTTTTTTAATGGCTTCATTTCATTCGGACAGCATGTTTTTCCCATGATTTTTTGAGGCTTCAGAAGCTTCTCTGTTGCGTGTGTTCTTCTTGAGAAGTAGTACTAGTTCTTGCTGTTGCAAGTAGTACTACTACTGTAGCTACAGTACTCGCTGCCAGCTTTTTACCTTCTACTGCGCAGCTTTTTGATCGAAGCTGACAGGATCCAGTAACTTTTCTGGCTGTTTTCTGGCGAAGCCATCCTTCTCTGTTCGAAGCCCCTCAGCTCCGTGAGGCAGGCTTCGATCTAACATCTTCGAAGGCTTCGTTCAAACTTCGAACTTGGTTTTGAGTCCTGTGTTGCTAGCTTCGAAGTACTTTTTGAACAAACAGCATCGCATACTTCGAACGACAGTGCGAAGGTACTCCGGCTCTAGCTGTTCGAAGTCCACACTTCGATAGGTTTCGAAGTTGGCTTCGAAGCTTGTCGTTCTGCTAGGCTTCGCGTTGGTTTCTTTGTGGCGTGTCAGCCTTCGCCTATCTTTTCGAAGCTTGCTTTTTTTGAAGGTAGAGTGTAGGCTTCGAATTTGGTGCCTCTGTCGTGTGACAGGCTTCGCTTCTTTGTTCGAAGGTAGTTCGTCTGTGTGTTGCTTTCGAAGTTTTCTGTTCGAAGGTCTTGGTTCGAAGCTGCGTTCGAAGCTGTGTTCGAAGCCTTGCCTTCGAAGAACATACTTCGAAGCAGGCTCCGACTTTGTCTACTTCGCTTCAAAGCATACTTCGTCATCTACCACTTCAAACTAGGCTAGATCGAAACACCTTCGGCATTTACAACTGCCTTCGGCCGGCTTTGCATCCAACCTCCGAAGCAGACTTCGACAATCATCTCCGAAGCAGACCTCGACAGGCGAAGCAGGCTTCGCCAAGTTCTGAACAGGAGACAAATCTGAACAGTAACTTCTCATTTCACTTTACATATACTTAGATCATTTCATTGGGAAGTTTAGGTCTGACATACTCTGTTTATCTACCTAGTTGCACTTCTTTAATAGATCTCTGTTTGACATCAGTTGCTTCTAAGCTAGATACCTTTAGACTTAGGCCTTCTGTTTATTTTCTGCTGCTTAGTCTTTTGAGGTGCGTTGGGTATTGGGAACAGGCCATTAATTCGAAGGGAAAATTACTCACATGCCATTATAATTTTCAGAAATTGCCTACATACCACTGTCAGTGACTGTGGCGGCCCCCATCTGGCAGTGACACAACGATGGCATTTTGGCAAACCGTAAAAATCGTAATGGCACAGAAAAAATTAACCCTAATTCGAAAGAATTTTTAAGGCGCCCATTCACCCCCCCTCTGGTCGCTACTTTCGGTCCTACACATGTTCACCTTAGACAAACTCTACTAGTACTAACCTAGGTGAATCTACCTAAGCCTATTTCTATCAATGGTATCAGAGCACTCCTAGGGCTAGGCTTGCTAGGGTTTAGGCATCGGACCCTTTGGACCGACGCCAATGCTTGCGTTGCTAAGGCTCTCTGTTAGACTCCCTGTTCCAGCATGAACCCTAAGAAAACCCTAAGGAAAACTCCCTCGTGAGCCCTCGGTAAGAACAAGTATAATCTAGAAAAAATTTTAGAAGAGATTTGAGGATTCGGGTAAGAACAAAAAGAACTAAGAAACGAACAAAAAAAATTAGAAAAGGGGCCGACACAGAAATTAGGGTTAGGGTTTTCCAAAACCCTAACCCTATTTATCACCAAGGGGTAGGCCAGGGTCCTCACCTTGGCTCCTTGGGTCACCACGCCGTCGCTCGCCGGAGGCCGGAGACCGCTCAGTCGTCGCCGCACATAGTGGCCATCTTTTTCTTCTCGGGTCGGACGGTTTTCCACCACCGCCTGTTAGCTCAACGGAGCAACGCTCACCCCCGGGTGAGCGCGTGGGCTCCGGCCAGCTAGCCGGCAGGCGGTGCTCCGCCATCGTCGTCGCGGCCTGCCGCCGTGTGCCCGGCCGCCTGCTCCGCTCGCTCGCTCACGGGGGTGGGGGGAAATGATTTAGGGTTCCCGGCTGGGTGCGGCGATGGATTTTAAGCGAGCTACGATCGCGCTCGGCCGTCGGATCAGATCCGACGGCCAGCAGCGATCGGGCGGCTTGTGGCCTAGGCGGGGGGCAGAATTCTGGCCCAGGCCTAGGTTGCGGGCACGCGCGCGCGCCGCTTTTTTGGCCTGGGCCTAGGTTAGCTCCGACCTGCTGCTTTGTGCTGGTGGGTCGGGCCCCTTTACTATTTGGGGCAGAATTTTATTTTAATTATTCCAGAATTTAAATATTGCTTTTTTGTTTTATTTATTCCTGGAAATTAAGAAAAATGCCCAAAATGAGATAAAATTTATTTTAATACGGGGAAAATTTTAGTAAATTTCATCATGATTATTGGCACTGTTCTGAATTTTTTGAGTAATTTTAGATCACTTTTATGTTATTTTCTGATTTAAATTAGTCCAACGACTCTTTTTTATTATAAAATAATTGTTTTAAGTATTCAAATTCAGAATTTTTGCTGTTGATTAAACGGTGCATTGTTTTGTTAGAGAATTCTGTTGTGCTATCACTGTTTAATCATATCACTTTGCTCATCTAGTTTATTAAGTTTATTTATTTTGTCGATTAAATTTGAACCAACGAGATAATTTAATTAACACAATAAATTTTTTAATTATGTTAGCATGGTAATTTTATCTCCTGACCAACGTTGGTGATAAAATTACTGTGTTTTAAGTTTGAGTTGATTCTATTTCTGCTCAATGGTGATGTAGAATTAATTCTTTTTTATTAAGTTTTCACATACTGAGTTTTACCAACGTTAAATTTGCATGTCTCTTTTATGCCTGTAATTAACTCCCTTTTTGACTATCATTCTTTATCAGGCAATTTTCTTGCTCAGATGTCCAACATTGAGAAGCTCAATGGGGACAATTATGGCTCCTGGCGAGAGAGTTTGTTGATCGCTCTCGCTATTTTAGATGTGGATTTCTCCTTATAGGAAGAATGCCCTATTGAGCCTACTGAGCCTGTGATACGTAGTGGCAAGGCTGCTGAGGCTTTTGCCACACGTAAGAAGGATTTCTCTACGGTAAGAATGAAGTACGATATTACGTACAATAAGTGGAAGCATTCCAATAGGAATTGCTTAATTATCATTAAGAACTCCATTTTGGAGCCTATTAGGGGATCCATCCCTAACTGTGAGACAGCTACTGAGTATCTTAAGAAGGTGGAGAGCCAGTTTACTGGCTCCTCTAAGGCTCATGCTAGCTCAGTTATTAAGAAGATCATCACGGAGAAATACTGTGGTGGCGGAATTAGAGATCATATTTTAAGAATGAGCAACTGGGCTTCTAAGTTGAAGTCCATGGAGTGTGTGCTACCTTTAGATTTTGTGATTCATGTGATCATGAGTTCTCTTAGCAAAGATTTTGAGCACTTCGTGATCAACTATAAATCTCAGCTAAAAGTTTGGACTTTAGAGAAATTAGTGTATAACTGTGCTCAAGAAGAAGAACGCATTAAGGAAGCATGTGGAAGTGATTCTGTGCATCACGTCCAAGACAAGGGGAAGAAAACATTCACCCCAAAGAAGAACACTAAGACTTTCAAAAGGAAGGGAAAGGCACCGAAGGACAATGATGTTCCTCAAGGCGTCTGTAGGCATTGCAAGAAGGAGGGACACCACATGAAGGATTGTGTGGAGTTTCTCAAGTGGATGAGCAAACACGGTAATGATGAAATTACTTGCATTGATGAATCCTTGTACTTAGATTATTCTACCAACACTTGGTGGATTGATTCAGGTGCGACTGTTCATGTTGCTAACTCTTTACAGGGATTCGCTACGACGATAACTTTGGGAAGAAACGAAAGAACAATTAGAGTGGCGAATGGCATCGAAGCAGAAGTTGAAGCCATAGGAAATCTCCCTTTAGAACTTAAGAATGACTTTGTAATTCTTTTGCAAGATGTACTCTATGTTCCTTCGATGAGAAGAAACTTAATTTCCCTTTCTTGTTTAGTGAATAATGGATATGATTGTCATTTTGGCGACAGATAATGTTCTATTATTTATGATAATAAAGTTGTGGGTCTTGCCTTCGAGCATGACAAACTTTATCTCCTATCTCTGAATGATTCAGTGAATTCCATTAATGAGAATGCATCGTCTAGCAAAACAAATAAGCGTAAGAGAATTAGCGACGTATCTTCGAAATTATGGCATTGTCGCCTAGGTCATATTTCGAGGGGGAGGATTGAACGTCTGGTTAAGCAATCAATTCTTCCACCTTTAGAATTCACAGACTTATATCAATGCATAGATTGTATTAAGGGCAAATACGTCAAACAGATTAAGAAAGACGCGAAGCGAAGCATATGAGTCTTAGAAATTATTCATACGGACATTTGTGGTCCATTTTCTGTGACATCTGTAGATGGTTATGATTCATTCATAACATTTACAGATGATTATTCACGCTATGGTTATGTTTATCCAATTAAAAAACGATTAGAGGATTTGGATAAATTTAAGATATTTAAGGCTGAAGTAGAAAATCAGCATGATCTAAAGATTAAGATAGTGAGATCTGACCGTGGAGGGGAGTACTACGGTCGTCATATCCCGTATGGCCAAGTTCCTGGACTTTTTGCAAGGTTTCTACATGAAAATGGTATAGTAGCCCAGTATTCTACACCGGGCGAACCTCAGCAAAATGGAGTGGCAGAAAGGCGCAATCGCACCTTAATGGACATGGTAAGAAGCATGCTAAGTTATTCCACTCTACCGATTGGTTTATGGATGGAGGCATTAAAACCGCCATTCATATTCTTAATCGGGTTCCGAGTAAGTCGTTGTCCAAAACACTGTATGAGTTATGGACTGGACGAGAACCCTCTCTAAATTATTTTAGAGTATGGGGATGTCCTGCTGAGGCTAAAGTATTTAACCCAAATATTGGTAAGCTAGATCCTAAGACAGTGAGTTGTCATTTTATTGGCTACCCAGAAAAGTCTAAGGGTTTCCGTTTCTATTGTCCTGGCAGACATACTAAATTTGTAGAAACGAGACACACAGTCTTTTTAGAAGACGCTATGATCAGGGGGAGCACGGTATCAAGAGAAATTATCCTTGAAGAGAAGCGGGTCTATGTACCCACTCCTATGATTCAAGAGCCAATTTTTCATATACCTGTGACAACACCTATTTGTCCAGCACCTGAAGTTGGACCTTCATTAGCGACACCTATTGTTCATGAGGTACCTGTTATTCAGGAGCCTGTAGTACCAGATGTTACTAATGAAGAACAAGAAGAACAACCCCCTATCTTAGAAAATAATGTGCCAGTTGAAGAGGACATCAATAGAAAATGATGTACCAGTTCAAGAAGACATTAGAGATGATGATGTCCCAGTTCAAGAGAACGTTAGGAGATCACAACGAGTAAGAAGATCAGCTATTCCTGATGACTATGAGGTTTATATGAGTGAAGAAATTCAAATGGAGGGCGATCCCGCCTCCTTTGAAGAATTTATGAGAAGCCCTCACTCTTCTAAGTGTCTTGAGGCCATGGAGGATGACATGAGGTCTATGAGTACCAACAAAGTCTGGAAATTAGAAGAAATTCCTAAAGGAGCCAAAACAGTAGGCTGCAAATGGGTCTACAAGGTCAAACGTGACTCCCAAGGGAATATAGAAAGATTTAAAGCCAGACTTGTTGCCAAAGGCTTCACTCAAAGAGAAGGAATAAATTATAATGAGACATTTTCTCCTGTCTCATCTAAGGATTCATTCAGAATCATTATGGCCTTAGTGGCACATTATGACTTAGAGTTACATCAGATGGATGTAAAGACAACATTTCTCAACGGGGATCTAAATGAGAATGTCTAGATGGAACAACCCAAGGGTTTTGTCATAGAAGGTAAAGAAAATTTAGGATGCCATTTAACTAAGTCCATTTATGGTCTTAAACAGGCCTCTAGACAGTGGTATCTCAAATTTGATGAGACAATTAGAAAATATGGTTTTAAGGAGAATGAAGAGGACAATTGCATTTATGCTAAGTTCAAGAATGAGAAATTTATTTTCCTAGTCTTGTATGTGGATGACATCCTACTAGCAAGTAGCGATGTTAATCTACTATTAGAAACTAAGAAGTTCTTGTCCTCTCATTTTGACATGAAGGATCTTGGAGAAGCTTCATATGTATTAGGAATTGAGATTCTCCGAGATAGAACTAAGGGGGTATTAGGATTATCGCATAAGGCATACTTAGAAAAGACACTAAGAAAATATAGTATGCATGCGTGTAAGCCTTCGCCTGCTCCGATAGTCAAGGATGATAAGTTTGGGAATTTTCAGTGTCCTAGGAACCAATATGAGATCGATGAAATGAAATCGGTTCCATATGTTTCTGCTGTCGGAAGCCTAATGTATGCTCAAGTATGTACATGCCCTGACTTAGCTTTTGCCACCGAGATGCTTGGTAGATATCAGAAAAATCCAGGTATAGATCACTGGAAAGGAGTTAAGAAAGCTTTGACATATGTGCAAGGCACAAAAAGCCTCATGCTCACATGAGAGAACAAATAACCTTGAGATAGTAGGTTATTTAGACTCAGATTTTGCAGGATGTGTGGATACTGAGAAGTCCACATCAGGTTATATATTCACACTCGCAAAAGGAGTCGTGTTGTGGAAAAGCTCCAAACAAATTGTGATGGCATCTTCCATGATGTATGCCGAGTTTGTAGCATGTTATGAGGTCACCAGACAGGCACTATGGTTTAAAAAGTTTATTCCCGGTTTAAGAGTGGTCGACAGCATTGAAAAGCCACTTAAGTTGTACTGCGTGAATGAGCCAGCAGTACTATACTCCCATAACAACAAGAAGAGTGGTGCTGCCAAACACATCAACATTAAGTACTATGTTGTTAAGGAGAAAATCCAAGATCAGACTATAAGTCTAGAGCATATAAGTACCAAGCGTATGCTTGCGGATCCGCTCACAAAAGGATTACCACCCAACGTGTTCAGAGAACACTTAACCGGTATGGGTTTAAGGGAAAACCTATGATCATTGGATTTATAAGGGCCCAAAATAAGTTTAGGAACTATTTCAAAATAGAAAGGTGTATTGTAGTTGTTGAGTCACATAGTATGTAACTGACTATTTTGATGCAACATGCTTTATGCATTGATTTATAATGAAATAGATGTAATGTTAAGATAAGTTAAGAACTAAGTTGAGATCTAGAGGGAGAATGTTATGATAAGATCTCAGAGGAGAGGGGGTTGAGTCCCTCTCCTCCATGTCTAAGATTCGGACTCCCTAACCGCTCTTCCTGGTCTCCCGCGCGCCCTGATCGGGGTCGCCCCAACCAACTCATGGTTGAGGGGCCCCTGCCACCGGCGCTATATATATAAGAGGGGAAGGCCCCCGTCTACAAGGTTCCCATATCTTGTACGCCAAAACCTTCCCCGACACTCCTACGTGATCCGATCTAACCCTAGCGCTGTGCGGTGGGAAGCCCCCTCGCCGCCAAGAAGCACCATGGCATCATCGTCCTCGACCAACACCAACGAAGGTACACACATCACTACCGGAAAACACTTATTTGCCGAGTGTGACATATTTTGCCGAGTGCATCCAATAGGGCACTCGGCAAACACACTTGTTTGCCGAGTGCCCTATTGGATGCACTCGGCAAAATATGTCACACTCGACGAACAATGTTATTTGTCGAGTGCTACATAGGTGGCACTCGGCAAACATCCTGAAAATCCCTTGCCCATGTTTTTCTGACGCCGTTATGACGGCAGGGGAGAAATTTTTCGTTTGCTGAGTGACACTAACAGACACTCGGCAAACCCTAGCCTTTGCCGTGTGCCACCTAGAAAAACACTCGGCAAATAATATAATCCCATTATTTCATGTGAAAACACATTTTGAGTCCATATAACATTTTAAAAATGTTTTGAACCTGAATTTTTTTTATAGTCATAATTCAACATCTGTTAATCCATGGAAAATATTCATTCTTTTATGAGTAGGTTTGATATTTTTAATAAATTAATCGTATTTCTAGGATTTACTTCCAAGTGGGTCAAATTTGAAATGCATGTACATGAAATAATGACTCAAAAATTATGGAAAAATCATATTTGTGTTCATGATTACATTTGTAATCTTTTACAACTAAATATAACTAAATATTTAAAATCTAATTGACGACACTCGACCGACAATATGTAGGTTAATGGTTTTTTAATTATAGAAAATGTAATTGATGCCTAAAAAATATGACACTTGACATGGTGTCATTATATCATACATATATAATATGGTAAAAAATTCATAATGTTTCAACAAAGTTTTCAAGTATGACCTTTAGAAATTGGACAATCTTCGAGAAGGTTTATTAGGAGTTTAGGGATGAAATGAGTTAGGTTTAGAAGCAAATCGATATTCAAATATTTTTTGAACTTAAAACTTTTTGTACTACTAAAACTCAATTTATCTTATACCATGTCAAAAATTGGCATTTTTTAGAGTTAGTTTGCTATTTTTGGTTAATTAAAGTTGTTTTTAGGATTTAAAGTAAAAGATCCCAAATTTAAACAAGTGTCTTATATTTGTTTATTTTAACTTAGAAATTTTCTAAAATGCAATATTACTGTATATTATATAATGCCAAATTATGGAATTTTTTACTGTCTTTTTCCTATTTTAGTTTTTTTTTGAAAAAAAATCTTTGCCGAGTGCATTTAGCTCTTGCACTCGGCAAACGTTTTTTTTAAAAAAATTGGCGTTCGCCGAGTGCCTCCCAATTTGGCACTCGACGAACATTGGATTAGGTCTAAAAAAGGCCCCCGCAGATCTGGGCGCACTTATTGCGCCCAAATCTGCTCCCCCGCTCCCCGCCGCGCACCCTGCTCCCCGCCGCGCCCCCTGCTCCCCGCATCGCCCCCTGCTCCCCGCATCGCCCCCTGCTCCCCGCAGCGCCACCCTGCTCCCCTACACCCCGCCGCCGCCTGCTCCCCCACACCCCGCCGCCCTCCTGTGCCTCCCGCCTCCTACCACCGGCCAAGTCCCGCCGCCCACCCACGTCGCCGGCCGCCGGCGAGCCTCGCCCGACCGCCCCCTCCATCCCCCGCCATCGGCCCTCCTTGCTCCAGCCACTGGCCCGCCGGCACCCCTGCCACCGGGCCCGCGTACCCTGTGCCACCGGCCGCCCCCCTCACTGTGCCCGCCGCTGGCCTTCACTGGCCCCCGACCGCCGGCCCTAGCCCCCGCCCCCCGCCGGCCACCAGCCCTGCCGCACCCGGCCGCCGACCGCCGGCCCTCGCCCCCGCCCCCCGCCGGCCACCGGCCGCCGGCCCCTAGCAGCCCCCTCCGGTTCGATCTCTTCAACTAACTCGGCAATATGCATGTTAAATATTAGCCACAATATACATATATTTTTTGATAAAATCATCAGTTGTTGCTTTAATTATATGAAATGTCTAGCTAAAGTTGCAAGAGATCGATCTGTCACTTATAGTTTTGATGATGAAATAAATAGTCACAGTTGGTGAAATTCACTCGTGCAATTATCATTATATTTCGCTGCATTGAAATTGAAAATGCTAGAATAATAATGAGAGTGTATATATGGCGACATTAAATTAATACAATAATATATATAATAGGACGAATAAATTAAATCATATATATAGCCTATATATGACCCAACAAAAATTAAACTAAACTAACTGATTAATGAGCTAGGAACTAGCTATAGTAGCAAACTAATATATATTATTAGACGAGACTAATTTAATGTCATGTTTAATGTAATGTTTAATCACATATTTAATCACATGTTTAATTATTAAGCATCCATAGCTGAGGCATATGTTTTGGAGGAGGTGTCAAACTTCACAACTAGATATTATGCGGACAATCTTCCTAGCGTGCATAATCCACCTTCCCGTTACAATCTTCCAGAAGAAGAATCAAATCTCAGCATCTTCAGGGGCCAACTAGGAAGTGCAAGTGGTGCTGCTAACAAGACCTTGCAGCATGAAGAGTGGCGTTTGATTATGTTGTATGTCTTGACAAACCTTTCCGAAGTGGAACCGTACATTGAGGAATTTCATCGATGATTTTGGCATGGTTTGAGGGAGGCTAACATTGAGGAATCAACTGCCCTTCTTAAGTATGGTGTGGGAAATGGCAATCCTGATTTCATTTCTTGGTTCAAAACTAAGGTATTTCTCAAATTAACTTTTAGTTAGTTCTACCTTTCAATTATATCTTATATGCGACTAATATACATGTTCATCGCGTTAAAACATATAGGGAAGAATCGACACGACAATGAGTTCCGAGTTGAGGCAAGTTGCGAATGGTTGTGCCTACAAGGTCAAGACATTCAAAGCTTACGACGTAAACGACTATCGTTTCCACACAACAAGCCATGAACAGAGCCGACCTAACCAAAGAACCACAAATTCCAGAGTTTTTATTCCGGGCACAGACGAGGTTGACTACTATGGACGACTTGAAGAAATATACGAATTGAGTTTCGATGGGAGAAAACCTCTTAATCCCGTTATATTTAAATGCCACTGGTTCAATCCCAAAGTAGTGAGACAGACTCCCGAACTTGGCTTAATAGAAATTCATCAAGATACCTGTTGGGGGAAAATATTCCATCTTCAGGGTTATTGCAGTGACAAGATAAAGACTGGTGATTAAGACGAAGATTTCCAATAGTAATTTCGGAGATACGTCAAGTCAAGTTCGAAGTATGATGATGGGCTCTAGTTCGGAGTATATCTTCGAACTTGGTCTCTTCCGGGAACTTCTTTGCCAGCTAAGATGGAAGACTTATCTTCTTTTTCATTAGATTAGTCTTTTACCATTTTAGCCCTATTAAGGGTACCGAATAGTTTCCACTATGTCGGTTGTAATAGAGGGGTAAAAAGGTCTTTTCCTTAATGTTTGGGCCTATAAATACCCCCTGTTTAACCCTGTAATACGGACCGAATACAAGTTATTCAATACACACTTTCGAACTATTCTAAGTTATTATCCTTTCGGAGGCTTGGAATAGTTTTCTTCGCAAACACTTTGTTTGTTAGTTTCTAATCTTCAGAAACCTGTTAGCGTAATCTTTTACGCCAACAATACCACCTTGCCGAGTGAAGATGTTTATATCGTGGCTCAACAGGCAACACAAGTTTACTATCTCTCTTACCCGTGCAAAACCGTCGCACGTCTTAAAGGTTGTGATGTTGTGTATAAGGTGTCGCCACACGGTAAACTGCCTGTTCCCAACAACGAAGACTATAACATAGACCCGAACACATACGATGGAGAGTTCTTTCAAGAAGATGGGCTACCAGGCATGTTTGTTATTGACTTGACGGAGACGATGGAAGTAGATAATGAAAGTGGTGCCGATGTCGACCAAGGAAACGAGATTCATAATGGAAGAGACTTAGAACTGCTAGAGAGATTGTACTCAAGCAATCAAAGTGATGACAACATTCCACCTCCTGATCAGCTAGACGATTATATCATATCATGTGATAGTGATGACGATACATATGATCCAGCAAATCCGGACGGCGATGACTATTTCTAGAAGCTGTATGAGAATTATGTTTAATTTTTGATTAAATGCATTTATAACACATTTCACGGTTTATCTAAAGTGATTTACTCTTTTTCATAGCAGGTGATTGAAATATGGTGGGGGGTTTAAAGAAATTAATAAGTGCAGTAGTAGGAAAAGGCGGTAAATCCACTCGCTCTCAAGATAAGGTCGGGTCCTCATCTAGACCTTGAGGTAGGAGAACGAAGAAATCAGCAGTGAGAGGAAAGGCACCCGCGCCCTCGAGTGAAACTACCAGCCAGATACCGGCATCACGTCGCGACGTTGATTACGTGCCGGATAAGGAGGAGGAGGAGCAGGCTAGGGTGGAGGAGGAGGAGGTGGGGGCAGAGGGTGGGGAGTAGGTTGGGGCAGAGGGAGAGGAGCAGGCTTGTTGGACCGGAAACGGCGACCAGAGGGGGGGGGGGTGAATGGGAGCTCTTAAAAATTTCAGACTAAAAATAGCCTTCTGTTTTAATACTGTCTTCTGCGGAACAGGCTTTGAACACACCCTTCGAAATTCTGGTTCGGAGGTATTTTACAGATCTAAATACAGGCTTCGCAAGGAGCAAACTTTCGAAGCCAAGAAGACTTCGCTCCACCCACAACCCCGAAAAATCAGCTCTTCTAAGTCAGTGCAGGCTCTGCACACAGGGTGCTCCGAGCAGGCTTCGCACTTCACCCTTCGCAAGAGCGGACTTCCCTCTGAGGACTTCGATCAACTCTGCTAAGGTAGTGCAGGCTCCGCACACAAGGTGCCTTCGAGCAGGCTTCGCACTACACCCTTCGCAAGAGCAGACTTCCCCCTAAGGACTTCGATCAGCTTTGCTAAGTCAGTGCAGGCTCCGCACACTGGGTGCCTTCGAGCAGGCTTCACACTACAGACTTCGCAAGAGCAGACTTCCCTCTGCGGGCTTCAACCAAATACTCAGCGACAGCAACTGGTGCTGGGCTTCGTACTTCGAAGGTCTAAACGCACACTAAACAGACTTCGCTGAGGACATCAACAAGGGAAGAAAAACGGGCTTCGATCTAAGTCAAACAGTGATTCGCTAGTAATCAGAGAGGTCTAGCCTCTAGCTTACACAGAGCGAACAAACACTGAAACACACACTTCGCTCGAACACACTTCGCTCGAACAGGCTTCTCACACACCTCTCCAGAAAAGCTCACAAGAAAATGGAGTACAGAGAAGCCGAAGCATGCAGAGAAGTATGCATACAAGCTCAAGCAGTAAATGAACGCAGAGTCAAAGCTTCAATGCTTGAACAGGGAACACAAAATGAACTCACATGATGAATACAGAGAGTGTGGTGGCTAGCACATGAGTTCTACAATGAATGCTCAAAGTGTTAATGTGACCTAGCCAGCCTCCACTATTTATAGGCACTATTCAGCCCTGTAAATAGACTACTTTACCCCTAGGGTTTACACTGGTTTTGTCTCATCAGAACAGGGGGGTATAGTTGGTAGTCTACTTTATTTGGAGGCTTCTTTTGTCAGCTTCGCAGAGGGGACACCACCAGCTTTTGCAGAGCAGATGCTGTCAGCCTTTGCAGTTTTAGACCCTTTTGAAGCCCCCCTTCGCACGCGAGGGGTGCGTGTAACAGCCCCCAAAATTAAAAGGAAATAAAATAATATTAAAGGAATTTCTGAATTTTGATATTAATGAAAATCCTAAAAGAGACATATTAAAGCCAAACAGAGATAGATATTCACAATTTGCACTTACAAATTTTATGGGATAAATTAGAGGCCAAGAAATATTTTGAGAATTTTTACACAATTTTAGCAATAGTGCTTCAAGCCTTAATCAAATACTTAATTTTCTGGAATTATTTTTATCAAAAAAATAATTTTAAAAGTTAGTGGGCCGCCTCCCTCCTTTCTCCTCGGGCCAGCCCAACTTTCCTGCCTCAACCGCTGACAGGCGGGGCAAGCCTGTTGGCGCCGGCCCCCCTCTCTCCTCTCCCACGCCCGCCCGCCAGGCCCACCTGGCAGCCTCCCGCTCGCACCCTTCCGCCGCTTACGACCCGAGCCCGCTTGTCGGCCCCTCCTCTCTCGCGCCCGCCGGTTGACAGGTGGTCCCCACCTGTCAGGCCCTTCTTCTTCCTTGGAAGGGGATCTCTCCCCTTCTGATTTTAGCCGGCGCCCCCCTGCCAAATCCACCTCCATCCGGCCGGATCCGCCAAAATTAAACCCAGGATCCCCTTCCCCGAACACCGGTGATATATTTCCCCCAAAAGCCGTCATGATTTCGCCCACAAGGAAGCTAACCCGAGTGCTATAGAAACCTCGCCGGCGCATTTTTGGAAACTCTCGGGTTTTTTCCTTTCCGACGCCGGTGAAGCCCCTATTTAAACCCTGCGACCTCACCGCCACCAACCATCCCGGCCTCAGCCCAAGCCATCCTAATCCGACGTGAAAACGACACCGAACCCCTTTTCCTCTTTGTTTTAACTCCAGTGAGCCTTCACCGCCACCTCGGTCCACCACCGCCCTCGCCAACAGCACCTTCGGAACCGCCGTCGCTCACCCTCCCTCGGCCCCACCTCCGTTGAGCCAGATCACCGCCAGATCTCGCCGTCGCCATCGACCCCGAAGAACACCGCCACCCCTCCTCGTCGCCGGTTGCCGTCGATCGCCCTTCGCCGTCATCGCTGGTACCTTCGTGCTCCCAATCCTCCCCTCTCTCCGTTTTTGCCGGAAAACAGGGCCTTAGGCCATCGCCGTCGCCGGTGGGCGCTTGCCGCCGCTCGGCCGGAGCTGGAGACGATGGCCTTGGCTTTCCCCGTGCCGCGAGCGTGCCGGATGGCACCATGGCCCTACGATCCAGATCGGACGGCCCATATTAGATCCCATCGGGACTTAATCCGAACCGTCGATTGATGCCCAAGGGGTATCGTGGAGTCTGGGCCGTCAGATCTCACTTAACCGCCCCGCACGCGCTCTGGCCGTTGGATCCTGATCCAACCGCTGCCACGTGCCCGGCTCACGCGCGCAGTCAACGGTTCACGGTGAACCCAGTTCACCGTGGACCAGAGACTGTTTTCTGGTTTTAAATAAAATTCAGAAAATAGCTTTAAACTTTAAAAATTCATATCTTGCTCAAATTAACTCCAAATTTGACCATTTCAATTCTGGAAAATTTGTCTTTTTAATCTCTACACTTTCATGCAATAAAAACAATATGTTTATTTGGCACATAATAATCTTATTAAATAATAAAGAAAAGTCCGCTTTAGGATTAAAATCATATTTCATTTAAATAATCCAGAAAAACCCTTAAAATATATATATTAATTTCCGGGGACATAATGACTCCATTACACTGTTTATAAGCCAATAAAAATATATTGATCCATTTTGTCCATGACATTTTGTTAAATAACATTCCCAAGACCCTTTAGGATGAGTAATTAATTCATATAATGGAAATACAACACTTTACAAAAATATCATGAAAATTATATAATAAATTCAGAGGACTTAATGACTTTATTCTACTGTTTAATGCAACAAAAATAGCATGTTCACTTTGCCCCCTTTAATCTATTAATTAATATTGCAAAAGCCCTTGTAGGATAATTAAGTAATTCATATAAAAAATAAGTTAAACACCTTATAAAAATGTCATGACAACTTATAACTTCAGAAAACCTAACAACTTGAGTTCACTATTTTTAATACAATAATTATGTTATTATATACCTTTTTAGTTCATCTCTAAAAAGGAAAATAAAAACCCCTTTAAAAAAATAATTACATCAAGTCATAAAATTCAGAACTCTCATTAGAAATCAATCCTAAATATTTAAGTAACAATTCCCTAAACTTTAAGACTCTATCTCCCTTACTTAATCCAACAAAAACATGTATGTTAGTATGGTTGATTTGTTTTGGATTGTTTATTGAATGCTTTATTTACTCTTCCGTATCGAGAAGACTACGACGTCGTCGAAGATCCGGAGATCTATCCCGAGGTTCCACCTTCACCCTTTGCTGAGCAAGGTAAGTCATCGACCCCTCTTGTGGAAATAGTTGATCATCATTGAGCCCAGTTTTTCATAACTACCGCTATAACTCATAGGATAATATTGCATTAGTCAAACATTAAGCCCTACACTTATATTTATTAGATCCCCGTCCTTGTGTGCAAACCCAAGCCTTGCTTATTGAGCCTTAACTCCTTGTCACTCTACAAATATTATAATAGCTAGTGCCCAATGTACTGGCACAACTGCTATAGGAAATAAAGAATGAGTCGTAGATAGATGGATTCTGCTATATGAAATTCCACACTATTCTTGTCTCTGGACTCTGTTGGAGTGGGCTATGTTAAGTATGGTGGGTTCCGGGTGCAAGCTCGGAAATTGGTTGGTCGCACCCGGGGCACTATAAGGACCAGTCTGCGGGATCTGTTGCAAAGCACTTCCGTACCAACCACAAGTCTAATGGGTAAGTCCTAACTGGAAGTATGGAACACTTCGACTCTCTGCACCATAGTGGAGGGGGCAAGGGGCTAGCCCTTAGGGCGCCTTGTACCGACGAGGCTCAAGGGGGGTATGGTGGAAACACGACACGTCGAGACACGATACGAAACCCATAAGAGGGTGCTGTTGAGTAGGGGAGGACCATACGGAAGGTTTTGGCACGAGTTCCCGTGAAATGGGTCATCTCGTTACACTTTGGTGTAAGTGATGAGTGCGTGCCTTGTGGGTACAATGGTACATCTCTGATTAGAGTAATTTAATCTTTTCGAAAAGCCAAGCCCACGGCCAAGGGCAGGTTGTGTGACTACTCGCAGTTAGTTTACAATTGTTTGAATGATTATTCATGGCATGTAAGGACTGTTGTGCGAGGAGGTAAAATGTACTCCTCGAGTTAGAAGATGATGATGCATACACATGTTTACATTTCAGTACTAATAACTTGCTCACATTTAACTGCTTTACAATTATGCTTTTCCACAAAATTAGCCACTATCCCCCTTGTTATTATCTTGCATGATATTTGCATTCGGTGGCTTACTGAGTACATCTGTACTCACCCCGTTGACTTACACCATTAGAGCCCGTCTGCTACGAGGAGGATGAAGGTCTGGAGTAGCGACCCAGTCAAGGCGAGACTGGAAGGAGGCGTTCATCTAGGACCCTTTGATTTATTAGTTTCTCTTCATATTTATTCACTTTTGTACTAATACGGTCTACGAACCGTGAATGATTTGCTCGTATTGTACGTGGTCGCATGATGAACGTCTTGTTTTTTTTATTGATTTTCTATGGAATTTCAATAAAAGTCCTGATTTATTAAATCGGGGCATGACAAGATGGTATCAGAGCCGACTTGACTGTAGGAAGCCAAACAGACCTGACCCTAGGACTTATATAAACCCTACTTTCTTACAAAATTACTTAACCTCTCATCTTCCGAGATTTTCACAAAAATCTTCTCTCTTTTGTAGATGCCGGTCCATACCATGAGTGGAACTCTCCGTGACGAGGCTGGATTCATCCGTGAGCTTCGCGTGCTCATCGACTTCTTGGGATTCTCCCATGAGCCCACGTTCCACGGGATCTTTCCCGATGCGAGCGAGAGCTACTGCGAGGTCATGGTTGTTATCCGCTCCTCATCCACGCAGCCACCTTTCTACACCCACGGAGTTGGAGGACCTTCGTTCGTGGTGGCCAGCCAGCGTGCTGCGCTTAAGGCCCTCGCTGAGCTTCGTCTGGTCTACGTTTGTCACCTCCACGACACCGTCTACCGCTTCATGCCCATGCGCACCCCAGGGAGTCACCGCAACATCTACATCAGCCCCCTCACACAGAGCAATTCCGCCATCGCCCGCACCATGAGACTGTTGGAGGCTATGGACAATCTTCACACGGAGGCCGTTCTCGATGCAGACAGCCAGCATGACACCATCGACTTCTACCGCCATACCTCGGAGAACCTGACCTGTGAGAATGCTGAGCTCCGTCGACAAGTCCAGCAGAACCCCCAGCTGACTCTCGAGGTAGAGGAGCTGAGGCGTCAAAATGAGCTTCTACACCAAGGCGCCATGGTCAACACCCAGCTACGTCACTAGCTCAAGGAGCTGAAGAAGGATATCGAGGAGATCGCACCCCTTCCGCCCCGCAAGAATAAATCGCTTCGGATCCCCACCATGAGGCCCAAGAGGATTTCCCGCAGCGCACCTCCCGCCGGACCTTCAGTTCCACCTCCCTGACCGTCTCCATCGAGCCCGTGATCGAGCCGTCCCTTGAGCTGCCCTAGACGTAGTATTTACGATTGATTGATTTTTTTCCTTGTTTGTAATGCCACTCATGTCAAATATAAGGCATGAGTGAAGAATTAAATAAAACACAATAAATGTAATCGCAAGAACGATACATTTTGAAATAAAGCTTACTATCATTTCCCTCTTCCTCCTATACCTATTAGGTCATAATCCCAATCTAAAGGAGATAATCTACCTCTAGTTTCAACTCAACATAATTCGTTCGTCGCCGTTCTGCAAGATCAACTCCAACCATGAAATCAAGAAAAGTTGTCAAGAAAGCCCTAACTTAGCCAAACTCAATCTATGAAGATGTAGACTTAAAGCCTCTAGTGCAAAGAAGTGATTCATAGCTGAAGCCTATCCATGACTTTCTAGCCTTTTCGAATCTCGGGACAAGATTTTTGTTAAGGAAGTTAGGATTGTAACACCTTGATTTTCGTCAGGTGTTAAATAAAGAAATAAATTTCAAGAAAAGGAGTCAGTATAAATCAAGAAAGAGGAAAACTAAAATACAAGCCTAAAAATTTCATAATCTAGAGTATTTCCCTAAAAATTCTTCTAAGCATTAAACTGTGTTGGACCGGAAACGGCGACCAGAGGGGGGGTGAATGGGAGCTTTTAAAATTTCGGGCTAAAACTTAACCTTCGGTTCTGTTCTGTCTTCTGCGGAACAGGCTTCGAACACAACCTTCGAAGGTCTGGTTCGGAGGTACTTCGACACCTTCGAACACAGGCTTCGGAGAGGCAAAAGTTCGAAGCCAAGAAGACTTCGCTCCTCGAACACCCCTCGAAAATCTACTCTGCTAAGTCAGTGCAGGCTCCGCACACGAGGTGCTTCGAGCAGACTTCGCACTTCACCCTTCGCAAGAGTGGACAGCCCTCTGAGGACTTCGACCGAGTACTTGGTGACAGCAACTGGTGCTGGGCTTCGTACGCAAAGGTCTACACGCACACAAAACGGACCACGCTAAGAGCTTCGACACAGGAAGCACAACGGGAAAAGATCAGGGCTTCGCTAGTAAGCAGCGAGGTCTTGCCTCGTGTTACACAGAGCGACAGCACACTGAAAAACACACTTCGCGAGAAAAACACCCTTCGCCAAGACAGGCTTCGGTGAACTAAAGACTAGCGAGGTATGCAATGCGAGCTCAAGCAAAAGCACACAGAAACAGGGCTTCGCCGCTTGAACAAGGAACACTGAAATAAATTGAACTCAGAATGAATACAGCGAGGTCTGTCTACAGGAGCTCAACAGTAAATGCTCAAAGTGTTAAATGTTACATACCGAGCCCCCATATTTATAGCCCACGGCTTCATCCTAAGGAAGTGACTACTTTACCCCTAGGGTTTACATCCATTTTGTCTCTACAGAACTAAGGGGTACAAAAGGTAGTCCACCTTTATTTTGGAGGCTTCTCTGTCAGCTGCAGAGGGGACAGTGTCAGCCTTTTTCAGAACAGACAGTGTCAGCCTTTACAGAGTTGACTTCTGGAACCTCCCTTCGCACCGGAGGGTGCGGTAGCTTCGGCGAGAAGCCTGCAGCCTGTTGGCCTTCGCTCCGCCGAAGAAGTCCTTCGATACAGTGACGGTTTTAAGCCGAAGCCGTCAAAGCCCTTGGGCTTTCGCACCACCACCTCCGGAGTGGATCACCACGGCTTCGCAGCTACTCCGAGCTCGAACACCGTCCGTCCGTGTACCGAAGCCATGCATGGCCGAAGCACCACAAGTCATCCTCACTCCGAAGCCCCACCTTCGGAGTACCACCCTTCGAAGTCCCTCCTTCGTCCAAGGTCTCCGCATGAAGCATTCCATGAGCACTCCGTCGCAGTGTCTCACTCCGAGCACACACCTCAACGAGCCTCACCCGGACCATGCCTTCGATGCGCTTCGACTTCTGAGACCTTCGTTGGGTACCTTCGAGTGTCTCCCTCCGGAGCACACTTCGAACTCCTTGCCTCCGCAGAGGACTTGGTCCACCAACTCCGAAGTCACTCCATCCGGAGTACCTTCGAAGTGCCTCACTTCCGAGGACTTTGTCTCGGAGTACCTTCAGCTGGAGCCACGCTCCGCACTTTCTGCCTTCACCTGGCACGCCTCGACCCGAGGACCGACCCGGACCACCTTCGCTGCCACCGTGACGGAGCTCCCCGCTCCCCTGGCATCAAGCCACCCGCTTGACCCAGGTTCACCCGGCTCGAACCCTGTCCGTCGCCTCCGAAGTCCCTGCGCACCACAGATAAGCAAACAAGTGTATCCAGTACTCCGGAGACCTCTCCGGGTTTGCAACCTCCGGCACACACTCCGGTGTACCGCCCAAAGTACCGAAGCCATCGGTACGAACCCAGTCATCGCGTACTGTCGGACCCCTCCGACAGGTACACTCCGCTGCACAGCTGCAGCAAGCAAACACCGAACACACTCCGGTGACACACCTCCGAACACCCTTCGGAGGTACCACCTCCGAAGCCCCTCCGGAGGTACCCTTCGAACAGAGGGTAAATAATCCAGTCAATCACTCATCACAAACACCGAAACCACCCTTGGTTTCTCAATCTCCCCCTTGATGAGTGCATTGACAACCAAATCGGAGTTCAAGAAAATTTAAAAATTTCAGCACACAAGTGACCATAAAAAAAACTCAGAAAAGAGCCAAAGCATGTCACTTGATAAAAGAATTTTTCTCCCCCTTTGTAAAAGAGTAAAAGCCCTTTTTGGCAAAACTCCCCTTGATAAGAACTCCCCCTGAGTTGAGCAAATTTTTCTCCCCCTTTATGTCAAAAAAAAAACTCTCCCCCTAAAGAAATTATGCTTCTTACGGTAGAGAACATCGCAAAGCTCTCCCCCTTTGGCAATGCAAGCATCAAGGAGCAGTTAAAAGATGCAAAGCTTCGAAATGAATAGAATTGCAAAGACATATAATGCAAAAATATGCCAAAATTAACACAATGATCATGTGCTCAGCTCAATTTAACAATCTGTGAAACAAGATGATGGCATGTGATTTTGTCATTTTGAAGTAAAAGCATCACCACTTAATCATAGTAGTTAGACATGAGAAGGCAAGGACTGCGCAAAGCTAACAATTTCTACATGAGACAGGCAAGTCTTGTTCAAAAGGAGCTGAGAAAGCAACTTTGATGATCAATTAAATTTGTTGTTCTTTTTCTTAATGCCAGGGGTTATTTGATTGTCCACCTTATACTGTCCAATCAGGCCAAGCCTAGGCAAGAAAGCCATCTGAAGCTTAAGGCGGTGATTTTGGCATACACTAAACTATCCCAGTTCAGACCAAGGTGCAATGGTAAGCAGTCTAGAATAGAGTAGTGCGACAAACAAACCCTCCTGGATCTTTTCATTTAAACCAGGCAAATCATGGATTTTTGATTTTGATTCAAATGTATGACATATTTTGATGAATATCCATGAATAAAGAAAACGTTTTTCAAGTTGCAAATTTTAGCAGCCAAGGAACAGTGTTTTGCTGTCAAGTAGATAACAGATAGCTAAAAGCAGTCCAGCCTAAACAAGCTAGATACAAGATTATGCGGTGAGCAAGTTTTGATTTTAGAAAAGAAGACATCATGCATAATCAATGTTCCAGACATATTTCATAGAGCTGAGCTGTCATGATTTCTTTGAATTAAAAGCAGGCATACAATAGCAAAAGATGTAAGTGCAATTCCACACATAATGAGCATATGCAAGACAATTAAAATCAGCTCCCCCTCACAAAATGCCGTAAGGGTGACAAATGCCAAGTTCCCCACGCAAGTAAGCAAATCGAGAAGCATCGAGGGGTTTTGTAAAAATGTCGGCAAGCTGGTGTTGGGTATCAACATATTGAAGTTCAATATCACCCTTCTCATTGTGATCTCTGAGAAAATGATACCGTACATCAATGTGTTTGGATCTGGAGTGCTGAACCGGGTTGTTTGCAATACAAATAGCACTAGTGTTGTCACAGAAAAGTGGAACACTCTTATAATCTAACCCGAAATCCCGCAAAGTGGAAACCATCCACAAAATCTGAGAGCAACAGCTAGCTGCAGCAACATATTCGGCCTCAGCCGTCGATTGTGCAACACTAGACTGTTTGCGGGAAGACCAGCAAACCAGAGAAGTACCCAGAAAATGACAAGTACCAGAGGTACTCTTCCTATCAATTCTACACCCAGCAAAATCCGCATCTGAATAACCTCTAAGACATAAAGATGAAGACGATGAATACCATATGCCAAATTCAAGGGTGTGTTTGAGATACCTTAAGATGCGCTTAACCGCTTGGCGGTGCGAAGCTCGTGGTGAAGCCTGAAAACGAGCGCACAGACATACTGCGAAGTGTATGTCCGGCCTCGTAGCAGTCAAGTAGAGGAGGGAGCCGATCATGCTTCGGAACTCCTTCTGATCTACGGCTTCTCCATCTTCGTCAGGGTCCAATGCTACGGATGTAGCCATCGGGGTGGCGAGGGGCTTCGCATCGGACATGTCGAATTTCTTGAGCAGGTCCTTGGTGTACTTTGTCTGGTGGACAAAAGTACCTTGTTTGCTTTGCTTGATTTGCAAACCAAGGAAAAAGGTGAGTTCACCCATCATTGACATTTCAAACTCCCTGCTCATGGTATCTGCAAACTCGGCAATCAAAGCATGAGAAGAGCCACCAAAGATGATATCATCCACATAAATCTGCACTAGGAGGAAATCTTTGCCATGCTTGAGAGTAAACAAAGTTTTATCAACAGAGCCCATCAAATACCCTCGCTCAAGCAGAAAAGACTTAAGTCTATCATACCACGCCCGAGGGGCCTGCTTGAGTCCATAAAGAGCCTTATGAAGTTTAAGGACTTTATGTGGGTACTTGGGGTTTTCAAAACCAGGGGGTTGTTTTACATAAACATCTTCACCTATGAAGCCATTAAGAAAAGCACTTTTGACATCCATTTGATAGAGTTTGAATCCCCGCGATGTCGCAAAGGCAAGCAAAATCCTAATGGCCTCAAGGCGAGCAACAGGTGCAAAAGTTTCAGTAAAATCAATCCCTTCTAGTTGAGAAAAGCCCTGAGCTACAAGTCTAGCCTTATTTCTAACAATTGTCCCATCCTCCCCTTGTTTATTTTTGAAAATCCATTTTGTTCCTATGAAATGAACATTTGGTGGAGGATCAACTAAAGTCCAGACTTGGTTTCTTTCAAAATTCTCAAGTTCCTCATGCATGGCATTGATCCAACTAGAATCAGAAAGTGCATGACTAACATCTAAAGGCTCGAAAGAAGCAACAAAAGCAGCATTAGTGAAATGGGCATGAGAACGTGTTACCCTTTGATCAAGCTCACCAATGATCTGCTCGGGAGGGTGCATCCTTTGAACATGATGTGGAGCCTCGCGGCGGGATGCAGTCTCCCCCTCAACTTGTGCGTTGGAGTGGTCCAAGATGACCGATGTTGAGGTAGTCACTTCGGGACCTCGTGCCGAAGTAGTTGAAGCGGGGTCAGCTTCGGGGGTCGATGTCGAGGGTAGTAGGGGATCATCCTCGAATTCTCCGGGATCTTCGTCTTCGAATAAGGTCTGTTCCATGTCGTGTTCATTTGCCTGTTCAAGAGCAGAACTAACAGAGGGGGTTGATTCATCAAAAGTCACATCACATGACTCGATGACAGTGTTAGTTTCCAAGTTATAAACACGATAAGAATGACCATGAGTAGTATAACCCAAAAAGATCCCGTCAGAAGATCGCGACTCAAATTTATCCAAATTTCCACGTTTTAGAATGAAGCAGCGACAGCCAAAAACTCGAAGATGAGTAACCTTGGGTTGTCTCCCAAAACGTAGTTCATAAGACGTCAAGTTTAAAATTGAGCGCAAGAAAATTCGGTTTGAGATGTAACATGCTGTGTTCATGGCCTCAGCCCAGAATTTTCTAGGAGTCCTATGCTCATCAAGCATCGTCCTAGCCATCTCAACCAAAGTGCGGTTTTTCCTCTCAACAACACCGTTCTGTTTAGGAACCCGCGGAGCAGAGAATTGATGTTCTATGCCATGCTCCATGCAAAAGTCAACAAAGAGACTATTTTTGAACTCGGTGCCATTATCGCTTCGAATGAATTTTAATGCACCAGGGAGTTCAGTGAAAAGTCTCAAAGCCAAGCTCCGAAAGTGTGAAAACACTTCATCCTTGCTGGCAAGAAAGAAGACCCAAGAGTAGCGAGAGAAATCGTCGACAATAACAAGTACATACCACTTCCCGCCTAAAGAACTAACCCGAGAAGGACCTACAGTGTCCATATGGAGAAGTTCTCCGGGCTGTTCAGTCATCACTATGGTGACTGGCGAATGCGAAGCGGCAATCATTTTTCCATGTCGACAAGGAGCGCAAACTAAATTCTTCTCAAACTTGAGCTTGGGCAATCCTCGGATCAAGCCTAGGGCGCTCAAACGAGCGAGCAACTCAAAGCTCATATGCCCTAGTCTCCTATGCCACTTCCAAAGCTCAGAAGTCGAATGTGCAACAAGACAATGAGAAGAACCAGACGACTCTGAAAAATCAGCTCCAAAAACTCTCCCAACCCTAAAGATCTTACACACCACAACGCCATCAGAATTGAGCACTTGCGAAGTATCGCGATGAAATCGCACTTCGAAGCCCTCATCAAGCAACTGAGATACAGACAGCAAATTGTATCCCAGGTTCTCAACCAAAGCAACATCTTTGAGAGTGAAGTTCGAATTAATTCTTACCACACCTTTACCTTTCACTCTACTCCTTCGATTGTTTCCGAAGGTGATATGTTCCCTTTGCTTGGTTGTGGTGAGGCTGGAGAACCAATTTGCATCTCCGGTCATGTGGCGCGAACAACCGGAGTCCATGATCCACGTGCCCTCCAAGCCTCGACCTGTCGCCTACACATGATGAAAACGTCTCGATCGCTCAGTGCTGGGGTGAGTAAAATAATGACGAGGCATCCAGCACTGAGTGACACGAGTAGTATGCACAGTAGAAGTAGACGGTCTACGCACATAAAAATCAGAATGATGCAAAGTGCGAGGTCTACCTACATGCAAAGAACGAAAAGCATGTAGAGGTCTCCTACTCTGACGAGGTACAAAGCTACTCGCCCGAGGTCTACCACCATATGGAACATGGTGAACACCTCGAGGAGCAAAACCTCTCCGAGAAGCACGAGGAGCCTCTAAAACAGGACGAGAGTAGAACTCAGACTCATGCATACCTAAAGATGGGTAATGCATGTCCTGATAGCTCATCGCCTGTGCACGTCGCTCATCCTTGATGCGACGGAAACAGAAACCAATCAAATGACCCGCCCTCTGACAATAAGAACAGTGAAACACTCTCCTGGGGGCACTCTCATGGGTCATAGGAGCAACTCTCACAGGCTCCTTGGGTTTCTTCTGAGTGGCTTTCTTGGGAGGATTTTTCTTGGTAGGAGGAGTGGTTTTCTTTGGTGGATGGGTAGGCTTTTTGGCTAATGGGGTGTCCAACAGAGCTCTTTCTTTCTCTAGGGTGGTGGGAGAGGTGAAAACAGTTTTGGCCTTACTGTCTGAAGCTATCCTCTCAAAACCCAATCCTAGAGCTACCCCGGCTCTGTCAGCACACAACTTGGTCTTGGCTAAGAGCAAATCCATCCTACCCTTCCCCTCAGTGCATTTGTTCACCACAGAAAGAAGGTATTCATTTTCGGACATGAGGTTTTCAGCTCGCTCTCTGACAGTGCCTAGCTGGTCCTTAAGGGTGATGCAAGTGTCACAAACAGGTTGCACATCCTTAGAACTACCGGCCCTCTCCAATCTAGCCTCTAAATCATGAACATGCTTATCACGTAAATTAATGCTATCGCGCAATAAAGAGCAGTTCATGCAATCAATAATATCACGAGGTCTAGAATCCACCTCCAAAAGCTGCTTCTGTGCAGTCTCAAGCTCAGAAAGAGTTTGAGCATGTACAGAACGCAACTGAGCAAGCTCACCCATGACAACAGAACATGATTCACATTCAGCATCATCAAACTTAGACTTAAGCATGGCATATTCAGTAGTAATGTTTTCTAGCCTAAGTCTAAGGTCTTTTCTTTCTCTAGCGGCTTGCACAAGTAATCTATCCTGACCTAGCACAACTTCATTCAGTTCATCCAATTTAATTAGAAGCTGGTCAGATGATAGGTTTACCTCAGATGAGTCAAGCTCATCGCCGCTGTGATCGCTGTCGGCCATGAAGCAAAGGCCAGTGAAGTCACGTCCCTTCTTGTCCTTCTTGTCCTCCTTCCTTGGGGACTCCTCCTCCTCAGAGCTCGACTCCTCAGTTGAGGATGTGTCGATGTCGCTGAGAGCAGCAACAAACGCTCTGGAAGCGGCCTTGGCTACTTTCTTAGCCATCTTGCCGCGCTTGCCCTTCACAAAGGGCTTCCTCTCCTTTTTGTGGAATTTGGGGCGGTCACTCTCATCTCTCTTCTTGACCCTGGGGCAATTGGCCTTAATGTGAGAGGTGTCGCCACATTCATAGCAGCCACTAAAACCACTTCTCCTCTGATCCCGTCTCTCATGATGAAAGCGGGTGAACCTCCGGGCAATGAGAGCAAGCTCATCATCAGCTAGAGTATCCACCTGCTCCTTTGTGACGGAGACCAGGGAGGACAAAGCAAAACCATCTGCTAGAACACAAGTGCCTGATGTGCTTGGTTCTGCAGTGGTGCCACGGCTAGTGCTAGAAACCAATGCCAATGGCTGTGGCAAAGAGCTTCTGTGCACTGCAAGAGATGCCTTGGCAATCTCTGTGGACTTCAGCTTGCTAAAGAGTTCATCACAGGTTAGAGTGTCATAGCCTGTGGACTCCTCAATGCTGGATATCTTCACTTCCCATATGCTACGGTCAAGAGCATAGAGAAGCTTGATAGCCCTATCGTGATCACTGTAAGCAAGCGTCCCGTTGGATCGCAAGTTACTCACTATCGCGTCAAAGCGAGAAAACATGGCATCTACAGATTCACCAGGTGCCTGCACAAACAGCTGATACTGTTGATTGTAGGTGCTTTGGCGCCTGGCCTTGATCTGAGCAGAGCCCTCATGAAAGACAGTGAGTGTTGTCCAAATCTCCCTAGCAGTCCTAAGGTGCTGCACCCTATCGAACTCACTCCGACTCAAGCCAATGAACAGTATGTTCCTTGCCTTCGAGTTGGCAATATACTGATCTTTTTCAGTTTGAGTGGTGCGGGTATCAGGGACGGAGTATTGTGAGTCCACAATCTCCCAAATTGCATTTCCTTGGCTTAACAAGTAAGCCTCCATGCGCACCTTCCAGTATGCAAAATCTGTCCCATCGAACAGAGGAATTTTACTGCCTCTATCCATGTCGCCAACAGATCACAAAACCGGTTAAGGTCAACTGGTGATCTTAACCTGCTCTGATACCAATTGTTGGACCGGAAACGGCGACCAGAGGGGGGGTTAATGGGAGCTTTTAAAATTTCGGGCTAAAACTTAACCTTCGGTTCTGTTCTGTCTTCTGCGGAACAGGCTTCGAACACAACCTTCGAAGGTCTGGTTCGGAGGTACTTCGACACCTTCGAACACAGGCTTCGGAGAGGCAAAAGTTCGAAGCCAAGAAGACTTCGCTCCTCGAACACCCCTCGAAAATCTACTCTGCTAAGTCAGTGCAGGCTCCGCACACGAGGTGCTTCGAGCAGACTTCGCACTTCACCCTTCGCAAGAGTGGACAGCCCTCTGAGGACTTCGACCGAGTACTTGGTGACAGCAACTGGTGCTGGGCTTCGTACGCAAAGGTCTACACGCACACAAAACAGACCACGCTAAGAGCTTCGACACAGGAAGCACAACGGGAAAAGATCAGGGCTTCGCTAGTAAGCAGCGAGGTCTTGCCTCGTGTTACACAGAGCGACAGCACACTGAAAAACACACTTCGCGAGAAAAACACCCTTCGCCAAGACAGGCTTCGGTTAACTAAAGACTAGCGAGGTATGCAATGCGAGCTCAAGCAAAAGCACACAGAAACAGGGCTTCGCCGCTTGAACAAGGAACATTGAAATAAATTGAACTCAGAATGAATACAGCGAGGTCTGTCTACAGGAGCTCAACAGTAAATGCTCAAAGTGTTAAATGTTACCTACCGAGCCCCCATATTTATAGCCCACGGCTTCATCCTAAGGAAGTGACTACTTTACCCCTAGGGTTTACATCCATTTTGTCTCTACAGAACTAAGGGGTACAAAAGGTAGTCCACCTTTATTTTGGAGGCTTCTCTGTCAGCTGCAGAGGGGACAGTGTCAGCCTTTTTCAGAACAGACAGTGTCAGCCTTTACAGAGTTGACTTCTGGAACCTCCCTTCGCACCGGAGGGTGCGGTAGCTTCGGCGAGAAGCCTGCAGCCTGTTGGCCTTCGCTCCGCCGAAGAAGTCCTTCGATACAGTGACGGTTTTAAGCCGAAGCCGTCAAAGCCCTTGGGCTTTCGCACCACCACCTCCGGAGTGGATCACCACGGCTTCGCAGCTACTCCGAGCTCGAACACCGTCCGTCCGTGTACCGAAGCCATGCATGGCCGAAGCACCACAAGTCATCCTCACTCCGAAGCCCCACCTTCGGAGTACCACCCTTCGAAGTCCCTCCTTCGTCCAAGGTCTCCGCATGAAGCATTCCATGAGCACTCCGTCGCAGTGTCTCACTCCGAGCACACACCTCAACGAGCCTCACCCGGACCATGCCTTCGATGCGCTTCGACTTCTGAGACCTTCGTTGGGTACCTTCGAGTGTCTCCCTCCGGAGCACACTTCGAACTCCTTGCCTCCGCAGAGGACTTGGTCCACCAACTCCGAAGTCACTCCATCCGGAGTACCTTCGAAGTGCCTCACTTCCGAGGACTTTGTCTCGGAGTACCTTCAGCTGGAGCCACGCTCCGCACTTTCTGCCTTCACCTGGCACGCCTCGACCCGAGGACCGACCCGGACCACCTTCGCTGCCACCGTGACGGAGCTCCCCGCTCCCCTGGCATCAATCCACCCGCTTGACCCAGGTTCACCCGGCTCGAACCCTGTCCGTCGCCTCCGAAGTCCCTGCGCACCACAGATAAGCAAACAAGTGTATCCAGTACTCCGGAGACCTCTCCGGGTTTGCAACCTCCGGCACACACTCCGGTGTACCGCCCAAAGTACCGAAGCCATCGGTACGAACCCAGTCATCGCGTACTGTCGGACCCCTCCGACAGGTACACTCCGCTGCACAGCTGCAGCAAGCAAACACCGAACACACTCCGGTGACACACCTCCGAACACCCTTCGGAGGTACCACCTCCGAAGCCCCTCCGGAGGTACCCTTCGAACAGAGGGTAAATAATCCAGTCAATCACTCATCACAAACACCGAAACCACCCTTGGTTTCTCAAACTGCGTTCCCAAAAATATTCTGGAAATTTTGGGTACCAAGGAATTCAATAAGATATAATCAACATCACTTCATCTTAAACCTCTAACACTAATTAATAAAATATATTACAACATGAATGTTGTGTTAATAAAATACATGATAAATCATTTATATTAAAAATAATATAAGGCATGAGTGTGAAAGTTAATAAGGGACTAAAATAAAATATGTAAGCATCTAGGTCTGAGGAGCCATGCTGAATAGCGTGGGCCTCATGGCTCCAGAAGGGATGAGTTATTTTCAACGATAGTCAAAGAGGACAGAAGAAGAAATGAGATCTGCTGTTTCATGGGCCGCGTGTGACTCAGGTACACGGGCAGCGAGCGATGGTCGGGCTGAGAGAGCTGCGAAGTCGGGCTGGCCCAATCCGGGTACATGGGCCAAAAGTAGTAGAAGACCCACTAGGCTGTTGACCAGGGTTGACTCAGGTACACGGGCGGTGAGTGATTGCCGGGCTGAGGAGCTGCGGAATCGGGCCGGCCCAATCCGGGTACTTGGTGCAAAGTCGGTGGAGGCTTTGTCAGTTTCGGCGCGAAACTGAAAACCGTTGATCTCGTATCCGACTGTCCAGAAGAGAAGCCGTAGTCGCTACGAAAGCTTAGCTTCCAGATAAGTCATCTGTATATCTAAGCCCACAATCATTCAGTCGTGTCTTTAAAAATTCCTAAGGGTAGTAGAGTCTTTTCCTTTATTCCTGCGTCTGTAAAAAACCCTAAGGGGCTGGTGGAATATTCCTAGTGTTGGGCAGCCTATAAATAGGACCCCAATCCCTAGGGTTAGGTCACCCTTTTGGCTGAAATCAATACTACTCCTTTGGGTCATTTTGTCTCTTGCATTTTCTCTCTCTCTCTTCGGTTGTGCGCCGCCAGGCTGCTGTTCATGTGATTTTGGCTTGAATTTATTTCATTCTCTCTGATGCAGTGAAGCTTCTATTCTCTGATCGTGCGCAACATTTTTGTAGCATTTTTCATGGCTTCGTTTCACGTGCGTAGCTGTTTTTCCTAAGGATTTGTGCCTCGGTTGCAACCGTTCTTCACGGAAGTAGTACTAGTTCATACTGGTTGCAAGTAGTACTACTACACTGTAGCAACAGTACACTAGTACTCTAGCCTTGCTTTTACTGCACAGCTTTTTGATCGAGTTGACAGGACTAAAGTCCCTTTTCTAGCTGTTCTCTGGCGAAGCCCCTTCTCTGTTCGAAGCCCCTCAGCTCCATGAGGCAGGCTTCGATCTGATATACTCGAAGGCTTTGTTTGAACTTCGAACCTCATTTTGTGTCCTGAGTTGCTATCTTCAAAGTACTTTTTGAACTGTCAGCGTTTCATACTTCGAACGCCTGTGCGAAGGTACTCCGAATCGAGCTCTTCAAAGTCCATACTTCGACAGGTTTCGAAGTTGGCTTCGAAGCTTGTCTTTCTATTAGACTTCGCTCAGTGTTTGCATCTGTCTTCTTCGAAGGTCCTTGGTGTGTTTGTTCGAAGGTAGAGTGTAGACTTCGTTTTGGTTTCTCTGTCGCGTATCAGCCTTCGCTTCTCTTTCCGAAGGCTGTTTTACTCTGTGTGTGTTCGAAGCCTTACCTTCAAAGTACACTCTTCGAAGCAGGCTCCGACTCTATCATACTTTGCTCTCATTCACACTCGACCTAGGATAGACAACACACCTTCGACAGACTTCGACTACCATCTCCGAACCAGACTTCGATCAAGCGAAGCAGACCTCGACCTCCGAAGCAGACTTCGACCCAGCGAAGCAGGCTTCGACACTGCGAAGCAGGCTTCGACCAGCGAAGCAGGCTTCACCAAGTTTCGAACAGGAGACAGATTTCGAACAGTAACCTCTCATTTCATCCTTTGTGCATTTTTACTGAGAAGTTTATCTTGCCTTGTCTCTTGTATACTGTTTATCAGTCTATTAGCACTGTATTGGTATTTCTCTGTTTTAAAACATCAGTTGCTTCTAGATTGATATCTTTAGACTTAGGCAATTTGTTCGTTCTTTGCTGCTTAGTCTTTGAGGTGCGTTGGGTATTGGGAGCAGGCCATTCATTCGAAAGAATTTTTAAGGCGCCCATTCACCCCCCCTCTGGTCGCTACTTTTGGTCCTACAAGTGGTATCAGAGCGAGGTTAGGGTTTTTCCATACCTTAACCGGTTCTAAACCCCAGTAGTGACCATGACGTCTCCTAGCAAGGTCCCGTCCTTGGAAGCCTATGGCTATAACTATTGGAAGACTCGCATGCGAGCCTATCTCATGAGCCAAGGTTCGGACATTTGGGACATTTGCATTCACACCACGTTTGTCATATTGCCAGTCGCTGAGCATGGTACTGCTGGTATCATTGCTCAGCATCTGAGCAACAGTAAGGTTGTGAACATTATTTTCTCTGGTTTAGGTCCCACTAAGTTTGAGCGTGTGAGCCATCTCTCCACTGCGAGAGAGATCTGGGCTACCCTCAAGGCACACCATGAGGGAACAGCACAGGTCAAGGCTCCGCTCTATCAGACCTGCCGGCGTGAATATGAGAATTTCACACAGAAGCCGAGTGAATCTGTTGAGGCTTTGTTTGGTCGTTTTCAGTCGATCATAAACAAGCTTTGGGACAACAAGGCTGAGGGTGCTCAGTTAGTCTCAGATCATGAGCAGGCGCTCAAGGTTCTCCATACCTTGGACCCAAAGATCTGGGAGATCAAGGTATCTTCTATCATTGAGAGTACTTCTTATGATACCTTGACCATTTCTGAGTTGTTTAGCAAGCTGAAGGCTACCGAGGTTGATCTCTAGCTGAGATCAAATCTCACTGGTTCTGGATCAAAATCTCTGGCCCTTGCTACACCTTCTGTTGATCCTTCTTCTGTGAGCTGTGCTGGGTTCTCTTTGATGTCTATCACTGAGGACTAGCTTGAGTTGTTGGGAGATGATGATTTGTGTCTTTTTAACAACCGGGTGCGTCGTGTCTATGACAAGAGAATGTTCAAAAGACACGGCACAAAATCCGGGTGCTTTGAGTGTGGTGATCCAGGACACTTCATCGCCGACTGCCCTAAGCGCAATGGTCACAAGAAGAGCACCGGTGGTGGCTTCCATGACTCCGGCAAGCATGAGAGCTCATCCTTCAACAAGGGCAAGCCGAAGACCAGATACTTCAAGAAGGCCCTGAAGGACTACCGGCGAGAGAACAAGAAGAGCGACAAGGCCTTCTTCGCCGAAATGGAGAAGAGCTACTCCAAGCGGTCTACGTCTTCTTCCTCTTCATCGAGCTCAAGCGATGAGGAGATCGCCATCAGGAAGGACAAGGACAATCCGGTGGGCCTCTGCTTCATGGCCTTCAGAGACAAACCAAAGAGCTGCCCACACCAGTGCCGAAGATCCCGCAAGAGCTTCTGTTCAATGGCTCTTGGGGATAAGGAAGAAAAGAGCTCCTCCGACAACTCCGACGACGACGACAACAAAAAGGTATCATCCTATGAGAGCGAAATCGTTGATTTACTTGAGAGCAATCGTCAAGAGTTGAAATATCGGGAAAAACTGTTTAGGGGGGCTAACAAGAGGATAGATGAGTTAGAGAGTGAGCTTGCCGTGGCCAATGGCAGAATTGAGTCTATCTTCTTCTCCTTGCTTGGGTGATAGCAGTGAGTGCCCGAAGTGTGAGGTGCTTCTGTGTGACTTGTTGACTCTGAAGTCCAAGTACACAGAAAGGGTTGATGAGAGGGATGCTTTGGCCACTGAGCTTGAAAGCGCTCAGCTAGAGCTGAAAGATGCTCAAGCCACTGTCGTCGCACCCTGTGTTGATTGCCCATCTCATCTAGCTACCATAGCTGAGCTAAAATCCAAGGGCGATGAGCATTTGGGTGATTTGGAAAGGTTGAGAGCTGAGCTTGCGCAGACTAGGCTAGAGCTTGAGACACTGTCAGTTCCACCCACTGTCTGTGAGAACTGCCTGTCTCTTAGAATGGAATTGATTAAGCTGAAAGCCGAGAAGTCTGTTCAAGTAGAGAGTGAGTGTGAGACCTGCTTGTCTCAGGTGGAGGTTCTAGCTTCCTTGAGAGAGGAGCTAGCTGATTCTCAGAATGAGAACTTTTACCTCCGTTCTATCCTGAGTTGGATCAGTGCCAGAGAGCCACAGCTTGGCATGATGATCCAGCAGTTCAAGAGGCAGGATGGGTTTGGAGTAGGTTACACCTACACCAAGGCTGACTTTGAGAGTGCCATTAGCCGGGCAGTGGAGTGGAGTAAAATGACTCCAAAGCAGAGGTATCCAAAGACTCACTCCACTGAGTCTTCCCAGGCTTGTCAGCCCAAGGATGGAGTGATCCATGAACCACCTAAAGCTCCACCCAAGAAACCTATCTGGGTTCCAAAGCCCAAACATCCCCACACTTCTCTTGACTCTCTTCCTGGACCCTCTCAACCCAAGAAGGCTACACCTAACACCACTAAGACCAAGAATCCCAAGCCTCAACCACACCCCAAGAAGCCCACCTATCATTGTGAGTACTGTCAGAGAGACGAGCATCTTGCAGAGTTTTGCTTCAGGAGGAAGCGGGTTGAGAAAGCAGAGAGGGCTCGTGGTGATCAGGAGCAGTTCTACCAGCAGGGTGGTAGACTGCGTGTTCCTCGACGCGGGGAGAGGCTGGAGGCCAGGCCGCATCGTGTATGTGGTGGTAGAGGAGACGACTTTGTTGCCCATGCTCCAGTTGGTGGTAGTCGTTCCGGTAGAGCTCCAAGCCGTTTTGGCTACGGTCCTGGACCTCGTAGCCGAGGCTTTAGGCAGAATCGAGGACCGCGTTTTGGTCCAAACTCTCATGGTGATTTCTGCTTTCCGTCTTTTGAGCAGATGGCTCGACACTGGTTTAGCTCTTTTGCTAAACCTGGTGCCGGACCATTTGCTCCCACTTACAGCCACTGATTGTGTAGGATCGGGGACTGGAGGACGTTTGGATCATGGACTCAGGATGCTCTCGCCACATGACGGGACATCGCAGATGGTTCTCCAGTCTCACTCCCCGAGCTCCAAAGAGTACATCACGTTCGGGAACAGTGGTCAAGGGAAGGTAAGTGGCATAGGCTCTATTCGCATTTCAGATCATTTCTCTTTGAAGAATGTTGCTTTGGTTAAGAATTTGAACTTCAATTTGATTTCTATTTCGCAACTTCTTGAGGATGGTTTGGAAGTGCGTTTTAAGAAGGGCAATTCTTCTGTGTTTGATTCTAGAGGGTCTTTGATTTGCTAGATTTTACCTTTCGGTAAAGTTTTTCGAATTGACTTCTCTAGTTCTTTTGGCCCTTCTCGCTGTTTGATTGCTGGATCCTCCTCTGAGCTTTGGAAGTGGCATAGGAGGTTAGGTCATTTGAGTTTTGATCTGCTAGTCAGGTTAAGCTCTATGGATCTCATCTAAGGATTGCCCAAGCTTAAGATGGAGAAGGATCTAGTTTGTCATCCCTGTCGTCATGGGAAAATGGTTGCCGCTTCTCACTCACCTGTGACTCAGGTGATGACTTCGTATCCGGGCGAGCTGTTACACTTGGACACTGTAGGTCCAGCTTGGGTACGTTCAGTCGGTGGGAAGTGGTACGCACTTGTCATTGTTGACGACTTCTCTCGATTCTCATGGGTTTTCTTTTTGGAGTCTAAGGATGAAACTTTTCAGTTTGTTCATGACTTGATCTTGAAGCTGAAGAATGAGAACAATGGTCGAATACGAGCAATTCGCTCCGACAACGGCTCTGAATTCAAGAACTCTCAGTTCGTCAGCTTCTGTAGTGATCAGGGTCTTGACCATCAGTTTTCTTCTCCTTACACTCCCCCACAGAACGGCGTTGTGGAACGAAAGAACCGCATGCTAGTCGAGATGGCTAGGACGATGCTCGATGAGCACAGGACTCCTAAGCGTTTTTGGGCTGAAGCCATGAACACGGCTTGCTATCTGGCCAACCGCATCTTTCTTAGAGCTTACCTTGGTAAGAGATCATATGAACTGCGGTTTGGCAGACAGCCCAAGGTGAGCCACTTGCGAGCGTTTGGCTGCAAGTGCTTTGTGCTCAAGAAGGGAGGGCATTTGGACAAGTTTGAGTCTCGTTGCTGGGATGGTGTTTTTCTTGGTTATGCATTGCATTCTCGAGGTTTCCCTGTTTGGAAACTCGAAACCCAGCAGCTTGTTGAGACTTGCGAAGTTTCATTTGATGAGTCCTTGCCTTCTTTGACTCCTTCTTTTGAGCCTTCTGGTGATGATGAGCTCGGAGAGTCCATCTTTGAGGAAGATGAGGATACTCCAGCTGCTGATGAGGGTAGGCCTTCTGCACCCCCTGCAGAGCCCACACCTTCTGAGACTTCGACTGAGGATGAGGGCGGACCTCTGATCACTTCTTCCACTTCGATCGAGCCCCCTCAGTCGAGTCCAAAGGTGCCAGCTGCTGACTCCGGTTAGGTGACTTCAGATCACCAGGGAACCCGAGCAGTTCAGCGTGATCACCCCTCAGAGCTCATCATAGGTGATTTGACTGAGAGGACCTTGCGTTCATCTAATGCCTCTCTTGCTGTGTTTGCTGAATCTGCTTTTGTTGCATCTTTTGAGCCCAGAGATGTTTCTCATGCTCTTTCCGATTCTAATTGGATTAACGCTATGCAAGAAGAGCTTGAGAATTTTGTCCGTAATTAGGTTTGGACACTAGTTGAGCCGCCACCAGGATGCAACCCCATAGGCACCAAGTGGGTGTTCAAGAACAAACAAGGTGAAGATGGGGTTGTGGTGCGCAACAAAGCTCGACTAGTTGCCCAGGGTTTTTGCCAAAAATAGGGTATTGATTTTGAAGAAACTTTCGCCCCTGTTGCCCGTCTTGAGTCCATTCACATTCTCTTAGCTTTTGCCGCTTCGAAGGGTTTTAAGCTTTTCCAAATGGACGTTAAGAGTGCTTTTCTGAACAGGTTCATAGAGGAGGAAGTTTATGTTAGGCAGCCCCCCGGTTTCGAGAACCCCAAGTTTCCTCGAAATGTTTTTAAATTGCAAAAAGCTTTATACGGGTTGAAGCAAGCCCCCATGGCTTGGTATGACCGGTTGAAGCAATTTTTGTTGGGGAAGGGCTTTGTGATGGGTTCTGTGGATAAGACTCTCTTTCTGCTCAGAGTTGCTTCAGATTTCTTAGTTGCTCAAATTTACGTGGACGATATTATTTTTGGCGATACTACTGATTCTCTTGTGTCCAAGTTTTCTGAGCAGATGCACAGTGAGTTTGAGATGAGCCTCATGGGTGAGCTCAAGTACTTTCTAGGGCTCCAGATCAAGCAGACCAAGGACGACACCTTCATCCACCAAGGTAAGTACACTCGTGACATGCTTAAGAAATTTGACTTTGGTGGTGAGTTGAAGCCGCAGATGACCCCGATGGGCACGTCTGGGGGTCTGGACAAGGATGAGAGCGGCGTCAAGGTGAACGAGAGGGAGTTTCGAGGGATGATTGGTTCGCTGTTGTACTTGACGGCAACTAGACCGAACATTCAGTTCGCCGTGGGTCTTTGCGCGCGTTTTCAGTCTTCACCACGCGCGTCTCACCAGCAGGCTGTCAAGCGCATCTTCAGGTATCTCACTTATGTGCCCGATCTTGGTCTTTTCTATTCAGCTTCATCATCTCTCGATTTATCTGGCTTTTCGGATGCCGATTTTGGTGGGTGCCGGTTGGATCGCAAGTCGACTTCCGGTACTTGCCAGTTTCTCGGTTCTTCTCTTGTTTCTTGTTCTTCTCGAAAGCAATCTGGAGTTGCTCTTTCGACCACTAAGGCTGAGTATGTAGCTGCTGCCAGCTGCTGCTCACAGTTGGTTTGGATGATTTCCACTCTGCGAGATTTTGGGTTGTTCTTTCCTACCAGAGTTCCTTTGTTTTGCGACAGCACCAGTGCAATTAGTGTAGGGAAAAACCCATGTCTCCATTCAAAAACTAAACACATTGATGTGCGCTTTCACTTTTTGCGGGATCAATATGAGAAAGGTGTCATTGACCTTGTTCATGTTGATACCCATCATCAGTTGGCTGATATTTTCACCAAACCCCTAGATCAGTCTACTTTTGAGCGTTTACGAGGGGATTTGGGTGTTGTGTATCCTTTTTAGGATATTTTGCGTCAGTTTTCTTTCTTCTTTACTCTTTTCTTGAGTCTTTTTGTGTGTGTTCATATCTTGCGTATTCATATATCACACTTTAGAGCTGCTTCTGTTATGATTGAACTGCTTTACTTATTCTCGCTGGTACATGCTTTTCATTACATGTCTATGATCATGTCTTGTCTCAGTTTGCTTGATAAGTCTGATATCGGTCATATGCATGGCTTTTATGCTTTAAAATTGAAAAATGATCACCATTGCTTCTGGTAACTAGCATGCGTAGGCTGAATGTTCTTGCTATCTGTTACATGCCCTGTAGCTAGTTCCTGACTTAGATGCAAATATGCAACTTGGACATCTGTATGCTTAAACATGGAAATGTGCTATAAAAATGATGAAAAATCGAGAAAAATGAAAGTTCCATGCCTTTTTATGCATAACTTGAAAAGATCCAGGTGGGTTTGTTTTGTCGCATTGCATTGTTCTGGACTGCGCACCATAGCACTTTGGTATGAACTAGGACAGTGCAATGTATGCCAAGACCAATGTCTTAAGCTTGTGATGGTCCAGTTCTGGCCTAGGCTTGACTTGGTCGGTCAGCATAAGGTTTGACATACAAATAACCCCTGGCAAAAATGAAAAAGGAAAAAGAAAAAGCTTGAAAAATTGAAATGATAACCAGGTTTGCTGAAGCACTTTGATTCGGACAATGCCTATCTTGGTAGATATCAGTTAGCTTTTGCATCTCATGTTTCACCTTGCTTGTTTACTGGAAAATGTGGTGATGCTTTTGTTTGCAAAAACTGAAAAAAATGCGTGCTAATGACTTTCTTTAGATATCATCTGTTGCACTGAGCATGCCATGAATCGTTAACAGTATGTCTTTTGCTGTATCTATTAGATGTTGTAATTGCAGTTAATCATATCTGAGAAGCATGCTTTATTCACTCCTCATGCACCCTAGTTACATTCATTGCATATTTTGAGGGGGAGTTGCATTTCAGGGGGAGTCTGTGTCTCTGTTGAGTGCTTGATGAGTTCACTTGTCAACAAGGGGGAGAAAATTTGGGATCAGAGTTTAAAGGGGAGTTTTTGTCTCGCTCTCGCTTGTTTCTTACTCTGTTGATATCTTTGTTGTTCTGATATTGCACTCACTTTTGAGCTTTTTACGTTTTGGTTAACCATAATGACCGCTCCTTGCTGTTGTTCGGCTTTTGGTCATTAGGGTTACACTTTTACCTTATTTTCTTCTTCTTTGTTTTTTCTTGTGCTTTGTTTTCATGTTTCCACATGTGCTCGCAGGTGCTGAAGAGCTGAAGAAGTAAAGTGTTGACAATGCACTCATCAAGGGGGAGATTGAGGAACCATGCTGAATAGCGTGGGCCTCATGGCTCCAGAAGTGATGAGTCATTGTCAACGATAGTCAAAGAGGACAGAAGAAGAAATGAGATCTGTTGTTTCATGGGCCGCGTGTGACTCAGGTACACGGGCAGCGAGCGACGGTTGGGCTGAGAGAGCTGTGAAGTCGGGCTAGCCCAATCCGGATACATGGGCTAGAAGCATTAGAAGACCCACTGGGCTGTTGACCAGGGTTGACTAAGGTACACGGGCGGTGAGTGATTGCCGGGCTGAGAGAGCTGCGGAATCGGGCCGGCCCAATCCGGGTACCTGGTGCAAAGTCGGTGGAGGCTTTGTTAGTTTCGGCGCAAAACTGACAACCGTTGATCTTGTATCCGACTGTCCAGAAGAGAAGCCGTAGTCGCTATGAAAGCTTAGCTTCCAGATAAGTCATCTGTATCTTTAGGCCCACAGTCAGTCAGTCGTGTCTGTAAAAATTCCTAAGGGCAGTAGAGTCTTTTCCTTTATTCCTGCGTCTGTAAAAAACCCTAAGGGGCTGGTGGAATATTCCTAGTGTTGGGCAGCCTATAAATAGGACCCCAATCCCTAGGGTTAGGTCACCCTTTTGGCTGAAATCAATACTACTCCTTTGGGTCATTTTGTCTCTTGCATTTTCTCTCTCTCTTCGGTTGTGCGCCGCCAGGCTGCTGTTCATGTGATTTTGGCTTGCATTTATTGCATTCTCTCTGATGCAGTGAAGCTTCTATTCTCTGATCGTGCGCAACATTTTTGTAGCATTTTCATGGCTTCGTTTCACGTGCGTAGCTGTTTTTCCTGAGGATTTGTGCCTCGGTTGCAACTGTTCTTCACGGAAGTAGTACTAGTTCATACTGGTTGCAAGTAGTACTACTACACTGTAGCAACAGTACACTAGTACTCTAGCCTTGCTTTTACTGCACAGCTTTTTGATCGAGTTGATAGGACTAAAGTCCCTTTTCTGGCTGTTCTCTGGCGAAGCCCCTTCTCTGTTCGAAGCCCCTCAGCTCCGTGAGGCAGGCTTTGATCTGATATACTCGAAGGCTTCGTTTGAACTTCGAACCTCATTTTGTGTCCTGAGTTGCTATCTTCGAAGTACTTTTTGAACTGTCAGCGTTTCATACTTCGAACGCCTGTGCGAAGGTACTCCGAATCGAGCTCTTCGAAGTCCATACTTTGACAGGTTTCGAAGTTGGCTTCGAAGCTTGTCTTTCTATTAGACTTCGCTCAGTGTTTGCATCCGTCTTCTTCGAAGGTCCTTGGTGTGTTTGTTCGAAGGTAGAGTGTAGACTTCGTTTTGGTTTCTCTGTCGCGTATCAGCCTTCGCTTCTCTTTCCGAAGGCTGTTTTACTCTGTGTGTGTTCGAAGCTGTGTTCGAAGCATTTACCTTCGAAGTACACTCTTCGAAGCAGGCTCCGACTCTATCATACTTTGCTCTCATTCACACTCGACCTAGGATAGACAACACACCTTCGACAGACTTCGACTACCATCTCCGAACCAGACTTCGATCAAGCGAAGCAGACCTCGACCTCCGAAGCAGGCTTCGACCAGCGAAGCAGGCTTCGACAAGTTTCGAACAGGAGACAGATTTCGAACAGTAACCTCTCATTTCATCCTTTGTGCATTTTTACTGAGAAGTTTATCTTGCCTTGTCTCTTGTATACTGTTTATCAGTCTATTAGCACTGTATTGGTATTTCTCTGTTTTAAAACATCAGTTGCTTCTAGATTGATATCTTTAGACTAAGGCAATCTGTTCGTTCTTTGCTGCTTAGTCTTTGAGGTGCGTTGGGTATTGGGAGCAGGCCATTGATTCGAAAGAATTTTTAAGGCGCCCATTCACCCCCTCTCTGGTCGCTACTTTCGGTCCTACAAGGTCAAACTATTCATCTTGGCCAATAAAATCAGTAACAATTCGCCCTTAACTATTGGCACCTTCTTTTTGAACCCTTCAACTTCAGGATGGCCAACGACCAAGGATCAGAAGCCCCACACGATGGAAACACCTCAGGCAATCTGCCTCAGTGGGGTGCAGCTGGACAACAGCAGACCCCCGTTGCCTATCATCCCACACTAGCAGAGATGATGGCAAAACAAAACCAACTGATCGCCACGCTACTTACCCAGATGCAACAACAACAAAAGCAGATGCAAGAGCAGCAGGCACAGTTGTTCCGTCTCCAACAACACCAACACGAGCTCTCCCTTCAGCTAATCTGCGGGGACTTCGCCAACTTTCAGAGATTGGTGAACAAAGTAATTATGCCGGAAACCAGAGTGATTCCACCTCAAGCCCCAACCCTTGCCAAGCCACAGACCACCCTGGGAGGACCAAGCACAGGCATCCCACCCCAAGCACCACCAGCCAGAAAGACACCAGCACAAGCTACCTGATACAAGAGGGACAGGAACAGCAAGCCGATTGTGTGCTTCAACTGTCGCCAAGAAGGCCACTACGCCTACCAGTGCTCCTACCCCAAGCGGGCGCCATCCTCCATTCCAAACCCAGAGGGACATACCCCAGTTCACCGCCAAGAGAACCCAGATACAACCGAAGACACTCCCAATTTGATCTCAACCAACCCAGTTCCGGAGATCGCTTTGCCTATTTCTGATGTAACACCAACTCCTAATCCGGAGCACCAGTAGAACCACGTCCCCTAGTTTCACCGAGGTTCGCTTCGAATCTCGAGGACGAGATTCTTTGTAAGGGGGATAGGATTGTAACAACCCCAAAAATTAAAAGGAAATAAAATAATATTAAAGGAATTTCTGAATTTTGATATTAATGAAAATCCTAAAAGAGACCTATTAAAGCCAAACAGAGATAAATATTCAAAATTTGGACTTACAAATTTTATGGGATAAATTAGAGGCCAAGAAATATTTTTGAGAATTTTTACACAATTTTATCAACAGTGCTTCAAGCCTTAATCAAATAATTAATTTTCTGGAATTATTTTTATCAGAAAAACAATTTTAAAAGTTAGTGGGCCACCTCCCTCCTTTCTCCTCGGGCCAGCCCAACTTTCCTGCCTCAGCCGCTGATAGGCGGGGCTAGCCTGTCGGCGCCGGCCCCCCTCTCTCCTCTCCCACGCCCACCCGCCAGGCCCACCTGGCAGCCTCCCACTCGCACCCTTCCGCCGCTTACGACCCGGGCCCGCTTGTCGGCCCCTCCTCTCTCTCGCCCGCCGGCTAATAGGTGGTCCCCACCTGTCAGGCCCTTCTTCTTCCTTGGAAGGGGATCTCTCCCCTTCCGATTTTAGCCGGTGCCCCCCTGCCAAATCCGCCTCCATCCGGCCAGATCCGCCAAAATTAAACCCAGGATCCCATTCCCCGAACACCGGTGATCTATTTCCCCAAAAGCCGTCACGATTTCGCCCACAAGGAAGCTAACCTGAGCGCTATAGAAACCTCGCCGGCGCATTTTTGGAAACCCTCGGGTTCTTTCCTTTCCGACGCCGGCGAAGCCCCTATTTAAACCCTGCGACCTCACCGCCACCAACCATCTCGGCCTCAGCCCAAGCCATCCTCATCCGACGCGAAAACGACACCGAACCCCTTTTCCTCTCTGTTTTAACTCCGGCGAGCTTTCGCCGCCACCTCGGTCCGCCACCGCCCTCGCCAACAGCACCTTCGGAACCGCCGTCGCTCACCCTCCCTCAGCCCCACCTCCGTTGGGCCAGATCGCCGCCAGATCTTGCCGTCGCCATCGACCCCGAAGAACACCGCCGCCCCTCCTCATCACCGGTCGCCGTCGATCGCCCTTCGCCGTCATCACTGGTACCTTCGTGCTCCCAATCCGCCCTTCTCTCCGTTTTTGCCGGAAAACAGGGCCTTAGGCCATCGCCGTCGCCGGTGGGCGCTCGCCGCCGCTCGGCCAGAGCTGGAGACGATGGCCTCGGCTTTCCCCGTGCCGCGAGCGTGCCGGATGGCACCATGGCCCTATGATCCAAATCGGACGGCCTAGATTAGATCCCATCGGGACTTAATCCGAACCGTCGATTGATGCCCAAGGGGTATCGTGGAGTCTGGGCCGTCAGATCTCACTTAACCACCTCGCACGGGCTCTGGCCGTTGGATCCTGATCCAACCGCTGCCACGTGCCCGGCTCCCGCGCGCAGTCAACGGTTCACGGTGAACCCAGTTCACCGTGGACCAGAGACTGTTTTCTGGTTTTAAAAAAAATTCAGAAAATAGCTTTAAACTTTAAAAATTCATATCTTGCTCAAATTAACTCCAAATTTGACCATTTCAATTCTGGAAAATTTGTCTTTTTAATCTCTACACTTTCATGCAATAAAAACAATATGTTTATTTGGCACATAATAATCTTATTAAATAATAAAGAAAAGCCCCCTTTAGGATTAAAATCATATTTCATTTAAATAATGCAGAAAAACCCTTAAAATATATATATTAATTTCTGGGGACATAATGACTCCATTACACTGTTTATAAGCCAATAAAAATATATTGATCCATTTTGTCTATGACATTTTATTAAATAACATTCCTAAGATATTTAATAAGATTATGCTTTACAATTATGCTTTTCCGCAAAATTAGCCACTATCCCCCTTGTTATTATCTTGCATGATATTTGCATTCGGTGGCTTGCTGAGTACATCTGTACTCACCCCGTTGACTTACACCATCAGAGCCCATCTGCTACGAGGAGGATGAAGGTCTGGAGTAGCGACCCAGTCAAGGCGAGACTGGAAGGGGGCGTTCATCTAGAACCCTTTGATTTATTAGTTTCTCTTCATATTTATTCACTTTTGTACTAATACGGTCTACGAACCGTGAATGAATTGCTCGTATTGTACGTGATCGCATGATGAACGTCTTGTTTTTATTGATTTTCTATGGAATTTCAATAAAAGTCCTGATTTATTAAATCGGGGTGTGACAGTGCGGTAGCTTCGGTGGGAAGCCTTGAGCCTGACGGCCTTCGCTTCACCGAAGTCAGCCTTCGATACAGTGACGGTTTTGAGCCGAAGCCGTCAAAACCCTTGGGCCTTCGCACCAACACCTTCGGAGTGGACCACCACGGCTTCGGAGCTTCTCCCAGCTCGAACTTCGTCAGTCCGTGTACCGAAGTCATGCATGGCCGAAGTACCTCAAGTCATCCTCGCTCTGGAGCCAGCCTCGCTCCAAAGCCTGCTTCACTCCGAAGACCCACCTTCGGAGTACCACCCTTCGAAGTCCCTCCTTTGTCCAAGGCCTCCGCATGAAGCATTCCATGAGCACTTCGTCGCAGTGTCTCTCCCCGAGCACACTCCTCGACGAGCCTCACCCGGACCATGCCTTCGATGCACCTCGACTTTTGAGACCTTCGTTGGGTATACCTTCGAGTGTCTCCCTCTGGAGCACACTTTGAACACCTTGCCTCATTTCTGAGGACTTGATCCACCATACTCCGAAGTCACTCCATTCGGAGTACCCTTCGAAGTGCCTCGCCTCTGAGGACTTCGTCTCGGAGTACCTTCACCCGGAGTCACACTCCGCACTTACTGCCTTCTCCTGGCGCACCTCGACCCAAGGTCCGACCTCGACCCCTTTGCAGCCTTCGTGACAGAGCTCCCTGCTCCCCTGGCATCAAGCCTCCCGCTGGACCCAGGTTCACTTGCTACGAACCGCCCGTCGCCTCCGAAGTCCCCTGCGCACCTCAGGTAAACAGACAAGTGTATCCAGTACCCCGGAGACCTCTCCGGGTAAACAACCTTCGATACACACTCCGGTGTACCACCCAAAGTACCGAACCCTTCGGTACAGCCAATCATCGTGTACTGTCGGACCCCTCCGACAGGCACACTCCGCTGCAACAGCTGCAGCAACCAGAGCCCACTGAACCCTTCGGTGAAACAGCCTCCGAACCCCTTCGGAGGGACCCCTTCAAATCAGAGGGTAAAATCTATCAATCACTCATCACAGACTCCGAAATCAACCCTTGGTTTGTCAATCTCCCCTTTGATGAGTGCATTGACAACCAAATTCAAGTTCAAGAAAATTTGAAAAATTTCAGCTCACAAGTGACCATAAAAACTCAGAAACGAGCCAAATCATGTCACTTGACAAAAGAATTTTCCCCCCTTTTTCAATAGAGTAAAAAGCCCCTTCGGAAAAAAGAATTTTCCTCTGCAAGATAAAAACTCCCTTGAGTTAATTTTCCCCCTTTGCTGCAGAGAACTCAACAATTTCTCCCCCTTTGGCAATGCAAGCATCAGGGAACACATTTTTTTTAAAAGATGCAAAGCTTTGAAATGGGCAGAATTGCAAAGACATATAAAGCAAAAGTATGCCAATATTAATACCAATTATCATGTGCTCAGCTCAATTTAACATTCTCTAAAAACATGATGACAACATGTGATTTTATCATTTTGAAATAAAAGCATCACCACTCAATCAAGGTAACTAGACAAGTAAAAGTTGGGACTGCGCAAAGCTAGTCAATTTCTACTCTAGACAAACAAGTCCAGTTCAAATGGAGCAGTGAAAGCAAACTTGATGATCAATGAATTTTTTGTTCTTTTCATAATGCCAGGGGTTATTTGTTTGTCCACCTTATACTTTCCAATCAGGCCAAGCCTAGGCATGAAAGCCATCAGAAGCTTAAGGCAGTGATTTTGGCATACACTATACTATTCCAGTTCAGACCAATGTGCAATGGTAAGCAGTCTAAAATAGAGTAGTGCGACAAACAAACCCACTTGGATCTTTTCACTTGTAGCATGCAAATCATGGAGTTTTGATTTTTTTAATTTAGTGACCAAATTTTTTAGCACTTGATGAATCTCCGTGAATACAATTTTTCAAGTTGCAAAGTTTAGCATCCAGAGAAAAAGAGTCTTGCTATCAAGCAGATAAAAGATAGCAAAAGAAGTCCTACACATACTAAATCCAAGACTAAGTAGTGAGCATGATTTGATTTTGGAAAGAGAAAATCATGCACAAAATGTTTCAAACATATTAAATAGAGCTGAGCTGTCATGATTACATGAATTTAAAATCAGGCATATAAGTGCAAAAGATGTAAATGCAATTTCACACATGATGAGCATATGCAAGACAATTAAAATCTGCTCCCCCTCACAAAATTCCGTAAGGGTGACAAATACCAAGTTCCCCACGCAAGTAGGCAAAACAAGAAGAATCGAGGGGTTTTGTGAAAATATCGGCTAGCTGGTGTTGGGTATCAATATATTGAAGCTCAATATCACCCTTCTCATAATGATCTCTGAGAAAATGATATCGCACATCAATGTGTTTGGTTCTGGAGTGCTGAACCGAGTTGTTTGCAATACAAATAGCACTAGTGTTATCACAGAAAAGTGGAACACTCTTATAATCTAACCCGAAATCCCGCAAAGTGGAAACCATCCACAAAATCTGAGAGCAAAAGCTAGCTGCAGCAACATATTTGGCCTCAGCCGTCGATTGTGCAACACTAGACTGTTTGCGGGAAGACCAGCAAACCAGAGAAGTACCCAGAAAATGACAAGTACCAGAGGTACTTTTCCTATCAATCCTACACCCAGCAAAATCCGCATCGGAATAACCTCGAAGACACAAAGAGGAAGACGTCGAAAACCAAATGCCAAATTCAAGGGTATGTTTGAGATACCTAAGAATGCGCTTTACCGCTTGGCGGTGCGAAGCTCGTGGTGAAGCCTAAAAATGAGCACACAGACACACTGCGAAGTGTATGTCCGGCCTTGTAGCAGTCAAGTAGAGGAGGGAGCCTATCATGCTTCGGAACTCCTTCTGATCTACGGCTTCTCCATCTTCGTCAGGATCCAATGCTACAGATGTAGCCATTGGAGTGGCGAGTGGCGTCGCATCAGCCATGTCGAACTTCTTGAGCAGGTCCTTGGTGTACTTCATTTGGTGGACGAAAGTACCTTGTTTGCTTTGCTTGATTTGCAAACCAAAGAAAAATGTGAGTTCGCCCATCATGGACATATCGAACTCCCTGCTCATGGCATCTGCAAACTCGGCAACCAAAGCATGAGAAGAGCCACCAAAGATGATATCATCCACATAAATCTGAACTAGGAGGAAATCTTTGCCATGCTTGAGAGTGAACAGGGTTTTATCAACAGATCCCATCAAATACCCCCGCTCAAGCAGAAAAGACTTAAGTCTATCATACCATGCCCGAGGGGCCTGCTTGAGTCCATAAAGAGCCTTATGAAGTTTAAGGACTTTATGTGGGTATTTGGGGTTTTCGAAACCAGGGGTTGTTTTACATAAACATCTTCGCCTATGAAACCATTAAGAAAAGCACTTTTGACATCCATTTGATAGAGTTTGAATCCCCGGGATGTCACAAAGGCAAGCAAAATCCTAATGGCCTCAAGATGAGCAACAGGTGCAAAAGTTTCAGTAAAATCAATCCCTTCTAATTGAGAATAACCCTGAGCTACAAGTCTAGCCTTGTTTCTAACTATAGTCCCATCATCCCCTTGTTTTTTTTGAAAATCCATTTTGTTCCAATGAAATGAACATTTGGTGGAGGATCAACTAATGTCCAGACTTGGTTTCTCTCAAAATTTTCAAGTTCTTCATGCATGGCATTGATCCAACTAGAATCAGAAAGTGCATGACTAACATCTGAGGGCTCGAAAGAAGCAACAAAAGCGGAATCAATGAAATGAGCATGATAATGTGTTACCCTTTGATCAAGCTCACCAATGTTCTGCTCGGGAGGATGCATCCTTTGAACATGGTGTGGAGCCTCATGGCGGGATGCAGTCTCCCCCTCAACTTGTGCGTTGGAGTGGTCCAAGATGATCGATGTCGAGGTAGTTGCTTCGGGACCTTGTGATGGGAGATTGGTCCCGATCTTCCGCTAGGTAAAGGATAAACTTGGGTTGGTGGAGAATCTCGACGTTGGCAATCCAAGGCTCCGGTCCGGCGGATCAAAACCTTGCAATCGTTACACCACTGTCTCCGTTGGTTATCAACCACGCAGGACGCGATTGACCTCGCCACGAAGGCTAATTCCTGCAAGCGAACCCAAGAACACAAGCAAGAACAGGAAGGATACAAATCGAATGCCAAATCACAGACAAAAGAAGATAAGGTGAGGTTTCACAAACGCCAATGCAGCAGCCAATCGGTCCGGTGCAAGAGGCGGGATCTAAACACAACAGTGTAGATGCAACAAAGCAAAAGCTAACCCTAGAGGTGGCTGGCATGAGAATATATAGGGCGGCGGCCTGTGGAAGGCGAACAGACATGGGCTGTGGGCTAGAAGACGTACAGACTCAGACTATGGGCCAACATGGCCCAGTTCTGTCACGCAGTACTGTTTTAAATACACAGGACGACTCGAGACTCCAAATGAGGTGAAACCAACGGCAAACGATCCGTCTTCTCCTCAGCTTTCCAAAAAGTCAAAGAACGCGCCAATCGGACTTCGTATGAGGAAGTTATGCCCATTTTGGTGAATGGTGGTCGATGTAGTCCGAACCAGCGAATTCTTGACTTCAAATCATCCGTGCGGCTCCGTCTTCAACTCCAACTCTTCTATTCCATCTCCCATGTTCCTAAGCAACAAAATATCACTAGAATTCAGTAGCATCCCATCCAAACAAATATAATCAAAGTTTCTAAGGAAAGAATTCACCTCATGGTTCAAGCGACGGGCACGGGCGCGTGTGATTGGTCCTTGTAGCTGAATTGTAGGTGGAGGCTCCATGTGTGTAACATGTGAAGTGATGTCCTCATCATCCTCCCCCTCTTGAATTGGAGTCGTCCTCGACTCAAGCTCATCGTCAGCTCCCAAATAGGGTTTTAAATCATCAGCACGGGGCATCAATTTAAACTTTCTTAAATTAGGAAAACGATCCTTGCGCAAGTACAACCAAACAAGATCTCCTGGTTTGAAAAACATCTTCTTTCTTCCTTTATTTGTCTTTTGAGCAAAATAGCGTGCCTTCTTTTCTATAACTTCCTTGGTCTTCAGATGCATAGCTTTCACAAACTCTGCACGCTTAGTTGCCTCAATGTTTGCTCTCTCTTGAAAAGGAAGTGGCAGCAAATCAAGTGGTGTGATTGGCTTAAAACCATACACCACTTCAGACGGGCACAATTGTGTTGATGAGTGGACAACTCTATTGTATGCAAACTCATCATGTGGAAGACAGTCCTCCCATTCTTTCAAGTTCTTATTAATCATTGTTCGCAGCAACATGGAGAGTGTACGGTTTACCACCTCTGTTTGACCATCAGTTTGCAGGTGACAAGTTGTTGAAAACAGCAATTTTGTGCCAAGCTTGGCCCACATTGTCTCCCAAAAATAACTCATAAACTTGACATCACGATCTGAAACAGTGGTTCTGGGCATCCCGTGCAATCTCACAATTTCCCTGAAAAATAAATCAGCAATATGTGAAGCATCGTTGGTCTTGTGACAGGGAATAAAGTGTGCCATTTTAGAAAACCTATCCACTCTTACAAATATGGAGTCTCTCCCCCTCTTTGTTCTAGGCAATCCCACAATAAAGTCCATGCTAATATCTTCCCAAGGTGCACTAGAAACAGGAAATGGAGTATACAAACCATATGGGTTAAGTTTGGACTTAGCTTTATGGTATGTGGCACAACGCTGCACAAATCGTTCAACATCTCTCCGCATCTTAAGCCAATAAAAATTATTGGACAGCAGGGCCAAAGTCTTTTCTCTCCCAAAATGTTCCATTAATCCACCGCCATGTGATTCCTACAACAACAGCAAACGTACGGATGAATCTAGAACACATAGCTTGTTAGCATGGAACAAGAACCCGTCATAAACATGAAATTTTTTCCAGCCTTTCCCATCATTACATTTAGTGTATGGTTCAGCAAATTCTTTATCTACAACATACAAATCTTTCAAACTTTCCAAATCTGGAACGTTAATATCAAGTTGAGATAAAAGAACAACCATGCGAGACAATGCATCAGCAACCAAATTTTCTTTGCCATTCTTGTATTTCACAATGTATGGGAAAGGTTCAATAAATTCAACCCATTTAACATGTCTATGGTTCAGTTTAGCTTGCCCTCTCAAATAGTTTAGTGCTTCATGATCAGAATGTATAAAAAACTCCTTAGGCAAAAGGTAACGTTGCCAAGTTTCAAGCACACGCACTAAGGCATATAATTCCTTATCATAGGTGCAATAATTCAACTGTGGATCATGCAATTTCTCACTAGAATAGGCCATGGGTTTACCTCCTTGTAGCAGCACACCTCCTATTCCAACACCACTAGCATCACATTCTAACTCAACAAGCTTACTGAAGTCGGGTAGCTGAAGTAGAGGTGCACGTATAAGGCGATCCTTGAGTGTGGCCAAAGCTTGTTCTTGTGCTGGCTCCCAAGTAGAAGTAACTCCCTTCTTGGTCAACTCAGGTAAAGGGCCGGTTATGGTGCTGAAATCTTTCACAAAACGCCGGTAGAAACCTGCAAGACCAAGAAAACTACGTACTGCAAGGTTAGTTTTAGTGGCAAGCATGACACGTTCTTTCAGATTAATAGCTTGTGATGAAGAAGGAGAAACAAATTTATCTTTTTGTTGCCTCGAAAGTGTTTCAGCTACTTGCTGATTTTCAGAAGGTTGTTTGCTCTTTTGTGAGTCCCTAGCACATTTTTCTTGTTCAAATTTCACAATTTCAGCAGGAGTCATAGGAAGCAATGTAACTTTCTTTCCTTTATACATAAATGTGTACTTATTGCTCCTACCATGGTGTGTAGCATCAGTATCATATACCCAAGGTCTACCAAGTAATAGAGAACATGATTGCATTGGTACTACATCAAAATCAGCAACTCCGAAGTATGTACCAATGGAAAATTCGATGTGAGCAGTTTGTGTTACCTTGACCTTACCGCTATCGTTGAACCATTGCACATGGTAAGGGTGTGGATGTGCACGTGTGGGAAGTTGAAGCTTAGTTACCATGTCGAGGCTCACCAAATTATTGCAACTACCGCTATCGATGATGACACGTACACGACGGTTATTGACGCCGAAGAAGGACTGAAACAGATTGTTCCGTTGTGACTGGTCGTCCTGATCCATGTGAGTGCTCAAGTCACGTTGTACAATAAGTGATGCCATGTTAGAGAAAAGACAAAGCAACAAAGAATAATCCTTATGTAAACAGCTAGGTGGGGTGGTGGATATGTGGTGGAAACAATCCGTCAAGCACCTTACCCACACTTGCAAGTGTTCTTACCACGCCGCAGTGAGGTCACCGGCCTACAGGTGATGAACCAAGTGGAGGGTGGTGTGCAATTGCAAGAAATGATCCTGTCCTGACCGAGAGAAAGGTGTAGCTTGGAAGGCAAGTGAGTAGCAAGGATTAGCGATAATAATAACAGTTAAACCAAGTTCAATAAGTATTCCCTAGTACTCGTCAAAGTTGCTGGCCTTAGTGCTCCCAAAGTGAAAGTTCAAGCAAAAGAGGGAAACTATGTGCTCAAAACTCAAATGGAAGCACAAACAGACCAAATTCAGCTCTCTACAGATCGGACAAGGGATCGGACAAGGGTATGGACAAGCAGAAACTGCCACTGATCGGACAAGAGATCGGACAAGAGTTCAGACAAGGGATTGGACAAGTAGAAAGTGCCACTGCCTGCCACTGATCGGACAAGAGATCGGACAAGAGTTCAGACAAGAGTTCGGACAAGCAACTAACAGGACCGCTTCTCTCTTTTTTTTTAATATATTTTTTTTTCTCCTTTTTTTTCACTCTATTTTTTTTTGAACAAGGATGACCAGAGATGCAACCACAAAAATTGGCACCTACAACTGAGGTGGGATGTGGCTCACAAAAATTCAAATAAGTTCGCTGTTCGGCGAGCAAAAACTTTGTCCAATTTTTTTCTTTATCTTCCTGATTTTTTTGGCGAGTTTGATGAGGGCTAACCGGCGAGTTAGTGTACCCACCCAAATCGGGTCATGAACACGATCAAAAAATTTCAGATTTTTCTGCCAAACGAGCGAAAAGTTATGCCTGTTTTACTGAAGGGGGGTCACAAAGAGTCGATGTGTAAAACAAATAGGGTTGCGGAAGGGGTTTTTTTTTCGGTGGGGAAATTTTTGAGACACAAGAACAACTACTACTCAAACGACACAAAGGGATTACTAAACCAGCAACAAGACTCGACCAAGAACACGAACTCAACAAAGTTAAAACTGAAATTAAAATCGCAAGGCACAAAGGGGTTCTCGGTGGGGATTTTTTTTTTGGTGCGGTTTTCTGAACTCTGGGTAAAACAAAAGCAGATCGAGATTACCTAACGGGAAATCTGAGCTCTGATACCAACTGATGGGGGAGTGGTCCCGATCTTCCGCTAGGTAAGGGATAAACTTGGGTTGGTGGAGAATCTCGACGTTGGCGATCCAAGGCTCCGGTCCGGCGGATCAAAACCTTGCAATCGTTACACCACTGTCTCCGTTGGTTATCAACCACGCAGAACGCGATTGACCTCGCCACGAAGGCTAATTCCTGCAAGCGAACCCAAGAACACAAGTAAGAACAGGAAGGATACAAATCGAATGCCAAAATCACAGACAAACGAAGATAAGGTGAGGTTTCACAAACGCCAATGCAGCAACCAATCGGTCCGGTGCAAGAGGCGGGATCTAAACACAACAGTGTAGATGCAACAAAGCAAAACCTAACCCTAGAGGTGGCTGGCGTGAGAATATATAGGGCGGCGGCCTGTGGAAGACGAACAGACACAGGCTATGGGCTAGAATACGTACAGACTCAGACTATGGGCCAACACGGCCCAGTTCTGTCACGCAGGACTGTTTAAATCACACAGAACGACTCGAGACTCCAAATGAGGTGAAACCAACGGCAAACGATCCGTCTTCTCCTCAGCTTTCCAAAAAGTCAAAGAACGCGCCAATCGGACTTCGTATGAGGAAGTTATGTCCATTTTGGTGAATGGTGGTCGATGTAGTCCGAACCAGCGAATTCTTGACTTCAAATCATCCGTGCGGCTCCGTCTTCAACTCCAACTCTTCTATTCCATCTCCCATGTTCCTAAGCAACAAAATATCACTAGAATTCAGTAGCATCCCATCCAAACAAATATAATCAAAGTTTCTAAGGAAAGAATTCACCTCATGGTTCAAGCGACGGGCACGGGCGCGTGTGATTGGTCCTTGTAGCTGAATTGTAGGTGGAGGCTCCATGTGTGTAACATGTGAAGTGATGTCCTCATCACCTTGTGCTGAAGTGGTCGAAGCGGGGTCGGCTTCGGGGGTTGATGTCGAGGGTAGTAGGGGTTCATCCTCGAAATCTCCGGGATCTTCTTCTTCGAAGATAGTCTGTTCCATATCGTGTTCATTTGCCTGTTCAAGAGCAGAACTAACAGAGGGGGTTGATTCATCAAAAGTCACATCACATGACTCGATGACAGTGTTAGTCTCCAAATTATAAACATGATAAGAATGACCATGTGTAGTGTAACCCAAAAAGATCCCGTCAGAAGAACGCGACTCAAATTTATCAAAATTACCACGTTTTAGGATAAAGCAACGACAGCCAAAAACTCGAAGATGAGTAACCTTGGGCTGTCTCCCAAAACGTAGCTCATAAGATGTCAAGTTCAAAATTGAGCGCAAGACTATTCGGTTTGAGATGTAACATGCAGTGTTCATGGCCTCAGCCCAGAATTTTCTAGGAGTCCTATGCTCATCGAGCATTGTCCTAGCCATCACAACCAAAGTGCGGTTCTTCCTCTCAACAACACCGTTCTGTTGAGGAACCCGCGGAGCAGAGAATTGATGTTCTATGCCATGCTCCATGCAAAAGTCAACAAAGAGACTGTTTTTGAACTCAGTGCCATTATCACTTCGAATGAATTTCAATGCACCAGGGATTTCAGCGAAAAGTCTCAAAGCCAAGCTCCGAAAGTGTGAAAGCGCCACCCCGACCTTGGCCACCACTTCATCGCCAACGAACCCCACTGGAACACCACCGCCGACAAGGACCCGAACGCCTCCTTCGTCTATGCTCGTCGCCGGCCACGCTCCGACGACCATTCGCCCCGCCAATGGTACCTTCGTGTTCCCCTAGTCATCCTCTTTCCGTTTCTAGGCTTAGCTAAGGCCGCCATCGCTCGCCGTGGCCCCTGGCCCGCTCGCCTTCGCCGGAGAAGACGACCGGCACGGTTCGAGTACCCGTGCCGTGTCAGATTCGATCCTGGCCGTGCGATCCAGATCTAACGGTGGCGATTAAATCATATGTGTGATTTAATCCACGCCGTCGGATCTGAGCGAAGCGGTACGTTTTAATCTCGTGCGTCCGTTAGTTTTTAAATCCCGCATCGCATCTGGCCCGTCCATCGTGTACCGTTTCAACGTTTTAATCTCAGCCGTCCACGTCCACTTAACTCCCCCGCCTGTCCCGTGGCCGCCCGATCATGATCCAATGGTAGATCTCGATCCGGCGCACGCACAGTGCGCGGGTTCACGGTGGATCTGGTTCACCGTGGACCCGAGGCTGTTTTGGATTTAATTTAAATTCCAGAAATGGTTTTAAACTTCTAAAATTCATATATGGCGCATTTTAACTCCAAAAATTATCATTTCAATTCCAGAAAATTTATAATTTTACCCTCTACATGTTAATACAATAAAAACAATAGGTTTACTTTGAGTATTTCATACTTATTCAATAAAGTATTCAAATGCTCTTTAGGGTAAATTACAAATTTAATTATTTCAATTTCAGCAAAATTTATCTTTATTCTTTTCCTGTTAATAGAATGAAACCACTAAGTTTTCTTTGAACCTCTTATTTTAAATTAGTTAGAAAACTTAAAATAAGATTGCTCTCACTCAAAATCTCTTTTATAAAGGACCATACTTCATTATAGTTCATTTTTAAATATTCATAAAATGAATTTCAGTAACATAACAACTTTATTTTCCTTAAGTTAACCCAATCAAAACCTATATGCTTGTTGAGTGATTTTTGTATTGTTTATTGAATGTTATGTTTATTATTCATGTTAAAAAGACTACGACGCCGTCGAGGAGCCGGAATATTACCCGGAGGTTCCCCCGTCGCCTTTTGCTGAACAAGGCAAGTCACCAAACCAATCCTTTGAGCATATTGAACCCATGTTTTATTAAACTATTGCTAAAACACATAGGATATACATGCATTAGTCAAATGAAACCCTTACAATATATTTATTTAGGATCCCTCGACCTTGATGTGCAACCCAAGCCATGCTATCTAGCCTAAACTCCTTGTCACCATATGATTAGTATTATTAGCTAGTGTCCAATGTATCGACACGATTGCTATAGGATAAAAAAATGTGTCGTAGCGATTGGAATCTACTATATGATCCCCGTTATTGTCATCTCTGGAATGCTCTTGGTGATAGAGTTATGGTTGAGAGTGTATGCATGGTGGGTTCTGGGTGCAAGTTAGGGCATTGGTCGGTAGCACCCGTGGCACTATAAGGACCGGTCTGCGGGATCCGTTGCAATACACTTCCGTACTAACCACAAGTCTAATGGGTAAATCCTAACTAAGGTATGGAGTGTTCCAAACCGAGGCCACCACTTGGAGATGGGTCAAGCAGCACCTGCGGGTGGCTTGTACCGACGTGGCGCAAAAGGGGGTGCGGCGTTAGCCGGGATGTGGCCCGGCGCGCCGACGAAACCTAGAGCGGGTGGTTATCGCTTGGAGCATTTCATGCCAAGGTTTTGGCACGAGTTCCCGTGGTATGGGTCATCCCGTTACACTTTGGTATTTGGGATGAGTGCGTGCCTTGTGGGTACAGTAGCACATCACTGATCAGAGTCATAAATCTTTTCGAAAAGCCGAGCCCACGGTCAAGGGTGAGTTGCGTGACATCCCACAGTTAGTTTACTATTGAAATGGATGTGCATGATGATTTGACATGTAAGGACTATTGTGCGACGAGGGAAAATGTACTCCTCGAGTTAGGTGGTATTATGATGCTCATGTTTATTATTCCGCATGATAAAATTTGACTACACTAAATGCAATGTACTTTTCCGCACTTTTAGCCGTTATCCTTCCTTTGTTATTATCTTGCATTACTATTTGCATTTGCGGTGGCTTGTTGAGTACTCTTTGTACTCATACCCGTTGGACACACAATTCAGAGGATGCCTACTACGAGGAGGATGATATGGAGTAGCAACCCAGTCAAGAAGAAGATCCTGAAGAGGGCGTTCGTCATGATTTTTATAATTCATTTTAATTTTACTCTTTTGTAATAATGTGGTCTGCGTACCACGAATGTTTGGCCGTATGAACGTTGTCGCATGATGAACCTCTTGTTATTACTGTTTTTCTTTGGAAATTCAATAATGTTCCGATTTGGTAAATCGGGGCGTCACAAGATGGTATCAGAGCCGACTTGACTGTAGGAAGCCAAACGGACCAGCCTAGCCCTTAGTTAGATGAAAACTATTTCACAAAAACCTACTTTATAAACTTTGTTCCTCCCCTCACTTTTTCTTCAACTTGTTTTTTTTGTAGATGCCGGTCTACCAAGTGCACAGCTTCTGCCGCCACTTTGAGGGCTTCATCAGGGAGCTCCGCATGATGGTCACCTTCCTTGGGTTCCTCTTTGAGCCCGAGTTCCATGGGGTGTACATGGAAGAGTTTGCAGGACCCTGCGACGTCTCCCTCACCATCCACAGATCCGGAGAGCACCTGCCGTTCTTCACAGCAGCACTTGGGGGCCCAACCTTCGACGTCACGTGCCAACGCGTTGCCCTCCAAGCCCTTATGGAGTTGAGGATGATCTATGACGATCATCTTCAGAACTCGTCCTTCCGGCTTGTGCCGAAGCGCACTCCCGGCGCCCACCGTAGCATCTACATCGGGGTTCACTCTGATCGTGATCCGGTCATGGCCCGGCAGATGCGCCTTCTTCAGGCCATGGACGATCTCCATACCGAGGCCGTGATGGACGCCGAGGAGCATCATGAGGCGGTCAAGTTCCTTCGTCAGGAGATGAAGAGCTTGATCTAACAGAACGGCGAGCTGCAGCGCAAGATTATACAGCTGCAGAAGGACATTGCGGAGATGGTTCCCCTCGTCCCGAGGAAGAGGAAGCCCATCCGCGAGCCCGCCCCTCATCCCAAGAAGATCCCACCACACCCCTCCACCACCGAAACGTCCAGCTCCAGCGCTCCTGCACCGTGCCCTGGCCTTGTCTCCGACCCCATCATCGAGAATTTTCTCGAGCCCACCGTCCCTCAGGACCCGCATGCTCGTGGTTCCGAGAGCACGGAGAATGCCTCCGGTGGCGAGTAGACGATAGTCATCGTTGTTTGAGCATAATAATTTTGTGTATGTGGTGCTACCTACAACAACTTGTGTTGTAGGTAGAATAAAATAAGAGCATGAATGTAATAAACTTTTTACCACTTTGAGATATATATATGAGCCTCAATGGGCCACTTTGATTAAAATGTTTGTTTCACCGCCTTTTTATCTTACGACTAAAAGTTCTTATGTTCAGAAGATGGCCGACAACAAGAACACCGGGTCCAACAATGGAGAAGGGGCAAGCAACGGTTTGCCCGGAAGTGTTGTGCCCAACTGGGGCGCAACGGGTCAACGACATACTGGGCCACCATCCGCCAGCCACCCCACCTTGGCGGAAATGATGGCGAATCAAAACCAGTTGATCACCGCCCTCCTTACCCAAATGCAGCACCAACAGGCGCAGTTGGACCACCTGCAGAATGTAGAGCTCGCCCCTCCTGCACTAGCACCCACACCCGCGCCTCAACTCTCAGAATTCTTCCGCGTGCGGTCACTGATCTTCTCCAGCACCACAAACCCCATGGAGGCCGGAGATTGGCTCCGCACCATCGGGAAGAAGTTGGACCTCCTTCCCTGCACCGACCGGGAGAGAGTGGCGTTCGCCACGCACCAGCTCCATGGTCCCGCACAGAGTGGTGGGACAACTACCGTGAGTCCCAACCAGAGGACCACGTGGTGACATGGGCGGAGTTCACCATCGCCTTTCGCACCGCCCACGTCCCCGCCGGAGTCATCGCGGTCAAGCAACAGGAGTTCCGTGACCTGCAATAGGGCAGCCGGACTGTCATGGTGTACCTCCATGAGTTCAACCGTCTGGGACGCTACGTGCCAGAGGAGGTGCGAACCGACGCCCTCCGCCAGGCCAAGTTCCTCCGGGGACTCAAGGATGAGCTGTCCATCCAGCTCGTCGCCACCGACTACGCCGACTTTAAACGGTTGGTGAACAAGGCGCTCATCCAAGAAACTGAGCAGAACAAGTTGGACCTCAAGAAGAGGAAGATGATCGCCTTCAAGCATCAACAGGCGAATTCTCAGAGGCCCCGCTTCGTCCCTCCTCCACTAGCGCCCGCCTACCATCCTCGGCCCGCCTACAGGCCACCTCATGCCACCGGTGGATCCAACGGCTGCTCATCCGCCGCCCGCCGCCAAGGCCCCGATCTTGAGGGATCACCAAGGGAAGCCAGTCGTCTGCTTCAACTGCCAGAAGGAAGGGCACTACTCACACCAGTGTCCTTACCCCAAGCAACCCCAAGGCGCGACACCCAACCAGGCGGTTCGTGCCCGAGTCAACCATATCAGCGCGGAGGAAGCTCAAGAGGCACCCGAATTCATGTTCGGTACGTTCACCGCAAATTCCATACCAGCTATGATACTATTTGACTCTGGAGCAACACACTCTTTCATCTCGGAAGATTTTGTGAAAACCAACAATTTGGAAGTGCTCCCCCTACCAGTCCCCATGATGATTGCCACTCCAGGCAATAAAACCTTAGCCCACTTACACAGCCCTAAGGTAAAGATAGAGATACAAGGGATATTATTCTGGGCCGAGCCAGTCCTCATTAAGTGTACCGGACTCGACCTCATCCTAGGGATGGATTGGTTGATGAAGCACAAGGGAGTGATCGACTGTGCCAACAAGTCCGTAACTGTGACCAACCCCGAGGGCGAAGTCGTCACTTTTTGGATGACGAGCCGCAAACCTCGTGAGATGTCTCTCCACTCACTAACCCTTGAAGAAGTGCCCATAGTAAAGGAGTTCTCAAACGTCTTCCCAGAGGACCTTCCAGGAATGCCTCCCAAGCGGGACATCGAATTTAGAATCGAGCTTGTCCCCGGGACCACTCCAATCTCCAAGCGCCCGTACCGGATGGCCGCCAATGAACTAGCCGAAGTCAAGAGCAACATCGAAGACCTGCAACTCACGAATGTGACCGAGATCTGGAGTTTTCTTGGATTGGTTGGATACTACCGCCGGTTCATCGAGAACATCTCAAAGATAGCGAAGCCTATGACCAGACTGCTACAGAAAGAGGTAAAATTTGAATGGACCCCAGATTGTGAAGAATGCTTCCAAACCCTCAAGAAGAAGCTCGTATCAGCCCCAATTATAACTCTGCCAGACATCCGGAAAGACTTCCACGTCTATTGTGATGCCTCTCATTAAGGATTGGGATGTGTCTTAATGCAAGATGGGAAGGTTATATCTTACGCCTCTCGACAGCTGAGACCACATGAGCTGAACTACCCGACCCACGACCTGGAGTTAGCAGCCGTGGTTCATGCCTTGTGGGAAATCGATGTGAGGTCTTCACCGACCACAGGAGCCTCAAGTATATATTCACTCAACCGGACCTGAACCTCAGGCAGAGGAGATGGTTGGAACTGATCAAAGATTATGACTTGGGCATCCATTATCATCCAGGCAAGGCCAATGTGGTGGCAGACACCCTTAGTCGAAAAGGGTACTGCAATGCCATCATGATACAGGACCAGACCCCTTTGCTATACAAGGACATGGAAAGGGTGAATCTAGGGATCACCACCCGAGCGTACCTCGCTGCTTTGGAGTCTAGACCTGTCTTGATAGACCAGATCCGGGAGACATAGAAGGAAGACCCGGACATCTTGGAGATCCAGCAGAACATGTGGAAGGGAAAAGCCCCCAGATTCTCCAAGGACAAGCATGGTACCATCTGGTTCGGAAACCAAATATGCGTACCCGACAAGCCTGAGTTGAAGACTCTCATCCTTCAAGAAGCTCACGATACTCTATACTCCATACATCCCGGGAGTACAAAGATGTATCAAGACCTAAAGGAGAAGTATTGGTGGGTCAGCATGAAGTGGGAAATAGCTGAGTATGTGGCCAAGTACGACACATGCCGGCGAGTCAAGGCAGAGCACCAAAGACCTGCTGGACTGTTGCAACCTCTCAAGGTCCCTTAATGGAAGTGGGAAGAGATAGGGATGGACTTCATCACGGGACTACCCAGGACCCAAGCCGGTCATGATTCTATCTGGGTGATCATCGACCGACTCACCAAGGTGGACCACTTCATCCCCGTCAAGACAACTTACACCGTCGCCAAGTTGGCCGAGTTGTATATGACCCGGATCGTGTGCCTGTACGGAGTTCCAAATAAGATTGTATCTGACCGTGGGAGCCAGTTTACCTCTATGTTTTGGAAGAACCTTCAAGAGGAACTCGGCACCCGGCTGAACTTTAGCACCGCCTATCATCCACAGACCGATGGTCAAACCGAAAGGGTTAACCAGATATTGGAGGATATGCTTAGAGCTTGCGCTCCAGACTTTGGCGGAATGTGGGACAAGAACTTGCCCTATGCGGAGTTCTCCTACAACAACAGCTATCAAGTTAGCCTGCAGATGTCCCCGTTCGAAGCACTTTATGGGCGTAAGTGCAGAACACCGTTACTCTAGGATCAGACCGGAGAGTCACAGCTGTTTGGGACAGATATACTAAGAGAAGACGAAGAGAAGGTCAAGATCATCGGGGACAGATTAAAGATAGCCCAGTCCTGATAGAAGAGCTACGCCGATAACCGACGTAGAGACCTAACCTTTGAGGAGGGTGACTATGTCTATCTCCGAGTCACTCCCCTCCGTGGCACTCAAAGGTTCAACATGACAGGCAAGCTAGCACCCCTCTATGTCAGACATTTTCAGATCCTCCGATGGCAAGGAGAAGTGGCATATCAACTAGAACTGCCTCCATCCTTGGCAGGAGTCCATGATGTGTTCCACGTCTCTCAGTTGAAGAAGTGTCTTCGTGTGCCCGCCGAACAGGCCGATCTCCAACAACTCAACGTCCAAGAGGATTTGACCTACATCGAGAAACCCGTCAAGATCCTGGAGACTAAAGAAAGAGTAACCAGGAGCCGTGTGGTTCGCTTCTACAAGGTTCAATGGGACAACCACCCCGTTGAAGAAGCCACGTGGGAAAAAGAAGACGAGTTGAAAGCCCAATACCCCGAGTTATTCGAGTAGCATTCCAATCTCGAGGATGAGATTCTTTGTAAGGGGGATAGGTTTGTAACACCCCAAAATTTCAAAAAAAAAAATATCATTTAATATATTTTCCTGGAATTATTTATTTTGGAAATACCTTTAATGCCCTCCTTAACCTTTTTGAACTAGAACCGAGATGAAATGACCAAACTAGAGGTTAGAAAATTATGTATGTGATCCCAAGACCAAAATATATTTTTGAGAATTTTTACAAATTTTTATCACCCTTGGAAGTAGCCCAAATATTTTAAATCAATTTCTGTAATTATTTTTATTCAGAAAAGCATTGACACAGTAACGGGCCCTACCCCTCCCTTTCCCTCTCCCCCGGCCGGCCGAGCCCACTCCTCCCCGCGTGCCCCGACTGACCATTGGACCCCACCCGTTAGTGACCCCTCTCTCTCTCTCGCGTGCGCCCCCGATACCTCGGTCCCACCTGTCGGCGCCAACCGACTCCCTCTCTCGGCTGAGCCCGACCCCACCCGTCAACCGCTGCACTCGTTCGCTCGTGCCCGCTGACCGCCTTGGCCCACTTGTCGGACCCATCATCCACCTCGCGCCACCGCCCCCAAATCATGCTGGCCGATGACCCCGCCTCGGATACACCTCGCTGGCCCCTCCCTCATTCAATTGGCGTCGGTTTAATGCACCCTGAGGCCCGCTGGCCGTTTAATCGCGTTAAGGGACGCGTTTTAGCCCCCGGGAATGCAACACCGTGCATGGCCGAGACCTCGCCGGCGAGTTAAAGCCCTCTCCTCTGCTTTCCTTGCATGCGAGCCCCTCCGACGCCTCTATTTAACCCCCTGGCCTCCGCTTCGTTCGACCCCCATGCTCTCGCAATCTAGAACCGAACCGAACGCTTGAGGCACTCGTTTTAGCGCCACACCACCGCCCTCACTCCAGCCGCCGCTCACAATCGCCGGAGACCCCCTCCGCCCTAGGTGACCACACCTCTGTGACCGCAAGCGCCACCCCGACCTCGGACACCACTTCATCGCCAACGAACCCCGCCGGAATGCCACCACCGACAAGGACCCGAATGCCTCCTTCGTATACGCTCGTCGCCGGCCACGCTCTGATGACCATTCGCCCCGCCAACGGTACCTTCGTGTTCCCCTAGTCATCCTCTTTCCGTTTCTAGGCTTAGCTAGGGCCGTCGTCGCTCGCCGTGGCCCCTGGCCCGCTCGCCATCGCCAGAGAAGATGACCGACACGGGTCGAGTACCCGTGCCGTGTCGGATTCGATCCTGGCCATGCGATCCAGATCTAACGGTGGCGATTAAATCATTTGTGTGGTTTAATCCACGCCGTCGAATCTGAGCGAAGCGGTATGTTTTAATCTCGTGCGTCCGTTAGTTTTTAAATCCCGCATCGCATCTGGCCCATCCATCGCGTACCGTTTCAACGTTTTAATCTCAGCCGTCCACATCCACTTAACTCCCCCGCCTCGCCCGTGGCCGCCCGATCGCGATCCAATGGCAGATCTCGATCCGGCGCACGCGCACAGTGCGCGGGTTCACGGTGGATCTGGTTCACCGTGGACCCGAGGCTATTTTGGATTTAATTTAAATTCCAGAAATGGTTTTAAACTTCTAAAATTCATATTTGGTGCATTTTAACTCCAAAAAAATTCATTTCAATTCCAGAAAATTTATAATTTTACCCTCTACATGTTAATACAATAAAAATAGTAGGTTTACTTTGAGTATTTCATACTTATTCAATAAAGTATTCAAATGCTCTTTAGGGTAAATTACCAATTTAATTATTTCAATTTCAGCAAAATTTATCTTTATTCTTTTCCTGTTAATAGAATGAAACCACTAAGTTTTCTCTGAACCTCTTATTTTAAATTAGTTAGAAAACTTAAAATAAGATTGTCTCACTCAAAATCTCTTTTATAAAGGACCATACTTCATTATAGTTCATTTTTAAATATTCATAAAATGAATTTCAAAAACTTAACAACTTTATTTTCCTTAAGTTAACCCAATCAAAACCTATATGCTTGTTGAGTGATTTTTGTATTGTTTATTGAATGTTATGTTTATTATTCATGTTAAAAAGACTACGACGCCGCCGAGGAGTCGGAATATTACCCGGAGGTTCCCCCATCGCCTTTTGCTGAACAAGGCAAGTCACCAAACCAATCCTTTGAGCATATTGAACCCATGTTTTATTAAACTATTGCTAAAACACATAGGATATACATGCATTAGTCAAATGAAACCCTTACAATATATTTATTTAGGATCCCCCGACCTTGATGTGCAACCCAAGCCATGCTATCTAGCCTAAACTCCTTGTCACCATATGATTAGTATTATTAGCTAGTGTCCAATGTATCGACATGATTGCTATAGGATAAAAAAATAAGTCGTAGCGATTGGAATCTACTATATGATCCCCGTTATTCTCATCTCTGGAATGGTGTTGGTGATAGAGTTATGGTTGAGAGTGTATGCATGGTGGGTTCCGGGTGCAAGCTAGGGCATTGGTCGGTAGCACCCGGAGCACTATAAGGACCGGTCTGTGGGATCCGTTGCAATACACTTCCGTACTAACCACAAGTCTAGTGAGTAAGTCCTAACTAAGGTATGGAGTGATCCAAACCGAGGCTACCACTTGGAGATGGGTCAAGCAGCACCTGTGGGTGGTTTGTACCGACGTGGCGCAAAAGGGGTGCGACGTTAGCGGGGATGCGGCCCGGCGCGCCGGTGAAACCTAGAGCGGGTGGTTATCGCTTGGAGCATTTCATGCCGAGGTTTTGGCATGAGTTCCCGTGGTATGGGTCATCTCGTTACACTTTGGTGTTTGGGATGAGTGCGTGCCTTGGGGGTACAGTAGTACATCTCTGATCAGAGTCATAAATCTTTTCGAAAAGCCGAGCCCACGGTCAAGGGCAGGTTGCGTGACATCCCACAGTTAGTTTACTATTGAAATGGATGTGCATGATGATTTGACATGTAAGGACTATTGTGCGAGGAGGGAAAACGTACTCCTCGAGTTAGATGGTATTATGATGCTCATGTTTATTATTCCGCATGATAAAATTTGACTACACTAAATGCAATGTACTTTTCCGCACTTTTAGCCATTATCGTTCCTTTGTTATTATCTTGCATTACTATTTGCATTTGCGGTGGCTTGTTGAGTACTCTTTGTACTCATACCCGTTGGACACACAATTCAGAGGATGCCCACTACGAGGAGGATGGTTTGGAGTAGCGACCCAGTCAAGAAGAAGATCCTGAAGAGGGCGTTCGTCATGCTTTTTATTATTCATTTTAATTTTACTCTTTTGTAATAATGTGGTCTGCGTACCACGAATGTTTGCCCATATGAAAGTTGTCGCATGATGAACCTCTTGTTATTATTGTTTTTCTTTGGAAATTCAAAAATGTTCCGATTTGGTAAATCGGGGCGTCACATTTTTCCACAAGAAGAACAAGAACAGAGCAAAAATGAAGAGCTGCTCTTCACCAAGAAGAGAAGAACCGGAAGATAAAAGAACACCCAGAAAAACATGGACTCACTTTTGAAATTTAAAAGAACATCTAAGTTCGAAGATGCAAAGAACAGAAGATATAAGCCATGTTTCATTTTGTTCTTGATTTTTTTCATTTTTTTGACCAAAGAAGCAAGAGAAGCGTCGCAATAGGCGTTGCCACAAAACGCATGTCCATAGCACCTCGGTGTCTACGGCGCTCTAGACGTGGCATGGCGCCATGTCGCCCTTGACACACTTACAGCCAGCCCTCCGACGGTTACCTATATTGCTACTTAAATTTGAATTTAGGTATTTTTGTGAAAAATGAAGCTCTAAGAGTTCCCCTTAATGAGTCCCTTTCCTAATCCATTCCCTAAATCACCATTCATCTCTCTCAAATATAGGATTAATTTGGTAAGTCCCTATTTCCATTTGCACATATTTTTCTCTTGCATGTACATTATTTTTTCTTGCACGTGTTGTTATAGGTTGGACAATACATATATTTGAATGGATCATAGTTTTACTCAAAATTATTATATATTATAGACCATATTTGTAGGATTTAAAAAATTGGGATTTAAATTATAGGGGAACTATTGTAGATTAATTAATTTTTAGGATGAGATAGAGTTTAGGATGATTCCTATATGTAATTTAGGAAATAAAATTTAGGATATCTCTTGGAGATGCTCGTAGGAGGCTCGAACGAGCTAAGATTTAGGGGTCCTTTCTATATACACAATTAAAATATATTTCAAAATATTATTGCTATAGAATAATTTGTGCATATTACATTACCTCAAAAATATTCTTCCACAAAACTATCGCCAACGTATATGGATCTTTTAAAGTGCTTATATTACTCTTAAAAAATTTATCAACGAATACTCTTTGTGATTGTATCAATTCATCTATTTGTTTCTCTTTTTCTTTTGTTTTTGACTGCTCGAAACATATTTTCTTGATGACATGATTATGTTAAAATATAAAAAAATAAGCACTACAATATTTAAACTAAATCATACTACATGTCTACAACAGAATTTAAACTGAATTCTTAAATCTAAATATCTAATCTACTTAGTTCTTAATTCAATCGGCAAAATTGCAAAATCAAAAATGCAGTAATCACAAAATAATCTACCCATTTTTACGTGAGATGCTCTTGGAATCAGCAGGAAGACTGAAGACAGGATCACAAGAAAGCGATGACGCGATGTGGCCCTACTTCCCGTACAACGGTCGGCGATAGACGACAGCAAATAGGCCAAGCATGTTGCGTAGAGCCACTCAGGCCTTAGCCACGCTGACGCGGGATTGTAGGAATGGCAGGATCAAGCAGGCTGCACTGCCACGGTGGTAGGCTCGCGAGCGATCGGTGACAATGGAAAACGGTCTGAGAGGTTTGGAAGAAAGACAAATTGATTTTTGCAGTGATTCAATTTTCAGAATTGATTGCCTCCATATTTGACATTTGGTATTTCATAATCTAAATCATGTATACATACATATTTATACATACATAGATATATACACTATATATATAGAGGAGCTCACCGGAAAGTGGGGGTCCGAGGTGGTGGCACCGGTGGCCCCACCTAAGGGCTGGCTCTGGGACTCTCTGTGCTCGTTCTCTTGCGATCAATCTTTTTACTCTAATACATTATCAGCAACATTCATTCTCCCTGAGTTCAAAGGCCAAAACAAGAACTGCCCTTTCTAAGCCAATCCGGGGAACATTTTGCTTCCAAATCTCTGATTTTTCCACAAGAAGAACAAGAACAGAGCAAAAATGAAGAGCTGCTCTTCACCAAGAAGAGAAGAACCGGAAGATAAAAGAACACATCAGAAAAACATGAACTCGCTTTTGAAAATTTAAAGAACATCTAAGTTCGAAGATGCAATGAACATAAGATAAAAGGTACCATATTTCATTTTGTTCTTGATTTTTTTTTTCATTTTTCTGACCAAAGAAGCAAGAGCAGCGTCGCAATAGGCATTGCCACAACACGCAAGTCCACAGCACCTCGGCGTCTAAGGTGCTCCAGACATGGCATGGTGCCCCGTCGCCCTCGACACACTTACAGCCAGCCCTCCGGCGCTTACAGCGCTCATGCCCTAAGCCCACTAACGGTTGCACCCTTGCTAGTTCCTACGAGCACCCGCTCCGACCACCTACCAAAATTCCGCATCTGGTGGCCAAGCCTGAGCCGCGCGTGCTACGCTCGGTGGCCCGCAGCGCCGCGCTCAACGAGCAGCGACGCTCGCTCACTCCGCGGCTGCCTCATCAAAAATAATATATTTTTATGCAAAATTTCAAATTTGGTATGCAGATTTTAGAATCTACAAAATAGCCTTCTATTGATAATTAGTTTACTGATTTAGGCCGATTCACCTTAGATCGGTCCAGGCCTATTCGCCCAAATTGGTAAGTTCTAGTATCTATCGGTCGATGAAGGGCTGATCTAAGCCGATCAATCCTAAATCAGCAGATGGTCCACCGATCTAGACCAATCGGCCTAGATCGACCTTTCATCTATCGATAGGGCCTAGAAACTTTTCTTATGAACATATTTCATTGGCTTTGCACTTATTACAATTCAGGCACGGTATCTGTAAAAGCTGGATATCTATTTCACTGAGATACATCTAAAAACAAGCTTGTAATATGTACCCAATGACATGTGCATATCTAGCAGAGATGTGAATGAGCTGACAACCTCATTCACTGCTTCAAGTCTAAAGAACCTTCTTCTTTGTGAAGTATTCATACAAGTATACATCGGCATGCATATCAAATGTGGTGCACATCACCATGACATGATTACATGGGTTGTGGTAGAGAGATAGTTTATTGTAGGTAAACTAACAAGTATCAGTAACAGTGCACTCATGAATAATAGTATCCTAATTTGTTCCTCTCCGACCTTTGTCTTGACATGTTACCTCAAAATAGAGTTCTCATGAACTTATATTAATGGCATGATGCTGGATTGCCTTCTTATTTTTTTCAATAAAATTCTCTGTAATCTTTCTACAATACAAAAGGCGCTCGTCTCTATATACCACTAATGCAACAATATACCGATCCATGAAGAATTAGGTGGTTCCACGGATTATGACTTTCACAATACCAACTAAAGGCAAGCATCACATACCCCGTATCATCTAAGTGTACACCTCGACAAGGTCGATGGCATGATGCCATACCTTTCACCGTGAGTGTCATACAATAGAGACCAATAGATGTCACTCTATTGCCCAATCTTCCGATAGGTTCGATTGAGGCGACGAATGGACGTTCACATTTTAAGGCTTCTGATTAGAGATCAGGACCTTGCAATCGCTACACCCGCACGTCCAGTAGTTATCAAACACACTCTCATGTAGTCGAACTCACCACGAAGGTTTTTATCTTGTAAACAATCGAAGAACTTTGCAAGAACAAGGTGAAACACAATATAGATTACTGATATTAATTTGAAGAACACGAAGTTTAAGGATCTACAAGACAATCTACAGTGAAACTACAATGGCAAAATAATCTAAGAAAAACCCAAGTCCTAACTATTGACGCTAAAACTTGATGATCAAAATGCCAACACACTAACACCGATTCGGCGATCCAAAAGCACATGGATACCTAGGGATAGCCCTCAGCATGACACGATGCCGACATCGTGTTCTGACGATCCTTGATAGTGACAAAGGAAAATAAATGGAGTCGCCAAACAGTTAAACAATACCAAAATATTATTTAACTAACCAAATTTTCGGGGAAGCGATCCAACCGACCAAAGTAAAATAAACGGAGGTGCACACGACAGTCAGACCGGCCAAGGCAGGCCGGTCAGATCGAAGGTATACCGCCGGTCAAACCGGCGGTGCGAAGGTTTCACCGAAGGGGCCTACCGCGTAGACTGCGAAGGGTGGACAAAGGGGATCTTCGGCCTTCGGTCAGTCAGACCGAAAGGGGACCTCTAGTCAGACTGGAGGTGGTCGAAGGGGGCTCCGTAGGGTGCTTCGGCATCTAGCGCGAAGTTTCCCGAGGCTTCTGCACGAAGCTCGGTTAGATCGCCCTTATGTCGCCGGTTAGATCGCAGCGTGCCGATGCGTCAGATGACGGCGCGACATGGGCCAGTCAGATCGGGGGTATGCCGTTGGTCAGACTAACAACTTCCTTAAATTTGATCTCCGGGCTTCGGCGACCGTCTTCGTCCAATATGAATGGATGCAAAGGATCTTGGTGAAGTATGTAGGGATGAAAATACTGCAAAAACACCAAAAGATTAGAGGCAATTCATCCAAGAGACCGAATTACTGATAAAAACCGATAAAACGATAAAAATCCATTACATGGATTGAACGAACGATTCACGAGCGAATCAAAAAGGATTACCGTGATTATGATGCGGCAGACAGATGGTTTACAATGCAAACCAACAAAGATGGATGTGGTAGCTAATCCTAGGGCAAGGAAAGTAGATTGATAGTAAATAATGATTCAAGGTAAATAATAGATTGGATCTATTAGGGTTTCGGGGGGGCCTTGAATCGGCTTTGCCCTTATATTTTTAGGGGTGAGTCTTGACGTTCTTGGGCTCTTAATGGCCTCAACCACGTGTCCAAACTGCTAGGATTTGATTTGGAGATCAAAACAACCCAAAATAGATTAAACCGTATCAGACTCAGATTGGTTCGATCAGACCAAAGTGGGGCGGTCAGATTAGCGGTACATGGCCAGTCAGACCATCATGTGCCAGGAATTTCATATTTTCGGCCAAAAGTACCAATATTGACATTTTGACAACTTTGACCATTAATGACACTTTTTGCTATTAACACATGCCCCCCTGCGTTTTGGTAAACTTTAGTGAGCCAAAAGCACAACGGGCTAAGGGCGATATACTCCATATCAAACTTTTGACACTTTAAGTGTTTTTCCACACACTTGGGAAGTACTTTTTCAAATACCTACCATTCAAAGCTATTCGAAATCACTCTCTTTGCAAAGACTCTAGCAAATATGCATTACCTAGAGCGATTTTAACTACCTTAAAAGAATCTTCGCAACTAGGGGACCATTTACCAAATTTAGGACTTTTAGTGCCTAAGGGAAAAATCATCTTCCAAACCAAGTCACCAACTTGAAACGATTTTGCTTTCACCTTCTTATTATAAGATCTATCCACTCTTCTTTTGTCTCTTTCTATTGCCTTTAGAACTCTTAATCTCTTATAGGTTACTTCTTCCAAATTATCCTTCAAAAAAGTTTCATACTCATTGAATGCTAAGCCATCTTGCTTAAGTAACCTCAAAGAGCCAAGATTCACCTCCACAGGTAAAACGACTTCTTGTCCATACACCAACTGATATGGACTTACCTTGGTGGAGCCATGCTTCGCAACTCTACATGGCCATAATGGCTCAGAAAGCACTTCACCCATAACAAGTTTAGACTGATCGTCATTCAAACTCTTCAAATGTACTCCATCAATTGTTCGGTGATACAACTCATCATCAAGCAACACGAATTTAAATGCTTGCCGCCGAACTTTCCGATCAATCTTCTTGCTATTATCTTTCAAATACTTAATAATTGGAGTTCTCTAATCATGCACGTTGTTTTCTAAAGCACTCGCCAATTTATCACTTAAATTGGTGTCCAAATCAAAATTTTTGATTTGCCCCCGTGCCCCAAATCCTCCTGACACACGGCGGTCAGACCGGCCGTTGCTGGACGACTGGCACGGAGCGGTCAGACTGTCCTGGCATGATTGGTTAGACCGAAGTGATGCCTACAGTACGGAGCGGTCAGACCATCCTGGCATGGTTGGTCAGACCGAAGTGATGCCTGCGGTCGGACAAGCCATGTCAACCCGATCAGACCGAATTGTTGTGACTCGCAGGAATAAAATATATCAAGCATCAAATTTTCTTGCATGAAAAATTTACCCCTTTTAATTTGAAAACCAGAAGCTTGTTGAGCCAAATCATTTGCTACTGAGTTGGCTCCTCTAGACACATGAGAAATCTCAAAATCATCAAAGGTGTCAATTATGTCTAGACATTTATCCAAGTAACTATTCAATAAACCATTAAAGCATTGGGCATCTTTAGCTACTTGTTGAACTACCAATAGTGAATCACCATATGCATGAACATGTTTAACACTCATGGAGCTTAAAAGCTCAAGTCCTAGAAATAAAGCTTCATGTTCAGCTTGATTGTTAGTACAAGGAAATTCTAAACGGGTCGAGGTCTCGAAATTCATATCACTAGGTGATATGAGCACAACTCCAACACATTGGCCATTCTTTCAAGACGAACCATCAAAATAAAGTTTACATGGCACTACTTCAATCAGATCAGTATCGCTACTCCAATTGACATCTACATGGTGATCAACTATAAAATTTGCAATGATTTAGCCTTTCATAGCTTTCAAGCATAAGCCAATTCGTACTCAATTAGAGCATAACCTCACTTTCCGATTCTCCCACTTAGAATCGGCTTTTGTAACATGTAATTTATAACATCGGTTTGGCAAGTGACAATAAATGTGTCATATAGAAGATAGTGGCGGAATTTGGTACATGCATAATAAAGTGGTAAACATAAGCGCTCTAAAAACATGTACCTCGTCTTGATATCTAACAGGTGGCGACTCAAGAATGTGATGATGTACTCCTTTCCCTCCACCTGCTGAATCAACACGGCTCCTATTATGTTATCTTCTGTAGCAACGTATAGCCAAAACGGAATTCTGGCCTTCGGCTCTCTTACCGTAGGTGGTGATGACAAGCACTCCTTGATTTGATCAAAAGCACATGCTGACTTGCCCCCAAGTGAATTCGGCTTCGTTCTTTAGCTGAAGTATGGGAACAAAAACATCAATCTTGCCAAACATGTTAGATATAAAGCGACGCAAATAGTTCACCTTGCCTAGCAACTTTTGCACATATTTCTTGCATGTCAGCGCTTCGAAGTTCTTAATCTTTTCAAGTCTCTTAGGATCAATCTCAATACCTCTTTCATGAATCATAAATACTAAGAACTTGCCCGCCGACACGCCAAAAGCACACTTGAGCGGGTTCATTTTCAAGCCATACCGATGCATTCTTTCAAAAACAACTCTCAAATAGGCTAAATAGTTACCCATAGCATCTGATTTTACTACAACATAACTCCTAGTAAGTCATGAAAGATTAAGTTCATAGCACGTTGATATGTGCCAGCATTCTTTAAACAAAAAGTCATCACAACCCACTCAAACAAGCCGACAAAACCCAGGCATTGAAAGGCCATTTTGTAAACATCCTCTTTGGCCATAAAGATTTGATTATAACCAGCGTTGCCATCAAGAAAACTTAGTACCTTGTGTACTAAAGCATCGTTGATCAACATGTCGGCTATCGGCATGGGGCACTCATCCTTCGGAGTGGCCTTGTTCAAATCCCTGAAATCAATACACACATGAATCTTGCCACTCCCCTTCTTTTCGACAGGTACTATGTTAGTGTTGATAGCAAAAAATGGCATTAATGGCCGAGATTGTCAAAATATCAATTTTGGTAATTTGGGCCAAAAATACACATGTCCGGCCTCGATGGGCCTAGCTGAAGCCCACTTCGGCAGAGATAGAGTTGGATGCAATTTCGCTAAGTTTTTATCTCTATCCAAGCTGAATTATAGCAGATTAGATCTGAAGTTTGGCCCCTATAAATAGAGAGGCGAGGCCAGCTTAGAGACCCCCCAACACAACTCAAACACAAAGCGCTAGCTTTGATCGCATTTATTTACCTTTACTTTTCTGTACCTCTTCGTGGGTTTGCCTGGAAGCCCTCCGCCGGCCACTTCGGAACAGTGGTAATCCTTGTTAATTCGCTTGTGAAGTATATGTTAATCTACGTAATAGATTGCTATCGCCTTGTTACTTCGTTTGTGAAGTATCCGCTAATCTGCGTAACAGATTGCTACCTTCGCTACTAGTGGAACACTTAGTAGAGTTCGGTCCTCAGGCCGAATTGGTACTTCGAATCCTCTCTGTTGCAGGTTTCTGAGTTCGGAGCTACTTCGTTGGAGGCTTCTGGAGCTAAGAGATTGGTTTCAGAGTTTGCTGGAACACCCTTCAGCGAGACTACGGACTTCGACTACATGCTTCGCCCGCACACTTCGTCACTACAGGCTTCGCCACGATCGCACCTCGCTCTAGACGAAGTCACCCGCGCGTGGCGTTTGGGTCATTTATTTGTACTTCGCTGTATCAGATACTTCGCGCCGAACCTCGCCGTTCGGAGGTGATTGTCGCGTCCGGATCCGTTCGGAGTTCATCTTCGACCGAACCAGTTCGAACGCTGAAGGCATCCTTTGGTGAGGCACTTCGTGCCGGACGCTGAAGGTATACTTCGGCGACCCCTTTGCACTACACTCTGAAGCAGACAGGCTCCGACCGGTTTGCTAATTTTATCCTATTTAATATATTTCTTTCGGCTAAGTGGATTATTTTGTGTGATCTGATTGCCTGGCGACTCCACCCCCCTTATCACGACTAAGGGTAGTCGGAACGCGACGTCGGTGCTGCGTCACGCTTAGGCTTGTACCTAAGTATCCGCACACTTTTGGATCGTCGAACTGACCCAAGTGCGGGGCATGTTTTCGTGTCAACACACTTTTTGGCGACTCCGCTGGGGAAAGCTACGCCAGCATGACAAGTACGTCTACATCGGCCATCGATACATCTACATCGACTACTACGTCTACACTACCGATGGACACAATAGGACGCACGAATATCGACAACCGCAACATCTTGACACCTACACTTGAAGATATCCCTGCAGAAGACCGAGCAGAGATCGAGGCAAAGTTAAAGGCACTCCAGGAAATGATGCTTGGGGGCTACGTTAAGACACGCGCAGGCTTCATCAAACGTGACATCATCACCCCCGACCTCGCTCAGGTCCAGGTAACACCTATATCGCCTCGTTTATCTTCTTTAGAGATTGAGCAAAAAATAGCCGCATCAGTAGATCAAGCCGTTAGCCCTTCACTAGCCAACCGTTTAGATTCGGCAGTCAGCTCCCAAGTAGAGGCAACTCTTAGGAAGTTCGGCTTTACTGAGGCCGTACCCCCAGTTCCTATTGCTAGTGCACCTCCGGCAAACCACGTGTACGGCAGAACTAACGACAGCATTGGCACAACCATGTCTCCAGCCTCAACACTTATGGTCGAGACAAATCATTACACTTACGGTCAAACTAGCACTACGTAGCATGTACCACCACCTACGCCGGTACCCGCGCTGCCCGCACCGCATGCGCAGGCACCCGGACACGAGCACGTCATGCAGATAGCACGCAGGGAAGAGGCCCATGGCCGACACGCTGATATCCCACCACGTGTCGCGCCCCCGCAAGAGATGCGCGCACAGGCAACATGCCAAAATGACATAGAGGAGCGTGTCTGCGCACTATTTAGGGATTGTGTCGGCTTCATGCCCAAGGGACGGGTTAGGGTTTATCGTAAGCCATACCCGACCATCTTGATACAATACCCTACCCCCGCCGCTATAGAATCCCTAAATTCACTAAGTTCGATGGCGAGGGTAGCAAAACTACACTAGAGCACGTTAGTCAATTTTTGGCACAGTGTGGAGAAGTCAGCGGGATAGACGCCCTAAAGGTTAGATTGTTTTCTCTATCGTTATCCGGCACCGCTTTCACTTGGTTTTCAGCGCTCCCGCCGAACTCCGTTCAGACGTGGGATGATTTAGAGCGGAAATTCCATGATTACTTTTACACGGGTGAGACAGAACTTAGGCTTTCACACTTGACATTGGTTAGACAGAAATCTAACGAGAACGCCTCTAAATACATCAAACATTTTAGGGATACTAGAAACCGATGTTTTAGCCTTAATATTTCAGAAAGGGACTTGGCGGAACTAGCTTTTAATGGGTTGCGTTCCGAAATTAAAGAGAGGTTAGATAACCAAAACTTTTTAGAAGTCAGCCAAGTTTTATAGCAGGCTCTAGTCCAGGAAGGCCGAACCAAAGATAAGAAGTTTATTAAGACGTTTAATAAGCCTAGGGCTGAAATCCACATCATGGAACGCTCTGATGAGGAGGAGTCAGAAGAAGAGGATTCGACCGACATGTACGTGGCCGAATAGGTTTGGAACGCTAAGAATAAACCTTTCACCTGCTCCGAGTTACGGCCATCTCCCACAAAGAATCGACCTAGTGAGGTCAAGTACTCATTTGATATAAGTATGATAAAATATTTGATTTTATCTTAAAAAGCCAGCTTCTCAGGTTGCCTAAAGGTCAAGCCATTCCATCTACCGACGAGTTAAAGAAGCATCCGTACTGTAAGTGGCATGATTCACACTCACATAATACTAACGACTGCAATGTTTTTCGATGGTAGATCCAATCGGCCATAGAGGAAGGATGATTGAAGATAGACCATAATCTAAAGATGAAGCTGGATAAAGATCCTTTTCCCATCAACGCCGTCGACCTCGGCGAAAAGAAGGTGTTGATTCGGCCAGAACAGACCGAGTCGGCTAAGGGGAAGGATGTAATTGTTGGAGAGCCGCATACTCACACGCACATACCGAAGAACCCCGAGGTAGGAGTGTGGAAACAAAACATTAACACCCCTTCGGCTAAGGCTCGCAAGAGGCCGAAGGTAACATACAACATGATGTTGGACATGCATCGAAGAAGGGCCAGGGAAGCAGGCCCCCGTACCAAGAAACTAGGACAGCTGAAGGGTCCAAGACTTTCGGAGGGGGACTTCGGACCGAAGCAGCCGAGCCCTCCGCACAATGGTTTCGGGCCAAAGTGGCCTGGCGCCCCGCTCGGTGGCTTCGCGCCTCAGTGGACGAACCCCCCGTGCAGTGGCTTTGAGCCTTAGTGGCCGAACCCTCTATATAGCGACTTCGACCCCCAATGGCCGAACTCCGTACCATTTTGGATGAGCTCTCTGACGAGAGGCTTCGACCCGCACTGGCTGAACATACCTCTGGCGTGGTGGGACCCTTCGCTGGTATGGTTTGAGACGCCGTCGACTCTGCCGAACCCTCCTCCGGGCAACGGGTTTGGCTCACAGTGGGCGAGGCCACTAGAGTCGCCGATGCCTCCTCCGTACAACTGGGCGGGAACCCCGTGTGCTCCGTACGTATCCGGGTCAGGGTACCCTCCGCAACCTAACACTATGCCTTGTTTTCCTTTGGAGTATTATGGATGGTAGGGACAGACAGACGCAGCAGAGTGGGGCATCGTCCATAGACTGTCTGTGGTGCCTCCGAATCGGACCATGCAGAGCGAAGCCGAAGGGTGCGGGCACGCGGAGGCCGAAGTCAGGGAGTCCGAAGCTATCACTATCAGGGTGGGGTCTCAGGAGGTCCCAATCCCGAAGGCTTCATCGCCGAAGTCTGACAAAGGTGAGTCCCATACTTCGGTCAGAGCCCGCGCCGAAGCTGGGTCCGATCGGCCGGGTAAGGCCGATTTGACTACCGGGGTTCGCAGCGAAGGCCCCTCCGAACATAGGGCACACAAGGCCAAAGGGAGCAGTACCACTTCAGCCAGAGTTGATAGAAGCCGAACAGTAGCACCCGACACCAAGCCGCAGCCATCTTGGGCACCTCCAGGCATGTCCAAATCACAGAAGAGATGGCTACAACGACTAAGGGCATAGGAGATGCGTGAGAAGGAAGCTGAAGATGAGCGCGACGCTATCTTCGAAGAAATCCACCCATGGCCAGCTACAAAACAGGTGTGGACGGAGAAGCCGGTTGAGATTACCAACCCGGCTCCTAGTCCGAATGACGACGATGACGACATGCTCGACGATGACTACTCACCCATCTCCGAGGGACCCGTGCCCCCGGCGATGGAGATAAACATCGTCACGCTGCCCGCTAAGTTCGCCCCGCCACAGGACGAGGCCGAGGTTGCTCAATTAAACCTCGGCCCATGCAACACCATCTTCGAGAAGCTCGAGGACTCAGCTCGCCATCTGAAGCCTCTCTACGTTAGAGGTCACATCAATGGGAAGCCAATTTCTCGAATGCTTGTCGACGGCGGCTCCACTATTAACTTAATGCCTTACTCGTTATTAAAGAAACTTGGCAGGGACGAGGATGACCTGAAGAAGACCAACTTGATGCTCAACGGCTTCAACGGCGAGAGCTCCGAGGCCAAGGGCGTACTCTCCATGTAGTTGACAGTGGGCAACAAGACATTGCCAACTGCCTTTTTCGTCGTCGATGGGCAAGGTAACTACAGCGTGCTGCTTGGGCGCGACTAGATTCACGCGAATTGTTGCATTCCTTCTACCCTACACCAGTGCCTGATACAGTGGGATGGTGATGAGGTAGAAGTCATTCCCGCGGATACTTCGGCCCAAGTAGCATTGGCTGATGTATCGGTTGACGCCGTCCATAACAAAGTAGAGTGTCTGTCAGGTAGAGATCTTTCGGATTACGATTTTGTTAGCATATCCAGAGGACATTTTGTACCAGTGTCTGTAAAGCCGGCTGGGGTAGCATGGCTATTTTTGTATTAATAGTCATGTATAGCAAGAGTAATCTAGATTGGCTAAAGTTTCGTGTGGAGCAATATCGGTCTAGTAAAGACAGTATTGCCGAGGCCATCGGGGATTTTAGCGAAGAAGAGAAATTAGGACATGGTTTTGCGTCGTCCGATCCCTTGGAGGAGGTTGACATAGGTGACGGTAGCATCCCGAGGCCGACTTTTGTAAATCAACATGTACAACCTGATGAAAAGGCTGAAGTAATAAAGTTACTTCGGTCGTATGTCGATTGTTTCGCATGGGAGTATAGCGAGATGCCAGGACTAAGCCGCGAGCTAATGGAGCAGCGGCTGCCTATCAAGTCCGGATTTAGGCCTTATAAGCAGCCTCCCCGTTGCTTTAACTCGGCCCTCTATGACCGAGTTAAAGAAGAAGTAGAGCGACTACTCAAAGCTAAATTTATTAGGCCATGCAGGTACGCGGAATGGGTTGCTAACATTGTGCCTGTAGAGAAGAAAGGGAGCGGCAAGATATGGGTATGCATTGATTTCAGAGATCTGAACAGAGCCACTCCGAAGGACGAGTATCCAATGCCGATAGCCGACATGCTAATCAACGATGCTTCAGGACACAAGGTACTGAGTTTTCTTGATGGCAATGCTGGTTATAATCAAATCTTTATGGCCGAAGAGGACGTCTACAAGACTAGCCTTCGATGCCCTGGTTTTGTCGGTTTGTTCGAGTGGGTCATCATGACTTTTGGTTTGAAGAATGCTGGCGCCACGTATCAATGCGCTATGAACTTAATCTTTCATGACATGCTAGGGGTTATGTTAGAAGTTTACATCGATGATGTTGTAGTCAAATCGGACGCTATGGGAAATCATCTAGCCGATTTGAAGGTTGCTCTTGAGAGAATGCGACAATATGGTTTGAAGATGAACCCGCTCAAGTGTGCTTTTGGTGTGTTGGCGGGTAAGTTCTTAGGGTTCATGATCCATGAGAGAGGCATAGAAATTGATCCTAAGAGGTTGGAGAAGATTAGAAACATTGCAGCGCCGACATGCAAAAGGGATGTACAGAAGTTGCTTGGCAAGATGAACTATTTGCGTCGCTTTATATCCAACTTGTCCGGCAAGATTGATGCCTTTGTCCCCATACTCCGGCTAAGAAACGAAGCCGAGTTCACTTGGGGGGCAAGCCAGCAAAGTTCCTTTGAGAAAATCAAGGAGTGCTTGTCATCACCTCCTGTGGTGAGAGCACCCAAAGCCGGGATTCTGTTTCGGCTATACATCGCTGCTGAAGATCGCGTGATTGGGGTCGTGCTAACCCAGGAGGTGGAAGGAAAAGAGTACATCATCATGTTCTTGAGCCACCGCCTGCTGGACGCCAAAAGCAGGTATGCATTTATGGAACGTTTGTGTTTATCACTTTACTACGCATGCACCAAATTACGCCATTATCTTCACCCCACTACATGTGTTGTGGTTTGTCAATCCGATGTTATAAAGCACATGTTACAAAAGCCGATTCTAAGTGGAAGAATCGGAAAATGGGCTTACGCGTTGATCGAATATGATTTGGCCTACGAACCCCTGAGAGCTATGAAAGGCCAAATCATAGCCAACTTTATATTTGATCACCACATAGATGTCAGCTGGAGTGATAGTGTTGCTCTAGTTGAGGTAGTGTCATGGAAACTCTATTTTGATGGTTCCGCTTGCAAGAGTGGCCAAGGTATTGGAGTGGTTCTCATATCACCTAATGGGATGCACTTTGAAACTTCGACCCATTTGGATTTTCCTTCCACTAATAACCAAGTTGAATACGAAGCTTTATTGCTAGGTCTTGAATTACTAGAATCTGTAGGTGCTAGACATGTCCACGCATATGGTGACTCTTTGTTAGTAGTGCAACAAGTAGCTAAAAGTGTTCAATGCTTTAACGACTTGCTGAATAGTTACATGGATAAATGTCCAGATATAGTTGCTGCTTTTGATGACTTCAAAATCTCTCACGTGTCAAGAGAAGCCAATTCAGTCGCAAATGATTTGGCTCAGCAAGCATCTGGTTACCAAGTCAGAAGAGGAAAATTTTCTGTATTGGAGAAGATGATGTTTGGTCTCACTACCGAAGCCAGTGACGGTGGGCAGGCGAACCCTCCAGGTCGAACACCTTTTGCCGCCAAAGGTCACTGTGTGCTGAGGTCCCTGGACCAGAGTACTCAGTTAACCAAGGGATCTAGCACACCGGAGGCCGTAGGCCGAAGCCTCCCACACGGAGAAGGCTCCCCGGAGTCCGAACCCTCTAGAGGGCTTTGGACCAGCACACTCCGAATGGCTAGCCCGGCCAGGCTTCGACAGAAGCAGGAACAGCTTGGGGGGCACCCCAAAGTCAGTAATTTAGAAATTTTTTCAGAAGGTGAGCCAGCGAGACCATCTGAAACCTATAAGGGCGATTGGAGAATCCCAATCGTCTAGTATTTGAGAGACCCTAGCCAAAGGGTTGATCGGAAGGTTCGGCGACAAGCATTCAAAATCGTGTTGATAGACGACACATTGTACCGCCGAACCATCTATGGAGTACAATTGAAGTGTTTATACCACAAACAATCCTAGGTGGCTATGGGAGAAGTCCATGAAGGACTTTGCAGCACTCATCAGTCGGCCCAGAAAATGAGTTGGGTGCTCAAAAGAGCAGGTTTTTATTGGCCGACTATGACTGAAGATTGTTTCAAGTACTATAGAGGGTGTGAAGCATGTCAGAAGTTCGACAATATTCAGTTGGCTCCTGCCTCATTGCTCAATCATATTATCAAGCCATGGCCGTTTCGAGGTTGGGGTTTAGACTTCATCGGCCAGATTCACCCTCCTTCCTCAAAAGGGCATCGGTTCGTGTTGATGGCGACGGATTACATCATTAAGTGGACCGAGGCCGTGCCTCTCAAGAACATGACTCATAATGAGGTACGAGATTTTATCTTGAAGCACATCATACATAGGTTTGACATTCCTCAAACTCTTACTACGGATCAAGGTAGTTCATTTGTTTCTGGAGAAGTGAGGGACTTCACCGAATATTATGGTATTAAGTTGATAAACTCTTCACCTTACTATGCTCAGGCCAATGGTGAGGTCGAGTCTAGTAATAAAACCGTGATTAAGCTCATTAAGAAGAAAATTGAAGAGTTTTCTAAAAGGTGGCATGAAGTGCTTTCCGAGGCGCTATGGGCTCGTAGAATTGCAAAGCATAGTGCTACCAAAGTCAGTCCATATGAATTGGTATATGGACAAGAAGTCGTTCTGCCTGTAGAGGTATATCTTGGCTCCTTAAGAATGTTAAAGCAAGACGGCTTATCGGTCAACGAGTATGAAACTCTTCTGAAGGATAATCTAGAGGAAGTGACCGATAAGAGATTAAGGGCTTTAGAAGCCATAGAAGTAGACAAGAAGAGAGTAGATAAAGCCTACAATAAGAAGATTAAACCAAAATCGTTTCAAGTAGGAGATTTGGTGTGGAAGACGATTTTACCCTTAGGCATGAAGAGTCCCAAATTTGGTAAATGGTCACCTAGTTGGGAAGGTCCTTTTAAGATAGCCGAAATCACTCCCGGCAATGCATACATGTTGGAATCTCTGCAAGGAGAGCGGTTTCGAAAAGCTTTGAATGGTAGGTACTTGAAAAGGTATTTCCCAAGTGTGTGGCAAACAACATAAAGGGTGTCGAAAAGCCGATATAGACAGTATCATATTCATCTCGTTGTGCTTTTAGTTTACTCAGTTCACTAAAAGGTAGGGGGGCATGTGTTGATAGCCAAAAATGGCATTAATGGCCGAGATTGTCAAAATATCAATTTTGGTAATTTGGGCCAAAAATACACATGTCCGGGGTCAGGCCGAAGCCCTATAGGGCCGAAGGTCCATTGGGCTGTGGGCTCCGAAAGCCTCTGGCCAGCCCACGACCTTCGGCCAGGAAGCCTTCGGAGGCCCACACCACCGAAGATTCGGCCCGAGGAGCAGGCCTCGATGGGCCTCGTCGAAGCCCACTTCGGTAGAGATAGAGTTGGATGCAATTTCGCTAAGTTTTTATCTCTATCCAAGCTGAATTATAGCAGATTAGATCTGAAGTTTGGCCCCTATAAATAGAGAGGCGAGGCCAGCTTAGAGACCCCCCAACACAACTCAAACACAAAGCGCTAGCTTTGATCGCATTTATTTACCTTTACTTTTCTGTACCTCTTCGTGGGTTTGCCTGGAAGCCCTTCGCCGGCCACTTCGGAACAGTGGTAATCCTTGTTAATTCGCTTGTGAAGTATATGTTAATCTACGTAATAGATTGCTATCGCCTTGTTACTTCGTTTGTGAAGTATCCGCTAATCTGCATAACAGATTGCTACCTTCGCTACTAGTGCAACACTTAGCAGAGTTCGGTCCTCAGGCCGAATTGGTACTTCGAATCCTCTCTGTTGCAGGTTTCTGAGTTCGGAGCTACTTCGTTGGAGGCTTCCGGAGCTAAGAGATTGGTTTCGGAGGTTGCTGGAACACCCTTCGGCGAGACTACGAACTTCGACTACACGCTTCGCTCGCACACTTCGTCGCTACAGGCTTCACCACGATCGTACCTCACTCTAGAGGAAGTCGCCCGTGCGTGGCGTTTGGGTCATTTATTTGTACTTCGCTGTATCAGAGACTTCGCGCCGAACCCCACCGTTCGGAGGTGATTGTCGCGTCCGGATCCATTCGGAGTTCATCTTCGACCGAACCAGTTCGAACACCGAAGGCATCCTTCGGCGAGGCACTTCGCGCGAGACGCCGAAGGTATACTTCGGCGACCCCTTCGCACTACACTCCGAAGCAGACAGGCTCCGACCGGTTTGCTGATTTTATCCTGTTTAATATATTTCTTTCGGCTAATTGGATTATTTTGTGTGATATGATTTCCTGGTGACTCCACCCCTCTTATCACGATTAAGGGTAGTCGGAACGCGACGTCAGTGCTGCGTCACACATAGGCTTGTACCTAAGTATCCACGCACTTTTGGATCATCAAACTAACCCATGTGCGGGGGCACGTTTTCGTGTCAACAGTTAGCAACCCATTAAGCGTACCTACATGGCCTAATAAAGGCTACCGCTAGTAATCGTTCTACCTCCTCTTTAACTCGGTCATACACGGCCGAATTAAAGCGGCACGACATATTTTTATAAGGCCTAAACCTAGGTTTGATGGGAAGCTGATGCTTCACGAGCTCGTGGATAAGTCTAGGAATCTCACAATACTCTCATGTGAAACAATCGATATATGACTGAAGCAACTTTATTACCTCAACTTTTTCACAAGCCTGCAAATTTTGATTTACAAAAGTCGGCCTTGGAACACTACCATCTCCTATGTCTACTTGTTCCAATGGTTCCACCGATGCAAAACCTTGACTTAACATTTCTACTTCACTAAAATATTCAATGGCTTCGACAATACCGAGTTTAGAAGACCAATATTGCTCTACACGAGACTTTAGCCAATCAAGATTACTCTTATTCGACCTGACCTCTAATTTAGAGATAGCCGAGCCACACCAGTCGGCTTTACAGACACCGGAACAAATAGCCCCTCAGACACGCTAACAAAGTTGTAATCCGAGAGGTCTCTACCTGACAGACACTCTACCTTATCATGGATTACGTCAATAGACACATCGGCCAAAGCAACCTGGGACGAAATGTCAGTTAGTAAAACTTCTACATCGTCGTCATCCACACTAGATCAAACACTGGTGCAGAGTAGACGGAATGCAACAATTTGCATGAATACAATCATGCCCAAGTAATACACTATAGTTACATTGCACGTCAACCACGAAGAATGTTGTCGGCAACGTCTTGTTTCCCACCGTCAGCTCCAAAAAAGTATGCCTTTGGCCTCAGAGCTCTTGCCGTTGAAGCAGTTCACCGTCAAGTTGGTCTTCATCAAGTCACCTTCGTTCCTGCCGAGCTTCTTCAACAAAGAGTACATCATCAGGTTGATGACGACGCCTCTGTCTACAAGCATCCTAGAGATCGGCTTCCTATCAATGTACCCCTCGACGTAGAGAGGCTTCAAGTGATGACTGTAGGACCGAGAGTAGCGACCAAAGATTGGTGAATGAGCACCTAAAAAAATTCTTTCGAATCAATTGCCTTCTCCCAACACCCAACACAACTCAAGAGATAACCAAAATCTTAGGCCAAAAACACAGAATAAAATAGCACTATCACTCTACTGTCGAATATGATGTGATGCGACAGTCTGAGAGATCATAAGCACTAAAAATAATCTAGCCTAAAAATAACCGGTATACTAATCGAAAAGACACCACCAAAGTATTTAAAGGTAGAGTAAAATTACTCACAACACGAATGACATCCCCTCAAAAGATTCAACAAATCACTGATAATCCATCAAGCACATGCAAACCATTTCCAATTCACAGTCAGTTCATGAATATAAGAAAGCACAATATTTAATACATTTAATCAAGGAAAAAATAGATATTGCGGATAAAATGCGCTCATAGATATATCACTTAATATTCAGGAATAAAAAAACGATGTGCGCATAAAAATCGAGAAAGTGGAATACTGTTCTTTATCTGTTGTAGCGCTACTCTTGGCACCGTCACACGCACAGCTTCCTGGAACCAGAAGCTTCTCGCCTGAAGCCGTACACCGCCCCGCGCAGTGCGCCTGGAGATTCCTGCGCGCACGAAGCACCACCGCCGCCTGACTCTGCATGCCTCGCACCGGCAGTCAAAGCCGTACGGATCCTGGCCCACTGCGCAGCTCCTCGCGCCGCCCAAAGTGCATCAAGCGACACCTCTCCCCGGTTCAAATAAATCACTGTGGCGGCAGTGGTTTTTTCTGGGAATCAGAAAACTGGCGGTGTGCAAAGAATAGTGAGGGGAGAAACAAAGTTATAAAGTAGGTTTTCGTGAAATAGTTTTTTTTATTCAACTAAGTGCTAAGCTGATCCGTTTGACTTCTTACAGTCAACCTGGCTCTGATATCATCTTGTGATGCTTCGATTTTACAAATCGGAAAATTATTAAATTTCCAAAGAAAAACAATAATAAAAGAGGTTCATCATGCGACAACGTACATATGGCAAACATTCGTGGTACGCAGACCACATTATTACAAAAGAGTAAAATAAAATAAATAATAAAGAGAATGACGAACACCCTCTTCAGGATCTTTCTTCTTGACTGGGTCGCTACTCCAGTCCATCATCCTCGTAGTAGGCCTCCTCTGAATTGTGTGTCCAACGGGTATGAGTACAAAAAGAACTCAACAAACCACCGCAAATGCAATAGTAATGCAAGGTAATAACAAAGGAAGGATAATGGTTAAAGTGTAGAAAAGTACATTTTTCAGTTATTGCATTTAGTGTAGTCAAATTTAATCATGCGGAATAATAAACATGAACATCATAACACCATCTAACTCTAGGAGTATATTTTCCCTCCTCGCACAACGGTCCTTATATGTCAAATTCTCATGCACAATATTCATTATAAGTAAACTAACTGTGGGATGTCACGCAACCCGCCCTTGACCGTGTGCTCGACTTTTCGAAAAGATTTATGACTCTAATCAGGGGTAACTGTACCCACAAGGCACGCACTCATCCCATACACCAAAGTGGAACGAGATGACCCATACCACCGGAACTCATGCCAAAACCTCAGCATGAAATGCTCCAAGTGATAACCACCCGCTCTAGGTTTCGCCGGCGCGGCGGGCCGCATCCCGACTAACATCGCACCCTCTTTTGCGCCACGTCGGTACAAGCCACCTGCAGGTGCTGCTTGACCCATCTCCAATTGGTGGCCTCGGTTTGGAACACTCCATACCTTAGTTAGGACTTACCCACTAGACTTGTGGTTAGTACGGAAGTGTATTGCTATGGATCCCGCAGACCGGTCCTTATAGTGCCCGGGTGCTACCGACCAATGCCCTAGCTTGCACCCGGAACCCACCATGCATACACTCTCAACCATAACTCTATCACCAACAGCATTCCAGAGATAAGAATAACGGGGATCATATAGCAGATTCCAATCGCTACGACTCATTTTTAGTCCTATAACAAGCGTGTCGTTACATTGGACACTAGCTAATAGTACTAATAATATGGTGACAAGGAGTTTAGGCTAGATAGCATGGCTTGGGTTGCACATCAAGGTCGGTGGATCCTAATAAATATATTGTAAGGGTTTCATTTGACTAATGCATGCATATCCTATGTGTTTTAGCGGTAGTTTAGTAAAACATGGGTTCAATATGCTCAAAAGATTGGTTTGGTGACTTGTCTTGTTCAGCGAAAGGCGAGGGATGGACTTTCAGGAAGTATTCCGGCTCCTCGGCGACGTCGTAGTATTTTCGACAAAAGTAATAAACATAACATTCAATAAACATTCCAAAATTAAGGTCACCAAAAGTAATAAACATAACATTCAATAAACATTCAATAAACAAAAGTAATTAATAATAGAAAGTTCAGATCAACCTATTGTTTCTATTATACAAAAATGAAGAGGATAAAAAGATAAACCTTTCTAAAGTTGAATTATGAACATAAATTAAGGTGCATTTGAATACTTTATAAAATAAACATAAAATACTCAAAATAAACCTACTGTTTTTATTGTACAAACATGTAGAGAATAAAATTGAAATGGTAATTTTTGGAGTTAAAATGAGCAAGATATGAATTTTAGAAGTTTAAAACCATTTCTGGAATTTAAATTAAACTAAAAACTGGCGTCGGTCCACGGTGAACCGGATCCACCATGAACCCGTGCACTGTGCGCGTGCACCGGATCCAGATCCACCGTTGGATCACGATCGAGCGGCCACGGGCGAGGCGGGGGAGTTAAGTTAACGTGGACGGCCAGGATTAAAACATTGAACCGGTACACGATGGATGGCCCAGATTCGATGCGGGTTTTAAATAGGAATGGACGGCTCAGATTAGAACATAACGCTTCGTAGAAATCCAACGGATCTGATTAAACAATGCGAATGATTTAACCGCCACCGTCGGATCTAGATCACACGGTCACGATCAAATCCGACACGGCACGGGTACTCTACCCGTGCCGGTCATCTTCTCCGGCGACGGCGAGAGCCTAGCGGTCACGACGAGCGATGGCGGCCAGATCTAAGGGCTAAAACAGAACCAGGGTGACAAGGGGAACACGATGGTACCATTGGCGAGGCGAGAGGTCGTTGGAGCGTCGCCGGCGACGAGCGGGGGTGGCGAAGGTGTTCGGGTCCCTTGTCGGCGATGGCGTTCCGGCGGGGATCGTCGGTGACGGAGTGGTGGCCGAGGTCGAGGTGGTGTCGGTGGTCACAGTGGTGCGGTCGTCGAGGACGGAGGGGGACTCCGGCGATGGCGAGCGGCGGCTGGAGTGAAGGTGGCGGAGTGCGTTTAAGGGAGCGTATCGGGCGTTCTGTTCAGTCTAAGCATGAATGGACGTGCGGGCTGGACGTGGCGGAGGCGTAGGGTTTAAATAGGGGCACGGGCGTGGGCAGAGGGGGCGCAATCGGGGGAGGCCGGAGTAAACACGGTTTTAAACGCCGGTGAGCTCGGTTGCAAGGGGATTCACTGAACCTGGACGCGATTCGGCCAAATTAAAAGGGGGAAATGGTCACCGGGGATCGGGCGACTTAACGCCGAGCTCAATTTGAGGGTAGGGGGTCGGGGGCAGCGGATCCGAGGGGAGTTAGGGCTTCAGCCATCGAGGGGGGATTTGGGGGTGGATCTCGCGGAGACGACGGATCCGACAGGTGGGGGCCACCGGGCAGTGGGCGCGAGTGTGGCAACGGGCTGGCTGATGGGTGGGGTCGGGCTCGGCCGAAAGGGAGGGGTCGGCACCGATAGGTGGGGTCGATCTGTCGGGCGCGCGGAGAGAGAGGGGGTCGCTGACGAGTGGGGCCCGTCTGTCAGTCCAGGGCACGGGGACGAGTGGCTGGGCCGGACGGGGGAGGGAGAAGAGGGGGAAGGGGCCCGTTACTGTTCCAATCATTTTCTGAATAAAAATAATTGCAGAAATTAGTTTAAAATATTTGGGCTACTTCCATGGGTGATAAAAATTTGTAAAAATTCTCAAAAATGTATCTTGGCCTTGGGATCACATACAAAATTTTCTATTCCATGGTTTGGATATTTTATCTAGGTTCTAGTTCAATTAAGCTTAGAAGGGTATTAAAGGTATTCCAAAATTAATTATTTCCAGAAAAATAAAATAAAAGGCATTTTTATTCCTCTGAAAATTTGGGGTGTTACAACCTTCTTGGTCTAGAGCCCTCTCCATAACTTGGCTAACCTTGAGGAAATTATGGCCATCCAACTTCTCCTTGAGTTTGCAATGTAAGCCATTAAAAGCTAGGTCGGCCAAATCCCTCTCGGAGATGTTGAAACTAAAACATCAGTTTCTAGTGTCCCGGAAATGCCTAATGTAGTCGGAGACACTCTCACTAGCCTTTTGTCTAACATCGGTTTCTGGTGTCCTGGAAACACCTAATGTAGTCAGAGACACTCTCAATAGCATTTTGTCTAACCGATGTTAAGTGTGAAAGCCTAAGTTTGGTTTCCCCAATATAGAAGTAGTCGTGAAATTTCTGCTCTAGCTGGGCCCAATTTTGCATGGAGTTCGGCAGCAATGATGAAAACCAAGTGAATGTGGCGCTAGAAAGTGACAAAGAGAATAACATAAGTTTAAGCGCGTCTGATCTGCTTTCTTCGCCACACTGTGCTAGGAATTGACCTATATTCTCTAGGGTGTTCTTGCTACCCTCACCATCAAACTTGTTGAATTCGGGGACCCTAAAGCCGCGAGAGTATGGGATAGCATCGAAGTGGTCCGGGTATGGCTTACGGTAAACTCTAGCCCGATCGTGAGGCGCGTAACCAGTGCATTCCCTAACAAGTGCGTGAATTCACTCGTCAATATCATCTACGCCTTCTGCCTGTGCGCGTCTCTCGTGCAGGGTCATGTCACGTGGTGGTATGCCAGGGTGTCAGCCGTGCGGCTCCTCCTCTCATGATGGCTCATAATAAATAGCATGTTCAGGCCTACGCGGGTGTGCCGGAGTAGGAGGTGTGGGCAGCGCGGGAAAAGGTAATGTAGGCGCGGGTGGAGATGGCACATAGTAGACAAGGGTGGTTTGAGCAGCCATAGGGCCAGTCTGACCGTAGGCGTACTGGCTGGTCAGACCGTCCTAGTATCCGGTCGGACTGATTTTTTTGGTAGTGGAGCTTGATACATGTCGGTCTGATCGATCCAAGGCCTAGTCTGACCGACAGTGGTATATGTGGTCTTGGCCCTAGAGGGCGGAGACATGACAGCTTTCCCGGTGCTCCCATCTATTCGGCTGTAAATGTGGTGCACAAGGTGTAAACTAGCAATTGGAGTGAGAGAAGCGGCCTCAGAAAAGCCGAATATCTTAAACATCGCTTCCATCTTAAGCCTTAGACGATTCACAAAGGTGGCGCTAACGACTTGATCTACTGTGGTGGCTATCTCCTGCCTGATTTCTGAGGGGGATAGAGATGGGGATGATGATGGTGGTACCTTGTTTCCAGAGAGGTCGGGAATATTGATGTCACGCTTGACAAAGCCTCTACGAGTTTTTGTGTAGCGCCCAAGCATGATGGCGTGGAACTCCTTCGTCTTGGTCTCAATCTTTGCTCGATCCTCCTCAGGGATGTCTGCAAGGGTGGGGAGGATGATGTTGTGGTTGTTGATCTCCGCGCTCATGCCCCCTGGGTCCATCGGTGATAGGGGTACTATTACCGTAGTAATAGTAGTCATGGTCGATGTACCCGCAGCCGATATAGATGTGCCCGTAATGTTGATGTCGTCCACAGTGGAGTCACCAAAAAGTGTGTTGACACAAAAACGTGCCAACACACTGGCGTGGTTCGTCGATCCAAAAGCGCGCGACCGTTTTAAGGAAAAACTCAAAAATGTCGTGAGACACCGATGCCGCATTCCGACGACCCTTAAATAGTGGTAAGGGGGTAACAGAGTCGCCAGGTAACCAAACAAGTATTTAGCAATATTTTTCGATTAGTCGAAGTGTTGGAAAAATAATAAAGTAAACCAGCCAGACTAGGGCCGATTTGGATCTACTGTGCGAGAGCGGTCGGACTGGTGGAAGACCTCCGTTCATACCGGCAGTGCGAAGGGAGGGGCGCTGAAGGGTGGCTTCGGCGGCTCCTGCGAAGGGGGTACGAAGGGTCCTCGAGGGATCCTTCAGCCTGACCCTCGGTCGGGCCGGGGTGCAGGCCTCGGTCAGACCAAGAACACCCGAAGGGTGCTCCGGGTGGTCTACAAAGGGAACCGATGAAAGGGGTCAGTACGAAGAGTACCCATTGGTCGGACCGATGGAGGATCCACGGTCAAAACGATGGTGGGGGCCTGGTCAGACCGCACACGAAGTCTCAGTCAGACCGGGACTTTGGCAACTATAGTGCGGGCTATGATGTAGTAGATCACTTCAGTGCGGGGACCTCGGTCGGACCGACGTGCGGGCGCTAGTCAGACTGAAGGGTGCTGACGTCGGACGAAGAGCGTGTCGACAACAACCTTATGGGGTGGTATGGCACACTCCGATTAGACCGGCGTGTAGCCTCCAGTCAGACTGACAATGTCGATTCGATCTGCCCGATTTCTCAGGCGACCTAGTAGATGAACTCCGACCGCTCCCAAAATCCTTGGCGAGGTATTTAGGATTAATATCTATGCAAAATAGGAAGAGATCAACTGCAATTCAGCCAAAGGCTGAATTTACAATGGTAGCGGAGAAAACCGATGAAAACGATAAAAATCCGTTACGTGGATTACATGGATGATTCACAGGCGAATCAACAAGGGTTATCACGGTTACAACGTGTGCATGGAGGTCTTTCAGCGCAAACCCACGAAGATGGGCATTACGTCTAATCCTAGGGCAAGGAAAGTATATTGAAATAAAAGTGCGATTCAAAACTAGGGTTTTCAAGTATTGATCTGTATTGGATGATACCCTTTGAATCGGCCTCACCCCTATATTTATAGGGGTTGGTCTCAAGTTTCCTAACACCTAATCTCAGTAGGATTCGACCAAAAGTGGTTAAAATTAAATTAGATATCAAAACAGCCTGAAACCTACTCTATCTCTAATTTTCAGACTTGGGCTGGTTTGACCGGACCCATTGGGCCGGTTTGAATGGCCGACTATGGCGGGTTGGACAGGCCTATGCCAGGTTGGGCATATTTTTGGCCCAAATTAGCAAAAATTGATATTTTGACAATTTAGACCATTAATTCCTTTTTTTGCTATCAACAATATCATGTGAACTGAAATAAAGTATGATCATCGACAGGTATTCAAAAGCATATACAAGCAAGAATGAGTAAAGCAGGTCAATCATATAACAGAAGCAAGCTCAAAGTGTCATATATGAATATGCATGATATGAACACACAAAAAGATTCAATAAAAGAGTAAAGAAGAAGGAAAAAGACTCAAAATATCCTAAAAAGGATACACAACTCCCAAATCCCCTCGCAAACGCTCAAACGTAGACTGATCTAGGGGTTTGGTAAGAATGTTAGCCAATTGATGATGGGAATCAACATGAACAAGGTCAATGACACCTTTCTCATAATTGTCCCTCAAGAAGTGAAAGCGCACATCAATATGTTTAGTTTTTGAATGAAGACATGGGTTTTCCCTACACTAATTGCATTGGTGCTGTCATAAAACAAAGACACTTTGGCAGGGAAAGACAACCCAAAATTTTTCAAAGTGTAAATCATCCAAACCAACTGTGAGCAGCAGCTACGTACTCAGCCTTAGTAGTGGAAAGCACAACTCCAACTTGCTTATGCGAAGACCAAGAAACAAGTGAAGAACCGAGAAACTAGCAAGTACCGATAGTCGACTTGCGATCTAGTCAGCACCCACCAAAATCAGCATCGGAAAAGCCAGATAATTCAAGAGATGATGATGTAGAATAGTAAATATAGAGATCAGGTGCATAGGTAAGGTACTTGAAAATGCGCTTGACAACCTGCCGATGAGATGCGCGTGGTGAAGACTAGAAGCGCACACACAATCCCACGACGAACTGAATGTCTAGTCTCATCGCTGTCAGGTACAGAAGCAATCCGATCATCCCTTGATACTCTCTCATTGACGTTGACGCCGCTCTCTTCCTTGTCCAGGGCCCCAGATGTGACCATGGGGGTCATCTGAGGCTTCAGCTCTCCACCGAAGTCGAACTTCTTCAGCATATCCCGCGTGTACTTGCTTTAGTGGATGAATATGTCATCCTTGGTTTGCTTGATCTGGAGCCCTAGGAAGTACTTGAGCTCACCCATGAGGCTCATATCAAACTCGCTGTGCAACCACTCAGAAAACTTGGACACAAGCTCATTAGTAGAACCACCAAAAATAATGTCGTCTACGTAAATCTAAGCAATCAAGAAATCAGAGCCAACTGTGAGCAAGAAAAGAGTTTTGACTATAGATCCCATCACAAAGCCTTTTCCCAACAAAAAATGCTTTAAACGATCATACCAAGCCCTGACGGCTTGCTTCAGACCATATAAAGCTTTTTAAAACTTAAAAACATGTCGAGGAAACATCAGGTTTTCAAAACTGGGGGGCTTCCTAACATAGACCTCCTCCTCTATATACCCATTGGTAAAAGCATCCATTTGAAAAAGCTTAAAACCTTTCGAAGCAGTGAATGCCAAAAGTATGTGAATGGACTCAAGATGGGCAACAGGGGCGAAAGTATTTTCAAAATCAATACTCTCTTTCTGGCAAAAACCCTGGGCAACTAATCGATCTTTGTTGCGCACCACAACCCCATCTTCACCTTGCTTGTTCTTAAACACCCATTTGGTGCCTATGGGGTTGCATCTAGGTGGCAGCTCAACTGGTGTCAAACCCGATCGTGAACAAAATTTCCAACTCTTCTTGTATGGTATTTATCCAATTTGCATCAGATAAAGCGTGAGCAACATCTCTAGGCTCAAAGTTGGAAACAAAAGAAAACTCAACAAAAACAGCGAGTGAACCAGCCTTAGAACACAAGGATCTCGTAGTGAGATCACTGATGATGAGCTCTAAGGGGTGATCGCGCTGAACTACTTAGGATCCTTGGTGATCAGATGTCACCTCACCGGAGTCAGCAGCTGACACCTCTAGACTTGACTAAGGTGGTTCGATCAAAGTGGAAGTAGTGATCAGAGGTCCGCCCTCATCCTCAGTCGACATCTTAGAAGTTGTGGGGTCTGCAGGCTATGTAGAAGACTGTTGGTAGCAAAAAAATGGCATTTATGGCTAGATTGTCAAAATATCAATTTTTGATGATTTGGGCCAAAAGTACACATGTCCAGAGTCTATCGGAAGCCCCACAGGGCCGAAGTCCGTCAGGCTATTTGCTCCGAAAACCTCTAGCCAGCCAATGGGCTTTGGCCAGGAAGTCTTCGGAGGCCCACGCTGGCCGAAGCCCACGCTACCGAAGCTTCGGCCCGAGGAGCAAGCCTCGACGGGCCAGGCCGAAGCCCACGTTACCGAAGCTTCGGCCCGAGGAGCAAGCCTCGACGGGCCTGGCCGAAGCCCACGCTACCGAAGCTTCGGCCCGAGTTGTAGGCCTTGATGGGCCTGGTCGAAGCCTACCTCTGCAGAGATGGAGTTGTATGCGTTCCCAACTCAATCTCTATCTCTATCTGGTCTGGTTAATAGCAGATTAGATTAGGAGTTAACCCTCTATAAATAGAGAGGCCTGGCCGGTGTGGAGAGCCCACCCACAACTGAAACAAAACCAAAGCCATGCTTTGATTTCATTTACTTTTACCTTTACTTTTCTGTACCTCTTCGTGGGTTTGCCTGGAAGCCCTCCGTCCGCCGCTACGGAACAGTGGTAAGCCTTGGTACTTCGCCCGTGAAGTCCCCGTTAATCTACGTAACAGATTGCTATCGCCTTGTTACTTTGCCTGTGAAGTATCCGCTAATCTGCGTAACGGATTGCTACCTTCGCTACTCGTGCAACATTTAGCAAAATTTGGTCCTCAGGCCGAATTGGTACTTCACACTCTTCTGTTGCAGGCTTCGCCCTTTCGGAGCCCCCTTCGCCTAAGGTGTCCGGAGCTGAGAGATCGGTTCTGGAGGTCCCCGGGACACCCTTCGATGAGACCGCAGGCTTCGACAACATGCTTCGCCAGCAGACTTCAACACCCCAGGCTTCACCAAGACCATATTCCGCACAGGACGAAGTTGCACTCGTGCATGGCTCTCGCGTCACTACTCTGTAGTTCGCTGCATCGGAGATCGCACACCGAACCCCGCTGTTCGGAGGTGATCATCGCGTCTGGATCCGTTCGGAGTCCATCTTCGACCGGGTCAGTCCGAACGCCGAAGCACCCTTCGGCGGAGTACTTCGCACCAGACACCAAAGTTTGCCGTATCGGAGATCTCACGCCGAACCCAGCTGTTCGGAGGTGATCACTGCGTTTAGATCCGCTCGGAGTCCATCTTCGACCGGATCGGTCCGAACGCCGAAGCACCCTTCAGCGGAGCACTTCGCACTAGACGCCGAAGGTACCCTTCGGCGCACCCTTCGCATCAGGCTTCGAACCAGACGGGATCCAACTGGTTTGTTGATTTTATTCTATTTAAACTATTTCTTTCAGCTAATTGGATTATTTTGTGTAATCTGGTTTCCTGGCGACTCCAACCACTTATCACTATTAAGGGTAGTCAGAACGCGACGTCGGTGCCATGTCACGCTTAGGCTTGTCCCTAAGTATCCGTGCACTTTTGGATTGTCGAACTGACCCAAGTGCGGGGGCACATTTCCGTGTCAACACACTTTTTGGCGACTCCGCTGGGGAAGGCTATGCCAACATAATGAGTATGTCTACATCGGCCACCGGTACATCTACATCGACTACTATGACTACACCACCGATGGACGCGGTAGGAGGCGAGGATATCAACAACCGCAACATATTGTCACCTACACTTGAAGATATTCCCGCAGCAGACCGAGCAGAGATTGAGGCAAAATTAAAGACGCTCCAAGACATGATGCTTGGGGGCTACATCAAAACACGCGCAGGCTTCGTCAAGCGCGACATCGTCACCCCCGACCTCGCTCAGGTCCAGGTAACACCTGTATCACCTTGTTTATCTTCTTTAGAAATTGAGCATAAGATAGCCGCATCAGTGGATCAAGCCGTTAGCGCTTCGCTAGCCAACCGTTTAGATTCGGCAGTCAGCTCACAATTAGAGGCGACTCTTAGAAGGTTCGGCTTTACTGAGGCCATACCCTCGGTTCCTATAGCTAGTACACCTCCGACAAACATGTCTTCGGCCTCACCACTTATGACCGATACCAATCTTTACACCTACGGTCGGACTAACGCTGCAAACCACGCACCATCGCCTGCGCCGATACCTGCGCTACCCGCACCACACGCGCAGATGCCTGGACACGAGCACGTTATACAAATAGCACGTAGGGAAGAAGCACACGGCCGACACGCCGATATCCCATCGCGTGTCGCGCCACCGCATGAGAGGCGCACACAAGCAACATACCAAGATGATTTAGATGAGTGGGTCTGTGCACTATTTAGAGAGTGTGTCGGCTTCGTGCCCAAGGGACGGGTTAGGGTTTACCGTAAAACATACCCCGATCATCTTGATACAGTACCCTACCCCCATGGCTATAGAATCCCTGAGTTCACTAAATTGTATGGCGAGGGTAGCAGGACCACACTAGAGCACGTTAGTCAATTTTTGGCGCAATGTGGAGAGGTTAGAGGGATAGATGCCCTTAAGGTTAGACTATTTTCTCTCTCGCTATCCGGCACAACTTTCACTTGGTTTTCGGTGCTACCGCCGAATTCCATTCACACATGGGATGATTTAGAGTGGAAATTCCATGATTATTTCTATACGGGTGAAACAGAACTTAGACTTTCGCATTTGACATCGGTTAAGCAAAAATCTAGTGAGAGCGCCTCTGAGTATATCAAGCGTTTCAGGGATACTAGAAACCGATGTTTTAGTCTTAATATTTCAGAAAGGGACTTGGCGGAATTAGCTTTTAACGGGTTGTGTTCCGAACTTAAAGAAAGGTTAGATAACCAAAACTTTTTAGAAGTTAGCCAAGTTCTGCAGCAGGCTCTGGTCCAAGAAGGCCAAGCCAAACATAAGAAATTTATTAAGATGTTTAGAAAGCCTAGGGCCGAAATCCACATCATGGAATGCTTTGATGAGGAGGAGTCAGAGGAGGAGGATTCGGCCAACATGTACGCGGCTGAATGAGTTACCAACACTAAAAACAAACCCTTCACCTGCTCCGAGTTACGACCATCCCCAACAAAGAATCGACTCAATGAGGTCAAGTACTCGTTTGATGTAACTAAGTGTGATAAAATATTTTACATTCTCTTAAAAAGCCAGCTTCTCAGGTTACCTAAAGGTCAAGTCATTCCACCTACCGACGAGTTAAAGAAACATCCATACTATAAGTGGCACGATTCACATTCTCATAATACTAATGACTGCAATGTTTTTCGACGGCAGATACAATCGGCCATAGAAGAAGGACGATTGAAGATAGACCATGATCCAAAGATGAAGCTGGATAAAGACCCTTTTCCAGTCAACGCCGTTGACCTCAGCGAAAAGAAGGTATTGATTCAGCCAGAACAGGCCGAGTCGGCTAAAGGGAAGGAAGTAATTATTAGAGAACCGCGCACTCGCACACCCGTACCAAAGAACCCCGAGGTAGGAGTGTGGAAATAGAACATCAATACCCCTTCGGCTAAGGCTCGCTAGAGGCCGAAGGTAACATATAACATGCTATAAACAAGCATCAGAGGAGAGCCAAAGAAGCAGGTCCGCACGCTAAGCTGAAACAGCCGAAGGGTCCAAGACCTTCGAAGGGTGTCTTCGGTCCGAAGCCTGCAAACCCTCCGCACGAGGGCTTCAGGCCACAGTGGCCTGATGCCCCGCATGTTGGTTCCGAGCCACAATGGCCGAACCCCCCGTACAACAGCTTCGAGCCCCAGTGGTCGAGCCCCCTTTACAACAACTCCGGCCCCCAATGGCCGAACCCCGCACCGCACTGGACTTCTCCGATGGGAGGCTTCGGCCCGTACTGGCCGAACATACCTCCGGCCTGGCAGGACCCTTCGCTGGTGTGGTCCGAAGTGCCATCAACTCTGCCGAACCCCCCGAGTGATGGGTCCGGCTCATAGTGGGCGAGGCCACTAGAACCTCCGATGCCTCCGCCGTATGACTGGGCAGGGACCCCGTGGGCCCCGTTCGTATCCAGGTCAGGGTACCCTCCACAGCCTAACACTATTCCTTACTTTCCTTTGGAGTATTATGGATGGCAGGAGCAAACAGGCGCAGCGGAGGGAGGCATCATCCACAGACTGTCTGTGGTACCTCTGAATTGGACCCTGCAGAGCGAAGCCAAAGGGTGCGAGCACGCGGAGGTCGAAGTCAGGGAGTCCGAAGCTATAACTATCAGAGTTGGGTCTCAGGAAGTCCCAATCCCAAAGACTTCATCGCCGAGGTCTGACGGAGGTAAGCCGCACGCTTCGGCCAAACCCCGCACCGAAGCTTGGTTCGATCGGCCGAACGAGGCCAAACCATTCGACGGGGTTCGCAGCGAAGCCCCCTTCGAACACAGGGTACCCAAGGCCGAAGGGCATACTTCAGCCAGAATTGACAATGGTCGAACAGTAGCTCCAGGCACCAAGCCACAGCCATCTTGGGCACCTCCGGGCATGTCCAAATCACAGAAGAGACGCCTACAAAGGTTGCGGGCACAGGAGATGTGCAAGAAGGTAGCTGAGGCAAAGCGCGATGCTGTCTTCGAAGAGATCCGCCCTCGGCCAGCCACGAAGCAGGTATGGAGAGAGAATCCGGTCGAGGTAACCAACCTAGCTCCCAGTCCAAGCGATGACGAGGACGACTTGCTCGACGACGACTACTCGCCCGTCTCTGAGGGACCCGCGCCCTAGGTGATGGACATCAACATCGTCATGCTGCCTGCCGAGTTCGCCCTATCTCGGGACGAGGCGAGGTCACCCAATTGAACCTCGGTCCACGCAACGCCATCTTCGAGAAGCCCGAAGACTCATCCTGCCATCTAAAGCCCCTCTACGTCAGGGGCCACATCGATGGGAAGCTGATTTCCCGGATGCTCGTCGACGGTGGTGCCACTATTAACCTAATGCCTTATTCTTTGTTGAAGAAACTTGGCAGGGATGAAGATGACCTAAAGAAGACCAACCTGATGCTCAACGGCTTCAACGGCGAGAGCTCCGAGGCCAAGGGAGTACTCTCTATGGAGTTGACGGTAGGCAACAAAACATTGCCAATAGCCTTCTTCGTCGTCGACGTACAAGGTAATTATAGAGTGTTACTCGGACACGACTGGATTCACGCGAACTATTGCATTCCCTCTACTCTACACCAGTGCTTAGTACAGTGGGACGATGATGAAGTGGAGGTCATCCCCATGGATACTTCGGCCCAAGTAGATTTGGCCGATGTGTCGGTTGGCGCCGTCCATAACAAAGTGGAGTGTCTATCAGGTAGAGATCTTTCGGATTATGACTTTGTTAGTGTATCCGGAGGACGGTTTGTACTAGTGTCTGTAAAGCCGGTTGGAGTAGCACGGCTATTTTTGTATTAGTGGTCATGACTAGCAAAAGCAATCTAGATTGGCTAAAGTCTCGTGTGGAGCAGTATCGGTCTAATAAAGACGGTATTGCTGAAGCCATCGAGGACTTTAGCGAAGTAGAAAAATTAGGGCAAGGTTTTGCGTTGGCCGATCCCTTGGAGGAAGTTGATAAAGGTAATGGCAGCGTCCCAAGGCCGACTTTTGTAAACCAACATTTACAGCCCGATGAAAAGGCTGAAGTAATAAAGTTACTTCGGTCGTATGTCAATTGTTTCGCATGGGAATATAGCGATATGCCAGGACTAAGCCGCGAGCTCGTGGAGCATCGGCTGCCCATCAAGTCCTGGTTTAGGCCTTATAAACAGCCTCCCCACCACTTTAATTCGGCCGTGTATGACCGAGTTAAGGAGGAAGTGGAACGACTACTTAAGGCTGAATTTATTAGGCCATGCAGGTACGCGGAATGGGTTGCTAACATTGTGCCTGTAGAGAAGAAAGGGAGTGGCAAGATACGAGTATGCATTGATTTCAGGGATTTGAACAGAGCCACTCCAAAAGACGAGTATCCGATGCCAATAGCCGACATGCTGATCAACGATGCCTCGGGACATAAGGTACTAAGTTTTCTTGATGGCAATGCCGATTATAATCAAATCTTTATGGCCGAAGAGGACGTCTATAAGACTGCCTTTCGATGCCCTGGTTTTGTCGGTTTGTTCGAATGGGTCGTCGTGACTTTTGGTTTGAAAAACGCCGGCGCCACGTATCATCGCACTATGAACTTGATCTTTCATGACTTGTTAGGAGTCATGTTAGAAGTTTACATCGATGATGTCGTGGTCAAATCGGACGCTATGGGAAACCATTTAGCTGATTTGAATGTTGCTTTTGATAGGATGCGACAGTATGGGTTGAAAATGAACCCGCTTAAGTGTGCTTTTGGTGTGTCGACAGGTAAGTTCTTAGGTTTCATGATTCATGAGAGAGGTATAGAAATTGATCCTAGGAGACTTTAAAAAATTAGAAACGTTGCAGCGCCGGCATGCAAGAAGGATGTGCAAAAGTTGCTAGGCAAGTTGAACTATTTGCATCACTTTATAACCAACTTTTTCGGCAAGGTTGATGCCTTTGTCCCCATACTCCGGCTAAAAAATGAAGCCGAGTTCACTCGGGGGGCAAGCCAGCAAAGTGCTTTTGAGAAGATCAAGGAATGCTTGTCATCACCGCCCGTGGTGAGAGCACCCAAGGCCGGGATTCCGTTCCGGCTATTGTTGACATGGAAACGTGCCCACGCACTTGGGTCAGCCCGATGATCCAAAAGTGCACGGATACTTAGGGACGGTCCTAAGCGTGACATTGCACCGACGCCGCGTTCTGAATAACCTTAATAGTGATAAGGGGGGTGGAGTCGCCAGGTAACCAGATTACACAAAATAATCCAATTAGCCGAAAGGAATATGTTAAACAAGTTAAAATAAGAAAACAGTCAGAGTCCTCCTGGTTCGAAGTCCGATGCGAAGGGTGCGCCGAAGGGTACCTTTGGCGTCTGGTGTGGAGTGCTCCGCCGAAGGATGCTTCGCCGCTCGATGCGAAGTGTTCCGCCGAAGGGTGCTTCGGCGTTTAGACTGATCCGGCCGAAGGCAAACTCCGAATGGATCTGATCACGGTGATCACCTCCGAACAGCGGGGTTCATCGTGCGATCACCGATGCAGTAAATTACAGAATAGTTATGTGAAGGCTACGCGCAGGTGCAACTTCGTCTTGGTACGGAGTGTGTTTGTGGCGAAGCCTATCACGACGAAGTTTGCTGGCGGAGCCTGTTGTCGAAGCCTGTGGTCCTGTCGAACGGCGTCCTAGGGACCTCCGGAACCGACCTCTCAGCTTCGAACACCTCCAGCGAAGGGGCTCCGAACATGCGAACCTACAACAGAGATGATGCGAAGTACCAATTCGGCCTTAGGACCGAATTTGCGACGTGTTGCACGGGTAGCGAAGGTAGCAATCTATTACGCAGATTAGCGGATACTTCACATGCGAAGTAACAAGGCGATAGCAATCTGTGATGTAGATTAACGGGGACTTCACGGGCGAAGTACCAAGGCTTACCACTGTTCCGTAGTGGCGGACAGAGGGCTTCCAGGCAAACCCACGAAGAGGTACAGAAAAGTAAAAGTAAAAGTAAAGGTACGATCAAAGCATGGCTTTGGTTTTGTTTGTGTTGGGGGGGCCTCCATGCTGGCCAGGCCTCTCTATTTATAGGGGGTTTACTACAAATCTAATCTGCTATTAATCCGGCCAGATAGAGATATAGATTGAGCTGGAAATGCGTACAACTCTATCTCTGCCGAGGTGGGCTTCGGCTAGGCCCATCGAGGCTTGCTCCTCGGGCCGAAGCTTCGGAAGCATGGGCTTCGGCTAGGCCCGTCAAGGCTTGCTCCTCGGGCCGAAGCTTCGGGAGCGTGGGCTTCGGCCTGGCCCGTCGAGGCTTGCTCCTCGGGGCGAAGCTTAGGAAGCGTGGGCTTCGGCCAGGCCTGTCAAGGCTTGCTCCTCGGGCCGAAGCTTTGGAACCGCGGGCTTCGGCCAAGCCCGTCGAGGCTTGCTCCTCGGGCCGAAGCTTCGGAAGCATGGGCCTCCGAAGGCTTCCTAGCCGAAGCCCAGGGGCTGGCTAGGGGCTTTCGGAGCCCATATCTCAACATACTTTGGTCCGATAGGGCTTCGGACAGATCCTGGACACGTGTACTTTGGGCCCAAATTGCCAAAAATTGATATTTTGACAATCTAGCCGTTAATGCTATTTTTTGCTATCAACACATGCCCCCTTGCCTTTTAGTGAACTAGTGAACTAAAAGCACAACGAGCTGAAGACGATACCATTTGCATTGTCTTTCCAACACTTTTAGGATGTTTGCCACACACTTGGGAAATACCATTCAAAGCTCTTCGAAACCGCTCTCCTTGTAGGGATTCCAACACGTATGCATTGCTGGGAGCGATTTCGACTACCCTAAAAGGACCTTCCCAACTAGCTGACCATTTACCAAATTTGGGACTCTTCGTGCCTAAGGGCAAAATCGTTTTCCACACCAAGTCTCCTATTGTAAACGATTTTGGTTTAACCTTCTTGTTGTAGGCTTTAGCTACTCTATTCTTGTCTACTTCTATGGCTTCTAAAGCCCTGAGTCTCTTACCAGTCACCTCCTCTAGATTATCTTTTAGAAGAGCCTCATACTCGTCGACCGATAAGCCATCTTGCTTTAACACTCTTAAGGAGCCAAGATATACCTCCACAGGCAGAATGGCTTCTTGTCCATATACCAACTCATATGGACTGACCTGGGTAGCACCGTGCTTTGCAATCCTACAAGCCCATAATGCCTCGGAAAGCACTTCATGCCACCTTTTAGGAAACTCTTCAATTTTCTTCTTAATAAGCTTAATCACGGTTTTATTACTAGACTCGGCCTGACCATTGGCCTAAGCATAGTAAGGCGAAGAGTTTATCAACTTAATGCCATAGTATTCGGCGATGCTCCTCACTTCTTTAGCAACAAATGAACTACCTTGATCCGTAGTGAGGGTTTGAGGGATGCCGAATCTGTGTATGATATGCTTCAAAATGAAATCGCGTACCTCATTGTGAGTCATGTTCTTGAGAGGTACGGCTTCGGTCTATTTGGTGAAGTAATTTGTCGCCATCAACATGAACCGATGCCCCTTTGAGGAAGGAGGGTAGATTTGGCCGATGAAGTCTAGACCCCATCCTCGAAATGGCCATGGCTTGAAAATAGGATTGAGTAATGAGGCATGAGCTAACTGGATGTTGCCAAACTTCTGACATGCCTCACACTCTCTGTAGTACTTGAAACAATCTTCAGTCATAGTCGGCCAATAAAAACCCGCTCTTTTGAGCATCCAACTCATCTTTTGGGCCGACTGGTGAGTGCCGCAAAGCCCCTCATGGACTTCTCCCGTAGCCACCTAGGACTGCTCATGGTCTAAACACTTCAATAGCCCTCCGTCAATGGTTCGGCGATACAATGTGTCGTCTACCAACACGAATTTGAACGCTTGTCGCCGAACCTTCCGATCAACCCTTCGGCTAGGGTCTTTCAAATACTGGACGATTGGGACTCTCCAATCGCCCTTACAGATTTCAAAGGGCTTCGCTGGTCCACCTTCTGAAAGAACTTCTAAAACATTGACTTCGGGGTGCCCCCCGAGCCATTCCAGCTCCTACAGAAGCCCGGCCAAAGTTGCCGCTCGGAGTGTGTTCGGACGAAGCCCTTCGGAGGGTTCGGACTCTGGAGAGCCTTCCCCATCCGAGAGACTTCGGACTATAGGCTTCGGCACGCCAGACCCCTCGGTGGGCGGGGCACTCCGATCCAGGAGCTCCGGCATGCGGTGGCCTTCGGCGACCTGAGGGCTTCGACCCTAAGGGTGCGCCCGTCCAGCATTATTGGCTTCAGCAGTGAGATCAAACATTGGTTTCTCCAATACAGAAAATTTCTCTCTCTTGACTTGGTAGCCAGATGCTTGCTGAGCCAAATCATTAGCAGTTGAATTGGCGTCTCTCGACACGTGAGATATTTTGAAATCATCAAAAGTAGTGACTATGTCTAGGCATTTGTCCAAGTAGCTATTCAGTAGGCCATTAAAACATTGAGCATTCTTGGCTACTTGTTGTACTACTAATAATGAATCACCGTACGCGTGAACATGCTTAGTGCCTACAGACTCTAACAGTTCAAGACCTAGCAACAAAGCTTCGTATTCGGCTTGGTTATTGGTGGAGGAAAACTCTAGTCGGGCCGAGGTTTCAAAGCACATACCATTAGGTGATATGAGAACCACTCCAATTCCCTGGCCATTCTTGCAAGCCGAACCATCAAAATAGATTTTCCATGGCACTACTTCAACTAGAGAAATATCATCACTCCAACTAGCATCTATGTGATGATCAACTATAAAGTTTGCTACGACTTGGCCTTTCATCGCTCTTAGGGGCTCATAGGTCAAATCGTACTCAATTAACGCGTAAGCCCATTTTCCGATTCTTCCACTTAGAATCGGCTTCTGTAACATGTGTTTTATAACATCGGTTTGGCAAACGACAACACATGTGGTGGGAAGAAGATAATGGCGTAACTTGGTGCACGCATAATAATGTGATAAACATAATCGCTCCACAAACATGTACCTGGTTTCGGCGTCCAGCAGTGGCGGCTCAAGAATGTGATGATATACTCCTTCCCCTCCACCTCCTGGGTTAGCACGGCTCCACTCACGCTATCTTCAGCGGCGATGTATAGCCGAAACAGAAACCCGGCCTTGGGCGCTCTCACCACGGGCGGTGATGACAAGCATTTCTTGATTTTTTCAAAAGCATTTTGCTGGCTTGCCCCCCAAGTGAACTCGGCTTCATTTTTTAGCCGGAGTAAGGGGACAAAGGCATCAATCTCGCCGGACAAGTTGGATATAAAGCGACGCAGATAGTTCACCTTGCCTAGCAACTTTTGCACATCTTTCTTGCATGTCGGCGCTGCAACGTTTCTAATCTTTTCAAGTCTCTTAGGAACAATTTCTATGCCCCTCTCATGAATCATGAAACCTAAGAACTTACCCGCCGACACACCAAAAGCACACTTAAGCGGGTTCATTTTCAACCCATACTGCCGCATCCTATCGAAAGCAACTTTCAAATCAGCTAAATGGTTTCCCATAGCGTCCGATTTGACCACGACATCATCGATGTAGACTTCTAACATGACTCCTAACAAGTCATGAAAGATCAAGTTCATAGCGCGTTGATACGTGACGCCGGCATTTTTCAAACCAAAAGTCATGACGACCCATTCGAACAAACCGACAAAACCAGGGCATCGAAAGGCAGTCTTATAGACTTCCTCTTCAACCATAAAGATTTGATTATAACCAGCATTGCCATCAAGAAAACTCAGTACCTTATGTCCCGAGGCGTCGTTGATCAGCATGTCGGCTATTGGCATCGGATACTCGTCCTTTGGAGTGGCTCTGTTTAGATCCCTGAAATCAATGCATACTTGTATCTTGCCGCTCCCTTTATTTTCCACAGGCACAATGTTGGCAACCCATTCCACGTACCTGCATGGCCTAATAAATTCAGCCTTAAGTAGCCGTTCCACTTCCTCCTTAACTCAGTCATAGACGGCCGAATTAAAGCAGCGAAGAGGCTGTTTATAAGGCCTAAACCCGGACTTGATGGGCAGCCGATGCTCCACGAGTTCGCGGTTTAGTCCTGGCATCTCGCTATACTCCCATGCGAAACAATCGACATACGACCGAAGTAACTTTATTACTTCAGCCTTCTCATTGGGCTGCAAATGTTGGTTTACAAAAGTCGGTCTCGGAATGCTAGTATTGCCTATATCAACTTCCTCCAAGGGATCGGCCGACGCAAAACCTTGCCCTAATTTTTTACTTCGCTAAAGTCCTCGATGGCTTCGGCAATACCGTCTTTATTAGACCGATACTGCTCCACGCGAGACTTTAGCCATTCTAGATTATTTTTGCTAGACATGACTACTAATACAAAAATAGCCGTGCTACTCCAGCCGGCTTTACATACACTGGTACAAACCGTCCTCTGGATACGCTAACAAAGTCATAATCCTAAAGATCTCTACCTGATAGACACTCTACTTTGTTATGGATGGCGTCAACCGACACATCGGCCAAAGCTACTTGTGCCAAAGTATCTGCGGGGATGACCTCCACCTCATCGCTGTCCCACTGCACCAAGCACTGGTGTAGGGTAGAGGGGATGCAACAGTTCGCATGGATCCAGTCGTGTCCGAGTAACACGCTGTAATTACCTTGTACGTCGACGACGAAGAACGTTGTTGGCAACGTCTTGTTGCCCACCATCAACTCCATAGAGAGTACTCCCTTGGCTTCAGAGCTCTCACCGTTGAAGCCGTTGAGCATCAAGTTAGTCTTCTTCATGTCATCTTTGTCCTGACCAAGTTTCTTCAACAATGAATAAGGCATTAGATTAATTGTGGCATCGCCGTCGACGAGCATCCGGGAAATCAACTTCCCATCGATGTGACCCCTGACATAGAGGGGCTTAAGATGGCAAGCTGAGTCCTCGGGCTTCTTGAAGACGGCGCTGCGTGGACCGAGGTTTAATTGAGCTACCTCGGCCTCATACATGGTGGTGCAAACTCAGCGGGTAATGTGACGATGTTGATGTCCATCGCCTGAGGTGCGGGCCCCTTAGAGACGGGCGAGTAATCATCGTCAAGCATGTCATCCTCGTTGTCGCTTGGACTAGGAGCCGGGTTGGTTATCTCAACCGGCTTCTCTCTCCATACCTGCTTTGTGGCTAGCCGAGGGTGGATCTCCTCAAAGATAGCATCGCGCTCGGCCTCAGCTACCTTCTCGCGCATTTCCTGTGCCCGCAGCCTTTGTTGGCGTCTCTTCTGTGATTTGGACATGCCCGGAGGAGCCCAAGATGGCTTTGGCTTGGTGCCTGGAGCTACTGTTCGACCCCTATTAATTCTGGCCGAAGTGTGCCCTTCGGCCTCGGGCGCCCTGTGTTCGAAGGGGGCTTCGCTGCGAACCCTGTCGAACGGATTGGCCTTGTCCGGCTGATTGAACCAAGCTTCGGCGCGCAGCCCAGCCGAAGCATGCGGCTTACCTCCATTAACCTTCGGTGTCAAAGTCTTCAGGATTGGGACTTCCTGAGACCCAACTCTGATAGTTATGGCTTCAGACTCCCTGACTTCGGCCTCCGCATGCTCGCTCCCTTCGTCCTCGCTCTGCAGGGTCCGATTCAGAGGTACCACAGACAGTCTGTGGACGATGCCCCACTCCCCTACGTCTGTTTGCCCCTGCCATCCATAATACTCCGAAGGAAAACAAGGCATAGGGTTAGTCTGTGGAGGATACCCTGACCCGGATATGTACGGGGCCCATGGGGTCCCCGCCCAGTCATACGGCGGAGGCATCGGAGGTTCTAACGGCCTTGGCCATTGCGAGCCAAACCCGTCACCCGGAGGGGGGTTCGGTCAAGTCGAAGGTGTCTCCGACCACACCAGCGAAGGATCCCGCCAGGCCGGGGATACGTTCGGCCAGTGTGGGCCGAAGCCTCCCATCGGAGAAGTCCACCATGGTGCGGGGTTCGGCCATTGGGAGCCGAAGCTGTCGTATGGGAGACCCGACCACTAGGGTGTGAAGTTGTCGTGTGGAGAACCCGACCATTGGGGTTCGAAGTTGTTGCACGGGGGGTTCGGCCATTGTGGCTCCGAACCACCGCACGGAGCAGCAGGATACCTCGACCCGAAGCCTTCGTGCGAAGGGTTCGCAACCTTCGGTCCGAAGGTACCCTTCGAAGGTTTTGGCCCCTTCGGCTGCTTTAGCTGAGTGCGCGGGCCTGCTTCTTTGGCCCTCCTGTGATGTTTGTTCAACAGCATGTTATATGTCACCTTCGGCCTCTTGCGAGCCTTAGCCGAAGGGGTATTGATGTTCTGTTTCCACACTCCTACCTCGGGGTTCTTTGGCACGAGTGTGCGAGTACGCGGTTCTCCAATAATCACATCTTTTCCTTTAGCAGACTCGGCCTGTTCTGGCGGAATTTTTGTAAACATGCCATTACAATTTTCTGTAATTTGAAAAATGCCACTGTCAGTGACTGTGGTAGGTCCCATGTGTCAGTGACACGCCGATGACATATTTCAAAACCGTGAAAATTGTAATGGCATGGAAAAATTTGGCCCTGTTCTGGCCGAATCAACACCTTCTTCTCGCCGAGGTTGACGGCGTTGACTAGAAAAGGATCTTTATCCAGCTTCATTTTTGGATCATGGTCTATCTTCAATCGTCCTTCTTCTATGGCCGATTGTACCTGCTGTCGAAAAACATTGCAATCATTAGTATTATGAGAATGCGAGTCATGCTACTTACAATATGGATGCTTCTTTAACTCGTCGGCACGTGGGATAACTTGACCCTTAGTTAACCTGAGAAGCTGACTCTTTAAGAGGAAATCAAATATTTTATCGCATTTAGTTACATTGAACGAGTATTTAACCTCATTAAGTCTATTCTTGGTCGGGGATGGTCGTAGTTCGGAGCAAGTGACATGTTTGTTTTTAGCGCTTGTAACCCATTCGGCCGCGTACATGTCGGCCGAATCTTCCTCCTCTGACTCCTCTCCATCGGAGCGTTCCATGATGTGGATTTTGGCCCTAGGCTTGCTAAACATCTTAATAAATTTCTTATCTTTGGCTCGGCCTTCTTGGACCAGAGCCTGCTGTAGGACTTGGCTAACCTCTAAAAAGCTTTGGTTATCTAACCTTTATTTGAGTTCGGAACGCAACCCGTTAAAAGCTAGCTCCGCCAAGTCTCTTTCTGAAATATTAAGACTAAAGCACCGATTTCTAGTATCCCTGAAACGCTTGATATACTCAGAGGTACTCTCACTAGATTTTTGCTTAACCGATGTCAAATGCGAAAGCCTAAGTTCTATTTCACCCGTGTAGAAATAGTCATGGAATTTCCGCTCTAAATCGTCCCACGTGTGAATGGAATTCGGCGGGAGTACCGAAAACCAAGTGAAAGTTGTGCCAGATAGCGAGAGAGAAAATAGTCTAACCTTGAGGGCATCTATCCCGCTAACCTCTCCACACTGCGCCAAAAACTGACTAACATGTTCTAATGTGGTCCTGCTACCCTCGCCGTCAAATTTAGTGAATTCGGGGATTCTATAGCCGCGGGGGTAGGGTACTGTATCAAGATGATCGGGGTATGGTTTGCAGTAAACCCTAATTCGTCCCTTGGGCACGAAGCCGGCACACTCCCTAAACAGTGTGCGGATCTGCTCATCTAAATCATCTTGGTAGTTTGTTTGCATGCGCCTCTCATGTGGGGGCGCGACACGTGGTGGGATATCGGCGTGTCAGCCATGTGCTTCTTCCCTATGCACTATTTGTATAATGTGCTCGTGTCCGGGCGCCTGCGTGTGTGGTGCGGGTAGTGCGGGTATTGGCGCGGGCGTTGTTTGATATGCAGCATTAGTTTGACCATAGGCATAATGATTGGTCTCGGCCATAATTGATGAGGCCGAAGACATGTTTGTCGGAGGTGCACTAGCTATAGGAACCAGGGGTGTGGCCTCAGTGAAGCCGAACCTTCTAAGAGTCGCCTCTACCTGGGAGCTAACTGCCGAATCTAAACGGTTGTCTAACGAAGCGCTAACGGCCTGATCTACTGATGCGGCTATTTTTTGCTCAATTTCT